>JAWNOS010000094.1:0-577544 GCA_035045845.1 Drosophila buzzatii | reverse complement strand
TTTTTTTTTTTGTTGGGCTGAGGTAGGTAAAAATGCTTTATGCACCGTCAGACAGGTCGTCACTCTGCTGGTGTGTCGGACTGCTGACTGCTTACCGACTAAAAAACACCTCCTCTTCTAGGGCTAAATTCCTTGGAACCAGGAACTATCCCGCATTAACCTTCAAGGTGGCGCCCTCAAATATGCTCTATCTGAGCGTTACCCTCTCTGTGCCTGCGTCCAGGTCATACTTCTTCCGCCGCAGAACATTTTTGGCGAAGTCACACACTTTTTTCCAGGCATCTATGCTGCTGCACATTTTCTGTACTATTGTGTCTACTTTGACTTCGCCGACAGAGCCTGCCAAGGCTGTTCTCTCTTCTGACCACCTTTCGCAGTCAAAGAAAGTGTGTTCTGCGTCGTCCATTGTATTTTTGCAGTAAATACAGCTGGATTCATCCGTTTTCCCCATCTTATAGAGGTACTTTCGAAAGTATCCATGACCGGAGAGCATTTGTGTAAGATAGAAAGACGTTTCACCGTGCTTTCTACTTATCCACTGCTCTAGATCGGGGATTACTTTTGCAGTCCATCTTCCATATCTTTCGGACGACCATCTCGCCTGCCAGGAGGCTATGGTTTGTTGCCGTATGATATTTGTTGCCTGTTTAGAGAATTCTCCGCTCTGCCGGAGTTGCCATATTTTCTTGCGTTCTTGAGCAAGTAGGTCCACCGGTATGACTGCTGCTATCACGACTACTGCAGCTCCAGATACTGTGCGATACGCCGATGTTATCCGCAAGGCTGCTCTTCTCTGCATGGATAACATCGGTTTTCGCCTTACAGCTGCCTGTAGAGTATCCGCCCATACATCGCTACCATAGAGTAGTGTAGCGTTCGTCGTTTCCATAAGAAGTCTCCGTTTCCCTTCCGTCGGACCGTCAACGTTTGCCATCAGTCTACTGAGGGAGCCCGTTATTGCGGCTGCTTTTCGCGTGGCGTGCCTCAGCTGTTTCCCGAAGGTGAGTTTGCTATCCAGTCTAACGCCTAGATAGTTCACTGTCCTCTGGGTCCTTATTTGATTTCCGCTTACTCGCATCTCTATTTCGGTTGGAATCTGCTTTCCTGTAAACAGAAGTAACTCTGTTTTATGGGTGGCAAGTTCCAATCCTCGAGAGCTAAGCCATGTCTGCGTGCGGATCATGACTTGGGTCAGTCTCTTTTGCGCTTCTGTGGTGTTTCTGGCAGTGATAACGGCCGCGATGTCGTCAGCGTATCCGATTAGAAATGTTTCTTCAGGCATTTCCAGTCTTAGAATGTCGTCGTAGCTGATATTCCACAGGTCTGGTCCTAGGATCGACCCCTGTGCAGCCCCTCCAGTGACTCAATAACGTTTTGTACCAGTCTGTGTGTCATACAGGAGTACTCGATCCTGCAGGTAGCTTCTCATCATATGCACTAGGTACTCCGGTATTCGAAAATGTTGCTCCAGGGAAGCAAGCATATCGCTCCATCTAACACTATTGAAAGCATTTTTGACGTCGAGCGTTACTAAAAGAACCACTGGGCGCGAGTATGCATTTCCTCTTTTCGTTGCTCTGGCTGCCTGTACAACTTCATCAATAGCTCCCATTGTGGACTTTCCGGACCTGAAACCATGCTGTCTGGGGCTGAGTCCTCCAGCGGCATCTATTGCAGCTAGTAGCCTTGGTTTCAGGAGCTTTTCTAACAGCTTACCAGCTGTGTTTAGCATACACAATGGACGGTATGCCGATGGGGTGTTGGGATCACCTTTGCCTTTGCTGATGAGCACAAGTCTCTGCTCTTTCCATACTTCTGGGAATGATCTTTCTTTTAGACATGCGTTGTACATTCTATGGAGAAAAGTTGGTCGTCCTGTTGCTATCATCTTCAGTATCTCTGCCGGTATATTGTCTGGTCCCGGTGATTTTTTATTTTTCAGGGAAAGTGCCGTAATCTTGAGCTCTTCCTCCGTAAAATTAGGAGCTGAGCAATGAGTTTCTTCGGCTGCCCGCGCATTCGTTTCGTGAATGTGTGTTGGGAATAGTGTTTCCACTATGTGGTCCATCGTTTTATCATCCACGTTTGGCGTTGCTCCAGAGTTCCTCAATTTTTTCATGACTACTTTGTAGCCAAGTCCCCAGGGATCTCTGTTTACATCTTGGCAGAGCTCCTTCCGCTTGTCTTTTTTGCTGCGAGCGATAGCAATCGACAGCTCCTTTCTCGCATTCTTCGCTGCAACCGCTTCAAGAATAAAAATTTCCAGTGCGTCGTGCTCTTGTCAGTTTTCTTCTGCACTGTATACATACTCGTCTTTTTTCTGCGATATCGTGGTTCCACCAGTATGCCTGCCGCCTACTGCCATGTTTGCCGTGCGTTCTTGGCATCGAAACGTTACACGCTTTTACTATGGCCGTAAGACTTCTTTCGACAATTTGGTTCGTACTCAATGCCCCATCGAATTGTCGCTCACTTCTGTCCAGTTCGGGGAGTAATTTTCCCGTATCAATTTTATTTATGTCCCATCTGCGCGGTTTTTTTATAGGACGCACGTGGGGTACTTGTCGTCTATTATTCTGGTAGGTGTATGAGATATACTCATGATCACTACCAGTGAAGTCGTCCAATACTTTCCAGTCCTTGATCCGATCTATGATATGCTCCGATGCAAGGGTTATGTCCGGAATAGTGCCTTCGCATCCTGGCCTGTGGAAGGTGGGTCTGTTACCGCGGTTTGCTACATCAAGTCCAGTCCTGGCTGCCATATCCATGATTTTACGTCCTCTAGAGTTAGTCGAGGGCATACCCCAATCTACTGCTCGTGCGTTGAGATCGCCTGCCACAATGAAAGGCTTCCTTCGATCCATGAGCAGGTCCTCGATTGCGTCTAGCTTAATTTGGAAAGTGTTTATGTCGTCGCTAGGTGTCAGGTAGCAGCGAACTACTACGACATCCCTGAACCGTGCGTAGACGTAACAATTTCCTAGCTTGCTCTCTTGTAGCAGCTGTCCACTGGCACTGGGAATCCATATGGCCGCAGTCTTGGTTTCGTCCTCTAACCAAACTCCGTTTGCTTTCTGCTTGTATTGCTCACTAATGATCACAATGTCGATAGCGTATTCCGCTACGATCTGTGTCAAAAGTGCATCTGCAGTTTTGCTCCGGTGTAGGTTACCTTGGAGTATCTTTATCATGGTGCTATACGAGTGCCTGGGCATTTCTGCGATCCTGGCATGTGGGCAACAGAGCTACGCCCTGCGTCAGTGCAGATGCAGCATTTTGGGGGTTTTTTGCAGTCTTTCATTTTGTGACCTGCTTCCCCGCATCTAATGCAGATGCCTCCGCCATTTCGGTCTGGTCCCGTGCAATTGGTCTGTAGGTGACCGACCCCGAAACATCGATAGCATCTGCGGATGGTGTGGCACATCCTGGGCCTGATACTGACAAAACCTATTTTAAGTTGTAGGTTGAGCAGCGTCTCCGCTAATTGGCTTTCCAGTGTTACGAAAGCTCTTACCTGTTCTCGGCTGTTCGGAGCAGTGACTTTTATTCGCAAGTCAACTGTTGTGTTGGCGAGTGCTTTATGTACTGCCTCAGCCACTTCGGACTCTAAATTGAGTGAGTCGAGATCTCTGATCTCTACTGTCGCTGTAGGCTTCAGCTCGGCTACCGTGGCTGTTTCCTTGACGGTAGCCTTTAGTTTGTCCACCAACTCCGGTTGTAGTTTTTCCCCTTTACCGAGTTCGACAAGGAGTGCCCGGATCGGGTTTTCCTTATAGCTCTCACGTTTGCCTTTTCGTCCTGTTGAATTGTGATGCGTATGTTTCTAAGAACATCTACGTAGCTTTGTCCACCTTCAGGTTTTATAAGGACTGCTTCTGTTCGGAGGGACTTCTTTTTCTCTTTTTTTGGCGTTTTCGCTGCTACTTTTGGCTTCTCTCCTGCTGCCGAAGTAGATTTTCCCACTTTTTGGTGCGAGGCACCTTTTTTGGTAACTTTTTGCCAAAGATTTTGTGGTCTTTCGCAGAGTTTTTTACCAGACTCTGACTCTAAGGGGCTAGAGGCCTGTCTCTTTTGTATGGTGGGTGTTCCCACTGGTTCAGAGCTCTTTGCCTCTCTCTCTATTATGGGCTGTTGCTTCTGCTTATTGGCTTCAGCCTCGATCTTCTTCCAGGAGCTCCTGCAGTGTCCTAAGACATCGAGCAGTTCGTCCAGGTCCGATACCCCGCTTCGTACGTCCAGGCTAATGTTTTTTTGTTTAGCCACAGCGGTTTTTATACGCCGCAATGCCTGGCGGCATTTCAGGATGGCATCCTCCTCCTCGGCACGGAGTTTCATCATGTACTCCTGCCTTGGTGACATCACCAGCCCTGCATTTGAGCTTGGGGCGCCTGCTTCCGTCGCGGTTGTTTTTGGAGTTTCCTCCACGCTTTTTGGTGCAGATGCTACCGGGCTTCGCTGTATCTTTGAGCTTTTACCAAAGCCCAACTTTGGGTCAGTGAAGCGAGAGTCACTTTCCATTTGTGGTGTTTCGTCGGTCTTCTTGTTGTTGTTGTTGTTGTTGTGGTTGTTGTTCATTTTTGTTTTTTGGATCCCAACTCCAAGCCGCTACTCAGCTCGGATGTACAGTCACTCAGACGATCCTCATGGTTGTCTATGCAGAGCAGGGAGGCCATGCGAGGGTTGACGCTGGACCTTATGGGAGCCAGCGTTCAGAGCCAAGATCTTGTGCAGATTAAGGATATATATCAACTTAAACCTGTACCACCAAAAATTAGATTGGCGACGAGCTTCGAACGTACTTGGAGGCCTGCCACGGTTTTAACGGGACGGAGGCAGCAGCAGCATTATCCTAGAAGCCATTTCTGCAAGATGTCACTCTTGCTTACTGAGGTCCTAGAATGCTACTCCTGTCAGCCCAGGTGCAAACATTTCCAAAATAGTATATTTTTTCATAGTCCGTGGTCGGTCGAAGATTTCCCTTTAGTAAGTTCAATCTTTCTTTTTTTTTTTTTTTCTGAAGTCGCTGCCCCCATAGTTAACGATTGGTCAGCTGACCAATCGCAACCCAGTGGGCCGATCTTCAAAAAGCGCCGTGTGGTAGGTTAGTCGCCAACTGAGGGAGTATTCTACTACCCGCTTCCCCCACGGGATATAATAATAACAATAATAATAATAATAATAATAATAATAATAATAATAATAATAATAATAATAATAATAATAATAATAATAATAATAATAATAATAATAATAATAATAATAATAATAATAATAATAATAATAATAATAATAATAATAATAATAGTAATAATAATTTTTTTTTTTTTTTTTTTTTTTTGTTGGGCTGCGGTAGGTAAAAATGCTTTATGCACCGTCAGACAGGTCGTCACTCTGCTGGTGTGTCGGACTGCATGCCTGCTTACCGACTAAAAAAACCTCCTCTTCTAGGGCTAAATTCCACCTTGGAACCGGGAACTATCTCGCATTAACCTTCAAGGTGGCGCCCTCAAATATGCTCTATCTGAGCGTTACCCTCTCTGTGCCTGCGTCCAGGTCATACTTCTTCCGCCGCAGAACATTTTTGGCGAAGTCACACACTTTTTTCCAGGCATCTATGCTGCTGCACATTTTTTGTACTATTGTGTCTACTGTGACTTCGCCGACAGAGCCTGCCAAGGCGGTTCTCTCTGCCGTATGGTATTTGCTGCCTGTTTAGAGAATTCTCCGCTCTGCCGGAGTTGCCATATTTTTTTGCGTTCTTGAGCAAGTAGGTCCACCGGTATGACTGCTGCTATCATGACTACTGCAGCTCCAGATACTGTGCGATACGCCGATGTTATCCGCAAGGCTGCTCTTCTCTGCACGGATAACATCGGTTTTCGCCTTACAGCTGCCTGTAGAGTATCCGCCCATACTTCGCTACCATAGAGTAGTGTAGCGTTCGTCGTTTCCATGAGAAGTCTCCGTTTCCATTCCGTCGGACCGTCAACGTTTGCCATCAGTCTACTGAGGGAGCCCGTTATTGCGGCTGCTTTTCGCGTGGCGTGCCTCAGCTGTTCCCCGAAAGTGAGTTTGCTATCCAGTCTAACGCCTAGATAGTTCACTGTCCTCTGGGTCCTTATTTGATTTCCGCTTACTCGCATCTCTATTTCGGTTGGAATCTGCTTTCCTGTAAACAGAAGTAACTCTGTTTTATGGGTGGCAAGTTCCAATCCTCGAGAGCTAAGCCATGTCTGCGTGCGGATCATGACTTGGGTCAGTCTCTTTTGCGCTTCTGTGGTGTTTCTGGCAGTGATAACGGCCGCGATGTCGTCAGCGTGTCCGATTAAAAATGTTTCTTCCGGCATTTCCAGTCTTAGAATGTTGTCGTAGCTGATATTCCACAGGTCTGGTCCTAGGATCGACCCCTGTGCAGCCCCTCCAGTGACTCTATAGCGTTTTGTACCAGTCTGTGTGTCATACAGGAGTACTCGATCCTGCAGGTAGCTTCTCATCATATGCACTAGGTACTCCGGTATTCGAAAATGTTGCTCCAGGGAAGCAAGCATATCGCTCCATCTAACACTATTGAAAGCATTTTTGACGTCGAGCGTTACTAAAAGAACCACTGGGCGCGAGTATGCATTTCCTCTTTTCGTTGCTCTGGCTGCCTGTACAACTTCATCAATAGCTCCCATCGTGGATTTTCCGGACCTGAAACCATGCTGTCTGGGGCTGAGCCCTCCAGCGGCATCTATTGCAGCAATAGCCTTGGTTTCAGGAGCTTTTCTAACAGCTTACCAGCTGTGTTTAGCATACACAATGGACGGTATGCCGATGGGGTGTTGGGATCGCCTTTGCCTTTGCTGATGAGCACAAGTCTCTGCTCTTTCCATACTTCTGGGAATATTCTTTCTTTTAGACATGCGTTGTACATTCTAAGGAGAAAAGTTGGTCGTCCTGTTGCTATCATCTTCAGTATCTCTGCCGGTATATTGTCTGGTCCCGGGGATTTTTTATTTTTCAGGGAAAGTGCCGCAATCTTGAGCTCTTCCTCCGTAAAATTAGGAGCTGAGCTATGAGTTTCTTCGGCTGCCCGCGCATTCGTTTCGTGAATGTGTGTTGGGAATAGTGTTTCCACTATGTGGTCCATCGTTTTATCATCCACGTTTGGCGTTGCTCCAGAGTTCCTCAATTTTTTCATGACTACTTTGTAGCCAAGTCCCCAGGGATCTCTGTTTACATCTTGGCAGAGCTCCTTCCACTTGTCTTTTTTGCTGCGAGCGATAGCAATCGACAGCTCCTTTCTCGCATTCTTCGCTGCAACCGCTTCAAGAATAAAATTTCCAGTGCGTCGTGCTCTTGTCAGTTTTCTTCTGCACTGTATACATACTCGTCTTTTTTCTGCGATATCGTGGTTCCACCAGTATGCCTGCCGCCTACTGCCATGTTTGCCGTGCGTTCTTGGCATCGAAACGTTACACGCTTTTACTATGGCCGTAAGACTTCTTTCGACAATTTGGTTCGTACTCAATGCCCCATCGAATTGTCGCTCACTTCTGTCTAGTTCGGGGAGTAATTTTCCCGTATCAATTTTATTTATGTCCCATCTGCGCGATTTTTTTATAGGACGCGCGTGGGGTACTTGTCGTCTATTATTCTGATAGGTGTATGAGATATACTCATGATCACTACCAGTGAAGTCGTCCAATACTTTCCAGTCCTTGATCCGATCAATGATATGCTCCGATGCAAGGGTTATATCCGGAATAGTGCCTTCGCATCCTGGTCTGTGGAAGGTGGGTCTGTTGCCGCGGTTTGCTACATCAAGTCCAGTCCTGGCTGCCATATCCATGATTTTACGTCCTCTAGAGTTAGTCGAGGGCATACCCCAATCTACTGCTCGTGCGTTGAGATCGCCTGCCACAATGAAAGGCTTCCTTCGATCCATGAGCAGGTCCTCGATTGCGTCTAGCTTAATTTGGAAAGTGTTTATGTCGTCGCTAGGTGTCAGGTAGCAGCTAACTACTACGACATCCCTGAACCGTGCGTAGACGTAACAATTTCCTAGCTTGCTCTCTTGTAGCAGCTGTCCACTGGCACTGGGAATCCATATGGCCGTAGTCTTGGTTTCGTCCTCTAACCAAACTCCGTTTGCTTTCTGCTTGTATTGCTCACTAATGATCACAATGTCGATAGCGTATTCCGCTACGATCTGTGTCAAAAGTGCATCTGCAGTTTTGCTCCGGTGTAGGTTACCTTGGAGTATCTTTATCATGGTGCTATACGAGTGCCTAGGCATTTCTGCGATCCTGGCATGTGGGCAACAGAGCTACGCCCTGCGTCAGTGCAGATGCAGCATTTTGGGGGTTTTTTGCAGTCTTTCATTTTGTGACCTGCTTCCCCGCATCTAATGCAGATGCCTCCGCCATTTCGGTCTGGTCCCGTGCAATTGGTCTGTAGGTGACCGACCCCGAAACATCGATAGCATCTGCGGATGGTGTGGCACATCCTAGGCCTGACACTGACAAAACCTATTTTAAGTTGTAGGTTGAGCAGCGTCTCCGCTAATTGGCTTTCCAGTGTTACGAAAGCTCTTACCTGTTCTCAGCTGTTCGGAGCAGTGACTTTTATTCGCAAGTCAACTGTTGTGTTGGCGAGTGCTTTATGTACTGCCTCAGCCACTTCGGACTCTACAGTGAGCGAGTCGAGATCTCTGATCTCTACTGTCGCTGTAGGCTTCAGCTCGGCTACCGTGGCTGTTTCCTTGACGGTAGCCTTTAGTTTGTCCACCAACTCCGGTTGTAGCTTTTCCCCTTTACCGAGTTCGACAAGGAGTGCCCCGGATCGGGTTTTCCTTATAGCTCTCACGTTTGCCTTTTCGTCCTGTTGAATTGTGCTGCGTATGTTTCTAAGAACATCTACGTAGCTTTGTCCACCTTCAGGTTTTATAAGGACTGCTTCTGTTCGGAGGGGCTTCTTTTTCTCTTTTTTTGGCGTTTTCCAAAGATTTTGTGGTCTTACGCAGAGTTTTTTACCAGACTCTGACTCTAAGGGGCTAGAGGCCTGTCTCTTTTGTATGGTGGCTGTTCCCACTGGTTCAGAGCTCTTTGCCTCTCTCTCTATTAATGGCTGTTGCTTCTGCTTATTGGCTTCAGCCTCGATCTTCTTCCAGGAGCTCCTGCAGTGTCCTAAGACATCGAGCAGTTCGTCCAGGTCCGATACCCCGCTTCGTACGTCCAGGCTAATGTTTTTTTGTTTAGCCACAGCGGTTTTTATA
The DNA here is from genome assembly GCA_035045845.1 of Drosophila buzzatii. NCBI lineage: Eukaryota > Metazoa > Arthropoda > Insecta > Diptera > Drosophilidae > Drosophila > Drosophila buzzatii. The sequence continues at coordinate 568,282 of JAWNOS010000094.1, read as the reverse complement.
CGCCGCAATGCCTGGCGGCATTTCAGGATGGCATCCTCCTCCTCGGCACGGAGTTTCATCATGTACTCCTGCCTTGGTGACATCACCAGCCCTGCATTTGAGCTTGGGGCGCCTGCTTCCGTCGCGGTTGTTTTTGGAGTTTCCTCCACGCTTTTTGGTGCAGATGCTACCGGGCTTCGCTGTATCTTTGAGCTTTTACCAAAGCCCAACTTTGGGTCAGTGAAGCGAGAGTCACTTTCCATTTGTGGTGTTTCGTCGGTCTTCTTGTTGTTGTTGTTGTGGTTGTTATTCATTTTTGTTTTTTGGGTCCCAACTCCAAGCCGCTATCTCAGCTCGGATGTACAGTCACTCAGACGATCCTCATGGTTGTCTATGCAAAGCAGGGAGGCCATGCGAGGGTTGACGCTGGACCTTATGGGAGCCAGCGTTCAGAGCCAAGATCTTGTGCAGATTAAGGATATATATCAACTTAAACCTATACCACCAAAAATTAGATTGGCGACGAACTTCGAACGTACTTGGAGGCCTGCCACGGTTTTAACGGGACGGAGGCAGCAGCAGCATTATCCTAGAAGCCATTTCTGCAAGATGTCACTCTTGCTTACTGAGGTCCTAGAATGCTACTCCTGTCAGCCCAGGTGCAAACATTTCCAAAATCGTGTATTTTTTCATAGTCCGTGGTCGGTCGAAGATTTCACTTTAGAAAGTTCAAGTCGCTGCCCCCATAGTTAACGATTGGTCAACTGACCAATCGCAATCCAGTGGGCCGATCTTCAAAAAGCGCCGTGTGGTAGGTTAGTCGCCTTGTACGACAAGCTTCTCTACCAACTGAGGGAGTATTCTACTACCCGCTTCCCCCACGGGGGATAATAATAATAATAATAATAATAATAATAATAATAATAATAATAATAATAATAATAATAATAATAATAATAATAATAATAATAATAATAATAATAATAATAATAATAATAATAATAATAATAATAATAATAATAATAATAATAATAATTTTTTTTTTTTTTTTTTTTTTTTTTTGTTGGGCTGAGGTAGGTAAAAATGCTTTATGCACCGTCAGTCAGGTCGTCACTCTGCTGGTGTGTCGGACTGCATGCCTGCTTACCGACTAAAAAACCTCCTCTTCTAGGGCTAAATTCCACCTTGGAACCGGGAACTATCTCGCATTAACCTTCAAGGTGGCGCCCTCAAATATGCTCTATCTGAGCGTTACCCTCTCTGTGCCTGCGTCCAGGTCATACTTCTTCCGCCGCAGAACATTTTTGGCGAAGTCACACACTTTTTTCCAGGCATCTATGCTGCTGCACATTTTCTGTACTATTGTGTCTATTGTGACTTCGCCGACAGAGCCTGCCAAAGCGGTTCTCTCTTCTGACCACCTTTCGCAGTCAAAGAAAGTGTGTTCTGCGTCGTCCATTGTATTTTTGCAGTAAATACAGCTGGATTCATCCGTTTTTCCCATCTTATATAGGTACTTTCGAAAGTATCCATGACCGGAGAGCATTTGTGTAAGATAGAAAGACGTTTCACCGTGTTTTCTACTTATCCACTGCTCAAGATCGGGGATTACTTTTGCAGTCCATCTTCCATATCTTTCGGACGACCATCTCGCCTGCCAGGAGGCTATGGTTTGCTGCCGTATGGTATTTGCTGCCTGTTTAGAGAATTCTCCGCTCTGCCGGAGTTGCCATATTTTCTTGCGTTCTTGAGCAAGTAGGTCCATCGGTATGACTGCTGCTATCACGACTACTGCAGCTCCAGATACTGTGCGATACGCCGATGTTATCCGCAAGGCTGCTCTTCTCTGCACGGATAACATCGGTTTTCGCCTTACAGCTGCCTGTAGAGTATCCGCCCATACTTCGCTACCATAGAGTAGTGTAGCGTTCGTCGTTTCCATGAGAAGTCTCCGTTTCCATTCCGTCGGACCGTCAACGTTTGCCATCAGTCTACTGAGGGAGCCCGTTATTGCGGCTGCTTTTCGCGTGGCGTGCCTCAGCTGTTCCCCGAAAGTGAGTTTGCTATCCAGTCTAACGCCTAGATAGTTCACTGTCCTCTGGGTCCTTATTTGATTTCCGCTTACTCGCATCTCTATTTCGGTTGGAATCTGCTTTCCTGTAAACAGAAGTAACTCTGTTTTATGGGTGGCAAGTTCCAATCCTCGAGAGCTAAGCCATGTCTGCGTGCGGATCATGACTTGGGTCAGTCTCTTTTGCGCTTCTGTTGTGTTTCTGGCAGTGATAACGGCCGCGATGTCGTCAGCGTATCCGATTAGAAATGTTTCTTCAGGCATTTCCAGTCTTAGAATGTCGTCGTAGCTGATATTCCACAGGTCTGGTCCTAGGATCGACCCCTGTGCAGCCCCTCCAGTGACTCTATAACGTTTTGTACCAGTCTGTGTGTCATACAGGAGTACTCGATCCTGCAGGTAGCTTCTCATCATATGCACTAGGTACTCCGGTATTCGAAAATGTTGCTCCAGGGAAGCAAGCATATCGCTCCATCTAACACTATTGAATGCATTTTTGACGTCGAGCGTTACTAAAAGAACCACTGGGCGCGAGTATGCATTTCCTCTTTTCGTTGCTCTGGCTGCCTGTACAACTTCATCAATAGCTCCCATTGTGGATTTTCCGGACCTGAAACCATGCTGTCTGGGGCTGAGTCCTCCACCGGCATCTATTGCAGCTAGTAGCCTTGGTTTCAGGAGCTTTTCTAACAGCTTACCAGCTGTGTTTAGCATACACAATGGACGGTATGCCGATGGGGTGTTGGGATCGCCTTTGCCTTTGCTGATGAGCACAAGTCTCTGCTCTTTCCATACTTCTGGGAATATTCTTTCTTTTAGACATGCGTTGTACATTCTAAGGAGAAAAGTTGGTCGTCCTGTTGCTATCATCTTCAGTATCTCTGCCGGTATATTGTCTGGTCCCGGGGATTTTTTATTTTTCAGGGAAAGTGCCGCAATCTTGAGCTCTTCCTCCGTAAAATTAGGAGCTGAGCTATGAGTTTCTTCGGCTGCCCGCGCATTCGTTTCGTGAATGTGTGTTGGGAATAGTGTTTCCACTATGTTGTCCATCGTTTTATCATCCACGTTTGGCGTTGCTCCAGAGTTCCTCAATTTTTTCATGACTACTTTGTAGCCAAGGCCCCAGGGATCTCCGTTTACATCTTGGCAGAGCTCCTTCCATTTGTCTTGTTTGCTGCGAGCGATAGCAATCGACAGCTCCTTTCTCGCATTCTTCGCTGCAACCGCTTCAAGAATAAAATTTCCAGTGCGTCGTGCTCTTGTCAGTTTTCTTCTGCACTGTATACATACTCGTCTTTTTTCTGCGATATCGTGGTTCCACCAGTATGCCTGCCGCCTACTGCCATGTTTGCCGTGCGTTCTTGGCATCGAAGCGTTACACGTTTTTACTATGGCCGTAAGACTTCTTTCGACAATTTGGTTCGTACTCAATGCCCCATCGAATTGTCGCTCACTTCTATCCAGTTCGGGGAGTAATTTTCCCGTATCGATTTTATTTATGTCCCATCTGCGCGGTTTTTTTATAGGACGCGCGTGGGGTACTTGTCGTCTATTATTCTGGTAGGTGTATGAGATATACTCATGATCACTACCAGTGAAGTCGTCCAATACTTTCCAGTCCTTGATCCGATCTATGATATGCTCCGATGGAAGGGTTATGTCCGGAATAGTGCCTTCGCATCCTGGCCTGTGGAAGGTGGGTCTGTTACCGCGGTTTGCTACATCAAGTCCAGTCCTGGCTGCCATATCCATGATTTTACGTCCTCTAGAGTTAGTCGAGGGCATACCCCAGTCTACTGCTCGTGCATTGAGATCGCCTGCCACAATGAAAGGCTTCCTTCGATCCATGAGCAGGTCCTCGATTGCGTCTAGCTTAATTTGGAAAGTGTTTATGTCGTCGCTAGGTGTCAGGTAGCAGCTAACTACTACGACATCCCTGAACCGTGCGTAGACGTAACAATTTCCTAGCTTGCTCTCTTGTAGCACCTGTCCACTGGCACTGGGAATCCATATGGCCGCAGTCTTGGTTTCGTCCTCTAACCAAACTCCGTTTGCTTTCTGCTTGTATTGCTCACTAATGATCACAATGTCGATAGCGTATTCCGCTACGATCTGTGTCAAAAGTGCATCTGCAGTTTTGCTCCGGTGTAGGTTACCTTGGAGTATCTTTATCATGGTGCTATACGAGTGCCTGGGCATTTCTGCGATCCTGGCATGTGGGCAACAGAGCTACGCCCTGCGTCAGTGCAGATGCAGCATTTTGGGGGTTTTTTGCAGTCTTTCATTTTGTGACCTGCTTCCCCGCATCTAATGCAGATGCCTCCGCCATTTCGGTCTGGTCCCGTGCAATTGGTCTGTAGGTGACCGACCCCGAAACATCGATAGCATCTGCGGATGGTGTGGCACATCCTGGGCCTGACACTGACAAAACCTATTTTAAGTTGTAGGTTGAGCAGCGTCTCCGCTAATTGGCTTTCCAGTGTTACGAAAGCTCTTACCTGTTCTCGGCTGTTCGGAGCAGTGACATTTATTCGCAAGTCAACTGTTGTGTTGGCGAGTGCTTTATGTACTGCCTCAGCCACTTCGGACTCTACAGTGAGTGAGTCAAGATCTCTGATCTCTACTGTCGCTGTAGGCTTCAGCTCGGCTACCGTGGCTGTTTCCTTGACGGTAGCCTTTAGTTTGTCCACCAACTCCGGTTGTAGCTTTTCCCCTTTACCGAGTTCGACAAGGAGTGCCCCGGATCGGGTTTTCCTTATAGCTCTCACGTTTGCCTTTTCGTCCTGTTGAATTGTGCTGCGTATGTTTCTAAGAACATCTACGTAGCTTTGTCCACCTTCAGGTTTTATAAGGACTGCTTCTGTTCGGAGGGGCTTCTTTTTCTCTTTTTTTGGCGTTTTCGCTGCTAATTTTGGCTTCTCTCCTGCTGCCGAAGTAGATTTTCCCACTTTTTGGTGCGAGGCACCTTTTTTGGTAACTTTTTGCCAAAGATTTTGTGGTCTTTCGCAGAGTTTTTTACCAGACTCTGACTCTAAGGGGCTAGAGGCCTGTCTCTTTTGTATGGTGGGTGTTCCCACTGGTTCAGAGCTCTTTGCCTCTCTCTCTATTAAGGGCTGTTGCTTCTGCTTATTGGCTTCAGCCTCAATCTTCTTCCAGGAGCTCCTGCAGTGTCCTAAGACATCGAGCAGTTCGTCCAGGTCCGATACCCCGCTTCGTACGTCCAGGCTAATGTTTTTTTGTTTAGCCACAGCGGTTTTTATACGCCGCAATGCCTGGCGGCATTTCAGGATGGCATCCTCCTCCTCGGCACGGAGTTTCATCATGTACTCCTGCCTTGGTGACATCACCAGCCCTGCATTTGAGCTTGGGGCGCCTGCTTCCGTCGCGGTTGTTTTTGGAGTTTCCTCCACGCTTTTTGGTGCAGATGCTACCGGGCTTCGCTGTATTTTTGAGCTTTTACCAAAGCCCAACTTTGGGTCAGTGAAGCGAGAGTCACTTTCCATTTGTGGTGTTTCGTCGGTCTTGTTGTTGTTGTTGTTGTTGTTGTGGTTGTTATTCATTTTTTTGTTTTTTGGGTCCCAACTCCAAGCCGCTATCTCAGCTCGGATGTACAGTCACTCAGACGATCCTCATGGTTGTCTATGCAGAGCAGGGAGGCCATGCGAGGGTTGACGCTGGACCTTATGGGAGCCAGCGTTCAGAGCCAAGATCTTGTGCAGATTAAGGATATATATCAACTTAAACCTGTACCACCAAAAATTAGATTGGCGACGAGCTTCGAACGTACTTGGAGGCCTGCCACGGTTTTAACGGGACGGAGGCAGCAGCAGCATTATCCTAGAAGCCATTTCTGCAAGATGTCACTCTTGCTTACTGAGGTCCTAGAATGCTACTCCTGTCAGCCCAAGTGCAAACATTTCCAAAATCGTGTATTTTTTCATAGTCCGTGGTCGGTCGAAGATTTCACTTTAGTAAGTTCAATCTTTCTTTTTTTTTTTTTTTTTGAAGTCGCTGCCCCCATAGTTAACGATTGGTCAGCTGACCAATCGCAAACCAGTGGGCCGATCTTCAAAAAGCGCCGTGTGGTAGGTTAGTCGCCTTGTACGACAAGCTTCTCTACCAACTGAGGGAGTATTCTACTACCCGCTTCCCCCACGGGAAATAATATAATAATATAATAATAATATAATAATAATAATAATAATAATAATAATAATAATAATAATAATAATAATAATAATAATAATAATAATAATAATAATAATAATAATAATAATAATAATAATAATAATAATAATATAATAATAATATAATAATAATAATAATAATGTTAGAGCATCTGTGGAGAAAGTAATGATTCCGTACACATTGAGTATGAAACCGAATACGTACGTATACGAAAGCGTTTATTCAGGGAATGAATTTAAAGCGAACAGCAATAGGAGATGCGCGATCTTACATTTTAGTGATGTGCGATATATATCGATACATAAACTTAACAAATTGAACTTGCAAACTTCAACACTTCTTCTCAAGTTTAATTTAACTTACAATGTTTCTTAATTTAAGCCTAACATTTTTGCAAACTTATAATGCTTTTCTTTCTGTAAACTCTTTGTAAAAATGTCAGCAACATTATCGTTCGTAGAAACAAAACTAACTGATATTTCATTGTTAGCGATTACTTCTCTAATGTGATGATACTTAATGTCTATGTGTTTGGTGCGCTTGTGATGAACAGGGTTTAATGCGATTTGCTGCGCACTCAAATTGTCACCGTTGATTCGGATTGGCGAGGATCGATCCACATATCCAATTTCTTCAAGTAGCCGCTTCAAATATACTGCTTCCTTGGCTGCTGTTGAGAGTGCAATATATTCTGCTTCTGTGCTGCTGAGAGCCACCAGTGATTGCTTCTTTGACTCCCAAGAAAAAGCCGAACCTGCAAGATAGAACGCGTACCCAGAGTACGATTTTCTGTCGATGTTATCATTAGCCCAGTCTGCATCGACATATGCATGCAGGGGCATTTCAGTTTTAGAGTAATGGAGCTTAAGCTCCAATGTCTTCGCCAAGTACCGAAGAACGTGTTTTGCGCCTGACTCGTGCTCGGTGTGTGGATTCGTATTCCGTTGGGCCAACTTACTTACGGAATGTAATATGTCAGGGCGCGTCGATATAGCCAAGTACATCAGTGAACCAATCAGCGATTGATACTCCGTTACATCAACTTTGCCACATTGCTCATTAATGCAACTAATTGTAAATCCAGGGTCCAAGGGCGTAGAAACTGAACGACACACGCTCAACTTGTATTTTTCCAAAAGACAAGTGATATACTGTTTCTGACACACAGAAATAGCACCTTTCTCTCCCTTGCGACGAATTTCCATACCCAGGAAGTGATGCAATGGGCCATTGTCATGTATATTAAAGCATTCTTTAAGCTTTGCTTTAATAACATCCAGATCGCTTTTGTTGCGGCAAGCAATTATAAGATCGTCTACATAGACCGCAATCAGATTGTAGGTGCCCTTTGACATCTTCATATATAGACACGGCTCGTTCATTGCTGCCTTAAATCCCATTTTCTTTAGAGTCTTGTCCAAGGTACTGTTCCAAGCTCTACCCGATTGCTTTAACCCATATAGTGCCTTTTTTAACTTTAAAACTCTTTGAGGATATGCACTGCTCACAAAATGATCGGGTTGCCTCATATATATACTTTCTTGCAGCTCACTATTCAAATACGCATTCGAAACGTCCACTTGGTGTAAATATAACTCCTTCTCAACAGCTATTGCTAATAAAAGCCTTATGTTCTCATAACGTATTACTGGCGAGAATGTTTCATTATAATTAACGCCTAGCTGTTGACTACAACCTTTAGCAACAAGTCTAGATTTGAAACTACTAATCTTTCCTTGCTCATCTCGTTTGATTCTATAAACCCACATGGAGCTGATGACTTTGGTATCGTCTGGTGGATCTACTAATTTCCAAGTCTTATTTTTTACCAGTGCATCATATTCTTTTTTCATCGATTGCTCCCACTCAAACGAATGTTTGCCAGACAGAGCCTCCTTTATATTTTTGGGCGTTTCTACATCAGTGAATGCAATAATATTATTTAGCATGCTATACTGCTTGCGTGGTCTGCCAACATTACCTGTCCGAACTATTCTTGGCCTACCTGGACCTCGACGCAGGTTTCCTGTAATTTCCTCATTTGAATTGCCAAAATCTAAATTTTCCTCTGCATCGTCTTCATTTGAACTGCTCAGATCTGCACTTTCCTCTGCTTCAAAACTTTCAAATTCTTCGATTTCTTCATCCCTGTTTGTAGCATTTTCAGAACTAACTTCTTCTGAATCTACACTATTTACTTCTAACGGAATATCTAAAATGAACGAATTATAGCTTTTGCTTGGCATTTCCGGGTTTGTTTGGATTTCATTTTCCACAAACTTTACGTCCCTACGCTCTACTATTTGTTTCGCTTCTCTGTCATACAGCCGATACGCCTTGGCTGTTGGCGAATATCCAACGAAAGTATACTCTTTACCTTTGGCACAAAACTTTTTGTGTTGCCGCTTATTGAGAGCATATGCTGGTGAGCCAAAAATACGAAAATGCTTCACCGTCGGCTTGCGACCAGTCCACAGTTCGAAAGGCGTTACGTTACCCTGTAACCCTTGCGATGGGCATCTGTTTCGGATGTATGCTGCAGTCCATATAGCTTCAGCCCATAGTGGCTCCTCGACGTTAGCGTGCACCATCATGCTGCGAGCCATTTCCACCAAATACCTGTTGGCTCTCTCTGCTACTCCGTTTTGTTGAGGTGTATACGGCACAGATAATTGTCTTTTAATTCCACACTCATTTAAATAATTATCAAACTGTTTATTTATGTATTCTTTGCCGTTGTCACTCCGGATGACTTTTATTTTTTTTGTGTTTGACACTCTGCCATATTTTTAAATAGTTGAAACTTTTCAAACGCTTGATCTTTGGTATTCATAAAGTACACAAACACCTTTTTTGACTTGTCGTCTATAAACGTTATAAAGTACTTTGCACCCCCTACTGAGGCAACATTTATAGGACCACACACGTCTGTGTGAATCAAATCCAAAAGATCATCGGCATTGTTTTTACAGCTTTTCGGAAACGGTTTTGCACAAATTTTTGATTTATTGCACGTATTGCAATTAATCTCAGCGGGTATGTTTTTTACGTCAATCCCGTGCACTAGCTCATTTTCTGACAAATCTTTGAGACTACGATAGTTTAAATGACCATAACGATTATGCCACATAATAGCTTTTTCCCTTATTGAAAACAGTTTGTTCTCGTTTAAATCGTTAAACAAAAATAAATTATCACTCATTGCTGCAGTTAGCAGCACCGTACGGTTTTTTGTTTTTACCGACGCAAAATTGTTGCCGAAAAATACTTTATGTCCGAATTTCATTGCTTTGCTAACGGAATAAAAATTCATTTGTAGTGATGGCACGTACAAAACATCGCGTAACTCCAACTTGCCTTGTTGAGTTTTTATTATTACTGTACCCGTGCCCGGTGATTCGATATATTTATTTGCTGCCAACATTATTTTGTCTCTTTTTGGCACGAACGACACGAACACATCTCTATCGCAGCACATGTGCGACGTTGCGCCACTGTCCAAGCACCAAGTGCGTTTTGACACTGTGTTTTCGTTCATTGCAGCAAAAACAGAATACGATATTCTTTGCTTTTCCAGATCACCACTCATTGTCTTTTCATTGTCATTTCTCGCATTATTGCGCTTCACGTTTTCTTTGCAGTTACTTGCTTTGTGTCCACGTTTACCACACTTGTAACACTGTCCGTCAAATTTGTCCCGTTGTTTCGATCGCGTTTCATTTTTCTTGGCGCCAGCATAGAATGCTTGTTGACTGCTGTCCTGTTCGCACTTATCTTCAATTCGCTTTGCTTCTTCTAGAAGTTTTATTTTGAGCGTGTCGAATGTAGGAAGCGCGTCTCTTGTTTCGATCGCTATGACGAAATTCTCATACTCCGCGCCTAAGCTTGAAAGCAGAATAATAACTCTTAGTTCTTCACTTAGTTCGATGCTCACTTCTGTCAGTTTATCCACAATTTCGACAAACGAATTGATATATTGCGTCATGCTCATTTCTGACGACAACTTTAAACTTAACAGTTTTTTGTACAACGATACTTTACGAAGCGGACCCGTAGACACATGAATTTCTCTTAATTTGTCCCACGCTTCTTTAGAACTTTTTGCGCTTTTTACATAGTTCAACTGCGATACTTGCACGTTCAATATTATAAGCGCCAGTGCCTTTTCATCACACAAATTCCACTTCACTGCGGCTTCTGCTGTACTAGCATTATTTTCACATTTACCGCTAACATGGTTCCACAACTCCTGATGTATGAGAACACTTCGCATTTGTAAACACCATACATCGTAATTACTTTCACTTAACTTTTCAATGTTATACAGACTCATCTTAAATTCTTTTCTGCGAGTCTGGGCCCATAACCAATGTTAGAGCATCTGTGGAGAAAGTAATGATTCCGTACACATTGAGTATGAAACCGAATACGTACGTATACGAAAGCGTTTATTCAGGGAATGAATTTAAAGCGAACAGCAATAGGAGATGCGCGATCTTACATTTTAGTGATGTGCGATATATATCGATACATAAACTTAACAAATTGAACTTGCAAACTTCAACAAATAATAATAATAATAATAATAATAATAATAATAATAATAATAATAATAATAATAATAATAATAATAATAATAATAATAATAATAATAATAATAATAATAATAATAATAATAATAATAATAATAATAATAATAATAATAATAATAATAATAATAATAATAATAATAATAATAATAATAATAATAATAATAATAATTTTTTTTTTTTTTTTTTTTTTTGGGCTGAGGTAGGTAAAAATGCTTTATGCACCGTCAGACAGGTCGTCACTCTGCTGGTGTGTCGGACTGCATGCCTGCTTACCGACTAAAAAAACCTCCTCTTCTAGGGCTAAATTCCACCTTGGAACCGGGAACTATCTCGCATTAACCTTCAAGGTGGCGCCCTCAAATATGCTCTATCTGAGCGTTACCCTCTCTGTGCCTGCGTCCAGGTCATACTTCTTCCGCCGCAGAACATTTTTGGCGAAGTCACACACTTTTTTCCAGGCATCTATGCTGCTGCACATTTTCTGTACTATTGTGTCTACTGTGACTTCGCCGACAGAGCCTGCCAAGGCGGTTCTCTCTTCTGACCACCTTTCGCAGTCAAAGAAAGTGTGTTCTGCGTCGTCCATTGTATTTTTGCAGTAAATACAGCTGGATTCATCCGTTTTTCCCATCTTATATAGGTACTTTCGAAAGTATCCATGACCGGAGAGCATTTGTGTAAGATAGAAAGACGTTTCACCGTATTTTCTACTTATCCACTGCTCAAGATCGGGGATTACTTTTGCAGTCCATCTTCCATATCTTTCGGACGACCATCTCGCCTGCCAGGAGGCTATGGTTTGCTGCCGTATGGTATTTGCTGCCTGTTTAGAGAATTCTCCGCTCTGCCGGAGTTGCCATATTTTCTTGCGTTCTTGAGCAAGTAGGTCCACCGGTATGACTGCTGCTATCACGACTACTGCAGCTCCAGATACTGTGCGATACGCCGATGTTATCCGCAAGGCTGCTCTTCTCTGCACGGATAACATCGGTTTTCGCCTTACAGCTGCCTGTAGAGTATCCGCCCATACTTCGCTACCATAGAGTAGTGTAGCGTTCGTCGTTTCCATGAGAAGTCTCCGTTTCCATTCCGTCGGACCGTCAACGTTTGCCATCAGTCTACTGAGGGAGCCCGTTATTGCGGCTGCTTTTCGCGTGGCGTGCCTCAGCTGTTCCCCGAAAGTGAGTTTGCTATCCAGTCTAACGCCTAGATAGTTCACTGTCCTCTGGGTCCTTATTTGATTTCCGCTTACTCGCATCTCTATTTCGGTTGGAATCTGCTTTCCTGTAAACAGAAGTAACTCTGTTTTATGGGTGGCAAGTTCCAATCCTCGAGAGCTAAGCCATGTCTGCGTGCGGATCATGACTTGGGTCAGTCTCTTTTGCGCTTCTGTGGTGTTTCTGGCAGTGATAACGGCCGCGATGTCGTCAGCGTATCCGATTAGAAATGTTTCTTCAGGCATTTCCAGTCTTAGAATGTCGTCGTAGCTGATATTCCACAGGTCTGGTCCTAGGATCGACCCCTGTGCAGCCCCTCCAGTGACTCTATAACGTTTTGTACCAGTCTGTGTGTCATACAGGAGTACTCGATCCTGCAGGTAGCTTCTCATCATATGCACTAGGTACTCCGGTATTCGAAAATGTTGCTCCAGGGAAGCAAGCATATCGCTCCATCTAACACTATTGAATGCATTTTTGACGTCGAGCGTTACTAAAAGAACCACTGGGCGCGAGTATGCATTTCCTCTTTTCGTTGCTCTGGCTGCCTGTACAACTTCATCAATAGCTCCCATTGTGGATTTTCCGGACCTGAAACCATGCTGTCTGGGGCTGAGTCCTCCAGCGGCATCTATTGCAGCTAGTAGCCTTGGTTTCAGGAGCTTTTCTAACAGCTTACCAGCTGTGTTTAGCATACACAATGGACGGTATGCCGATGGGGTGTTGGGATCGCCTTTGCCTTTGCTGATGAGCACAAGTCTCTGCTCTTTCCATACTTCTGGGAATATTCTTTCTTTTAGACATGCGTTGTACATTCTAAGGAGAAAAGTTGGTCGTCCTGTTGCTATCATCTTCAGTATCTCTGCCGGTATATTGTCTGGTCCCGGGGATTTTTTATTTTTCAGGGAAACTGCCGCAATCTTGAGCTCTTCCTCCGTAAAATTAGGAGCTGAGCTATGAGTTTCTTCGGCTGCCCGCGCATTCGTTTCGTGAATGTGTGTTGGGAATAGTATTTCCACTATGTTGTCCATCGTTTTATCATCCACGTTTGGCGTTGCTCCAGAGTTCCTCAATTTTTTCATGACTACTTTGTAGCCAAGGCCCCAGGGATCTCTGTTTACATCTTGGCAGAGCTCCTTCCATTTGTCTTGTTTGCTGCGAGCGATAGCAATCGACAGCTCCTTTCTCGCATTCTTCGCTGCAACCGCTTCAAGAATAAAATTTCCAGTGCGTCGTGCTCTTGTCAGTTTTCTTCTGCACTGTATACATACTCGTCTTTTTTCTGCGATATCGTGGTTCCACCAGTATGCCTGCCGCCTACTGCCATGTTTGCCGTGCGTTCTTGGCATCGAAGCGTTACACGCTTTTACTATGGCCGTAAGACTTCTTTCGACAATTTGGTTCGTACTCAATGCCCCATCGAATTGTCGCTCACTTCTATCCAGTTCGGGGAGTAATTTTCCCGTATCGATTTTATTTATGTCCCATCTGCGCGGTTTTTTTATAGGACGCGCGTGGGGTACTTGTCGTCTATTATTCTGGTAGGTGTATGAGATATACTCATGATCACTACCAGTGAAGTCGTCCAATACTTTCCAGTCCTTGATCCGATCTATGATATGCTCCGATGCAAGGGTTATGTCCGGAATAGTGCCTTCGCATCCTGGCCTGTGGAAGGTGGGTCTGTTACCGCGGTTTGCTACATCAAGTCCAGTCCTGGCTGCCATATCCATGATTTTACGTCCTCTAGAGTTAGTCGAGGGCATACCCCAATCTACTGCTCGTGCATTGAGATCGCCTGCCACAATGAAAGGCTTCCTTCGATCCATGAGCAGGTCCTCGATTGCGTCTAGCTTAATTTGGAAAGTGTTTATGTCGTCGCTAGGTGTCAGGTAGCAGCTAACTACTACGACATCCCTGAACCGTGCGTAGACGTAACAATTTCCTAGCTTGCTCTCTTGTAGCAGCTGTCCACTGGCACTGGGAATCCATATGGCCGCAGTCTTGGTTTCGTCCTCTAACCAAACTCCGTTTGCTTTCTGCTTGTATTGCTCACTAATGATCACAATGTCGATAGCGTATTCCGCTACGATCTGTGTCAAAAGTGCATCTGCAGTTTTGCTCCGGTGTAGGTTACCTTGGAGTATCTTTATCATGGTGCTATACGAGTGCCTGGGCATTTCTGCGATCCTGGCATGTGGGCAACAGAGCTACGCCCTGCGTCAGTGCAGATGCAGCATTTTGGGGGTTTTTTGCAGTCTTTCATTTTGTGACCTGCTTCCCCGCATCTAATGCAGATGCCTCCGCCATTTCGGTCTGGTCCCGTGCAATTGGTCTGTAGGTGACCGACCCCGAAACATCGATAGCATCTGCGGATGGTGTGGCACATCCTGGGCCTGACACTGACAAAACCTATTTTAAGTTGTAGGTTGAGCAGCGTCTCCGCTAATTGGCTTTCCAGTGTTACGAAAGCTCTTACCTGTTCTCGGCTGTTCGGAGCAGTGACTTTTATTCGCAAGTCAACTGTTGTGTTGGCGAGTGCTTTATGTACTGCCTCAGCCACTTCGGACTCTACAGTGAGTGAGTCAAGATCTCTGATCTCTACTGTCGCTGTAGGCTTCAGCTCGGCTACCGTGGCTGTTTCCTTGACGGTAGCCTTTAGTTTGTCCACCAACTCCGGTTGTAGTTTTTCCCCTTTACCGAGTTCGACAAGGAGTGCCCCGGATCGGGTTTTCCTTATAGCTCTCACGTTTGCCTTTTCGTCCTGTTGAATTGTGCTGCGTATGTTTCTAAGAACATCTACGTAGCTTTGTCCACCTTCAGGTTTTATAAGGACTGCTTCTGTTCGGAGGGGCTTCTTTTTCTCTTTTTTTGGCGTTTTCGCTGCTACTTTTGGCTTCTCTCCTGCTGCCGAAGTAGATTTTCCCACTTTTTGGTGCGAGGGACCTTTTTTGGTAACTTTTTGCCAAAGATTTTGTGGTCTTTCGCAGAGTTTTTTACCAGACTCTGACTCTAAGGGGCTAGAGGCCTGTCTCTTTTGTATGGTGGGTGTTCCCACTGGTTCAGAGCTCTTTGCCTCTCTCTCTATTAATGGCTGTTGCTTCTGCTTATTGGCTTCAGCCTCAATCTTCTTCCAGGAGCTCCTGCAGTGTCCTAAGACATCGAGCAGTTCGTCCAGGTCCGATACCCCGCTTCGTACGTCCAGGCTAATGTTTTTTTGTTTAGCCACAGCGGTTTTTATACGCCGCAATGCCTGGCGGCATTTCAGGATGGCATCCTCCTCCTCGGCACGGAGTTTCATCATGTACTCCTGCCTTGGTGACATCACCAGCCCTGCATTTGAGCTTGGGGCGCCTGCTTCCGTCGCGGTTGTTTTTGGAGTTTCCTCCACGCTTTTTGGTGCAGATGCTACCGGGCTTCGCTGTATCTTTGAGCTTTTACCAAAGCCCAACTTTGGGTCAGTGAAGCGAGAGTCACTTTCCATTTGTGGTGTTTCGTCGGTCTTCTTGTTGTTGTTGTTGTGGTTGTTATTCATTTTTGTTTTTTGGGTCCCAACTCCAAGCCGCTATCTCAGCTCGGATGTACAGTCACTCAGACGATCCTCATGGTTGTCTATGCAAAGCAGGGAGGCCATGCGAGGGTTGACGCTGGACCTTATGGGAGCCAGCGTTCAGAGCCAAGATCTTGTGCAGATTAAGGATATATATCAACTTAAACCTGTACCACCAAAAATTAGATTGGCGACGAGCTTCGAACGTACTTGGAGGCCTGCCACGGTTTTAACGGGACGGAGGCAGCAGCAGCATTATCCTAGAAGCCATTACTGCAAGATGTCACTCTTGCTTACTGAGGTCCTAGAATGCTACTCCTGTCAGCCCAGGTGCAAACATTTCCAAAATCG
This sequence comes from Drosophila buzzatii, assembly GCA_035045845.1. Classification (NCBI taxonomy): domain Eukaryota; kingdom Metazoa; phylum Arthropoda; class Insecta; order Diptera; family Drosophilidae; genus Drosophila; species Drosophila buzzatii. Next base: position 552,334 of record JAWNOS010000094.1, on the reverse strand, counting down.
TGTATTTTTTCATAGTCCGTGGTCGGTCGAAGATTTCACTTTAGTAAGTTCAATCTTTCTTTTTTTTTTTTTTTTTTTTTTGAAGTCGCTGCCCCCATAGTTAACGATTGGTCAGCTGACCAATCGCAAACCAGTGGGCCGATCTTCAAAAAGCGCCGTGTGGTAGGTTAGTCGCCTTGTACGACAAGCTTCTCTACCAACTGAGGGAGTATTCTACTACCCGCTTCCCCCACGGGGGATAATAATAATAATAATAATAATAATAATAATAATAATAATAATAATAATAATAATAATAATAATAATAATAATAATAATAATAATAATAATAATAATAATAATAATAATAATAATAATAATAATAATAATAATAATAATAATAATAATAATAATAATAATAATAATAATAATAATAATAATAATAATTTTTTTTTTTTTTTTTTGTTGGGCTGAGGTAGGTAAAAATGCTTTATGCACCGTCAGACAGGTCGTCACTCTGCTGGTGTGTCGGACTGCATGACTGCTTACCGACTAAAAAAACCTCCTCTTCTAGGGCTAAATTCCACCTTGGAACCGGGAACTATCTCGCATTAACCTTCAAAGTGGCGCCCTCAAATATGCTCTATCTGAGCGTTACCCTCTCTGTGCCTGCGTCCAGGTCATACTTCTTCCGCCGCAGAACATTTTTGGCGAAGTCACACACTTTTTTCCAGGCATCTATGCTGCTGCACATTTTCTCTACTACTGTGTCTACTGTGACTTCGCCGACAGAGCCTGCCAAGGCGGTTCTCTCTTCTGACCACCTTTCGCAGTCAAAGAAAGTGTGTTCTGCGTCGTCCATTGTATTTTTGCAGTAAATACAGCTGGATTCATCCGTTTTTCCCATCTTATATAGGTACTTTCGAAAGTATCCATGACCGGAGAGCATTTGTGTAAGATAGAAAGACGTTTCACCGTGTTTTCTACTTATCCACTGCTCAAGATCGGGGATTACTTTTGCAGTCCATCTTCCATATCTTTCGGACGACCATCTCGCCTGCCAGGAGGCTATGGTTTGCTGCCGTATGGTATTTGCTGCCTGTTTAGAGAATTCTCCGCTCTGCCGGAGTTGCCATATTTTCTTGCGTTCTTGAGCAAGTAGGTCCACCGGTATGACTGCTGCTATCACGACTACTGCAGCTCCAGATACTGTGCGATACGCCGATGTTATCCGCAAGGCTGCTCTTCTCTGCACGGATAACATCGGTTTTCGCCTTACAGCTGCCTGTAGAGTATCCGCCCATACTTCGCTACCATAGAGTAGTGTAGCGTTCGTCGTTTCCATGAGAAGTCTCCGTTTCCATTCCGTCGGACCGTCAACGTTTGCCATCAGTCTACTGAGGGAGCTCGTTATTGCGGCTGCTTTTCGCGTGGCGTGCCTCAGCTGTTCCCCGAAAGTGAGTTTGCTATCCAGTCTAACGCCTAGATAGTTCACTGTCCTCTGGGTCCTTATTTGATTTCCGCTTACTCGCATCTCTATTTCGGTTGGAATCTGCTTTCCTGTAAACAGAAGTAACTCTGTTTTATGGGTGGCAAGTTCCAATCCTCGAGAGCTAAGCCATGTCTGCGTGCGGATAATGACTTGGGTCAGTCTCTTTTGCGCTTCTGTGGTGTTTCTGGCAGTGATAACGGCCGCGATGTCGTCAGCGTATCCGATTAGAAATGTTTCTTCAGGCATTTCCAGTCTTAGAATGTCGTCGTAGCTGATATTCCACAGGTCTGGTCCTAGGATCGACCCCTGTGCAGCCCCTCCAGTGACTCTATAACGTTTTGTACCAGGTTGTGTGTCATACAGGAGTACTCGATCCTGCAGGTAGCTTCTCATCATATGCACTAGGTACTCCGGTATTCGAAAATGTTGCTCCAGGGAAGCAAGCATATCGCTCCATCTAACACTATTGAATGCATTTTTGACGTCGAGCGTTACTAAACGAACCACTGGGCGCGAGTATGCATTTCCTCTTTTCGTTGCTCTGGCTGCCTGTACAACTTCATCAATAGCTCCCATTGTGGATTTTCCGGACCTGAAACCATGCTGTCTGGGGCTGAGTCCTCCAGCGGCATCTATTGCAGCTAGTAGCCTTGGTTTCAGGAGCTTTTCTAACAGCTTACCAGCTGTGTTTAGCATACACAATGGACGGTATGCCGATGGGGTGTTGGGATCGCCTTTGCCTTTGCTGATGAGCACAAGTCTCTGCTCTTTCCATACTTCTGGGAATATTCTTTCTTTTAGACATGCGTTGTACATTCTAAGGAGAAAAGTTGGTCGTCCTGTTGCTATCATCTTCAGTATCTCTGCCGGTATATTGTCTGGTCCCGGGGATTTTTTATTTTTCAGGGAAAGTGCCGCAATCTTGAGCTCTTCCTCCGTAAAATTAGGAGCTGAGCTATGAGTTTCTTCGGCTGCCCGCGCATTCGTTTCGTGAATGTGTGTTGGGAATAGTGTTTCCACTATGTGGTCCATCGTTTTATCATCCACGTTTGGCGTTGCTCCAGAGTTCCTCAATTTTTTCATGACTACTTTGTAGCCAAGTCCCCAGGGATCTCTGTTTACATCTTGGCAGAGCTCCTTCCATTTGTCTTGTTTGCTGCGAGCGATAGCAATCGACAGCTCCTTTCTCGCATTCTTCGCTGCAACCGCTTCAAGAATAAAATTTCCAGTGCGTCGTGCCCTTGTCAGTTTTCTTCTGCACTGTATACATACTCGTCTTTTTTCTGCGATATCGTGGTTCCACCAGTATGCCTGCCGCCTACTGCCATGTTTGCCGTGCGTTCTTGGCATCGAAACGTTACACGCTTTTACTATGGCCGTAAGACTTCTTTCGACAATTTCGTTCGTACTCAATGCCCCATCGAATTGTCGCTCACTTCTGTCCAGTTCGGGGAGTAATTTTCCCGTATCGATTTTATTTATGTCCCATCTGCGCGGTTTTTTTATAGGACGCGCGTGGGGTACTTGTCGTCTATTATTCTGGTAGGTGTATGAGATATACTCATGATCACTACCAGTGAAGTCGTCCAATACTTTCCAGTCCTTGATCCGATCTATGATATGCTTCCATCGGAAGGGTTATGTCCGGAATAGTGCCTTCGCATCCTGGCCTGTGGAAGGTGGGTCTGTTGCCGCGGTTTGCTACATCAAGTCCAGTCCTGGCTGCCATATCCATGATTTTACGTCCTCTAGAGTTAGTCGAGGGCATACCCCAATCTACTGCTCGTGCGTTGAGATCGCCTGCCACAATGAAAGGCTTCCTTCGATCCATGAGCAGGTCCTCGATTGCGTCTAGCTTAATTTGGAAAGTGTTTATGTCGTCGCTAGGTGTCAGGTAGCAGCTAACTACTACGACATCCCTGAACCGTGCGTAGACGTAACAATTTCCTAGCTTGCTCTCTTGTAGCAGCTGTCCACTGGCACTGGGAATCCATATGGCCGCAGTCTTGGTTTCGTCCTCTAACCAAACTCCGTTTGCTTTCTGCTTGTATTGCTCACTAATGATCACAATGTCGATAGCGTATTCCGCTACGATCTGTGTCAAAAGTGCATCTGCAGTTTTGCTCCGGTGTAGGTTACCTTGGAGTATCTTTATCATGGTGCTATACGAGTGCCTGGGCATTTCTGCGATCCTGGCATGTGGGCAACAGAGCTACGCCCTGCGTCAGTGCAGATGCAGCATTTTGGGGGTTTTTTGCAGTCTTTCATTTTGTGACCTGCTTCCCCGCATCTAATGCAGATGCCTCCGCCATTTCGGTCTGGTCCCGTGCAATTGGTCTGTAGGTGACCGACCCCGAAACATCGATAGCATCTGCGGATGGTGTGGCACATCCTGGGCCTGACACTGACAAAACCTATTTTAAGTTGTAGGTTGAGCAGCGTCTCCGCTAATTGGCTTTCCAGTGTTACGAAAGCTCTTACCTGTTCTCGGCTGTTCGGAGCAGTGACTTTTATTCGCAAGTCAACTGTTGTGTTGGCGAGTGCTTTATGTACTGCCTCAGCCACTTCGGACTCTACAGTGAGTGAGTCGAGATCTCTGATCTCTACTGTCGCTGTAGGCTTCAGCTCGGCTACCGTGGCTGTTTCCTTGACGGTAGCCTTTAGTTTGTCCACCAACTCCGGTTGTAGTTTTTCCCCTTTACCGAGTTCGACAAGGAGTGCCCCGGATCGGGTTTTCCTTATAGCTCTCACGTTTGCCTTTTCGTCCTGTTGAATTGTGCTGCGTATGTTTCTAAGAACATCTACGTAGCTTTGTCCACCTTCAGGTTTTATAAGGACTGCTTCTGTTCGGAGGGGCTTCTTTTTCTCTTTTTTTGGCGTTTTCGCTGCTACTTTTGGCTTCTCTCCTACTGCCGAAGTAGATTTTCCCACTTTTTGGTGCGAGGCACCTTTTTTGGTAACTTTTTGCCAAAGATTTTGTGGTCTTTCGCAGAGTTTTTTACCAGACTCTGACTCTAAGGGGCTAGAGGCCTGTCTCTTTTGTATGGTGGGTGTTCTCACTGGTTCAGAGCTCTTTGCCTCTCTCTCTATTAATGGCTGTTGCTTCTGCTTATTGGCTTCAGCCTCGATCTTCTTCCAGGAGCTCCTGCAGTGTCCTAAGACATTGAGCAGTTCGTCCAGGTCCGATACCCCGCTTCGTACGTCCAGGCTAATGTTTTTTTGTTTAGCCACAGCGGTTTTTATACGCCGCAATGCCTGGCGGCATTTCAGGATGGCATCCTCCTCCTCGGCACGGAGTTTCATCATGTACTCCTGCCTTGGTGACATCACCAGCCCTGCATTTGAGCTTGGGGCGCCTGCTTCCGTCGCGGTTGTTTTTGGAGTTTCCTCCACGCTTTTTGGTGCAGATGCTACCGGGCTTCGCTGTATCTTTGAGCTTTTACCAAAGCCCAACTTTGGGTCAGTGAAGCGATGGTCACTTTCCATTTGTGGTGTTTCGTCGGTCTTCTTGTTGTTGTTGTGGTTGTTGTTCATTTTTGTTTTTTGGGTCCCAACTCCAAGCCGCTATCTCAGCTCGGATGTACAGTCACTCAGACGATCCTCATGGTTGTCTATGCAGAGCAGGGAGGCCATGCGAGGGTTGACGCTGGACCTTATGGGAGCCAGCGTTCAGAGCCAAGATTTTGTGCAGATTAAGGATATATATCAACTTAAACCTGTACCACCAAAAATTAGATTGGCGACGAGCTTCGAACGTACTTGGAGGCCTGCCACGGTTTTAACGGGACGGAGGCAGCAGCAGCATTATCCTAGAAGCCATTTCTGCAAGATGTCACTCTTGCTTACTGAGGTCCTAGAATGCTACTCCTGTCAGCCCAGGTGCAAACATTTCCAAAATCGTGTATTTTTTCATAGTCCGTGGTCGGTCGAAGATTTCACTTTAGAAAGTTCAATCTTTCTTTTTTTTTTTTTTTTCTGAAGTCGCTGCCCCCATAGTTAACGATTGGTCAACTGACCAATCGCAATCCAGTGGGCCGATCTTCAAAAAGCGCCGTGTGGTAGGTTAGTCGCCTTGTACGACAAGCTTCTCTACCAACTGAGGGAGTATTCTACTACCCGCTTCCCCCACGGGGGATAATAATAATAATAATAATAATAATAATAATAATAATAATAATAATAATAATAATAATAATAATAATAATAATAATAATAATAATAATAATAATAATAATAATAATAATAATAATAATAATAATAATAATAATAATAATAATAATAATAATAATTTTTTTTTTTGTTGGGCTGAGGTAGGTAAAAATGCTTTATGCACCGTCAGTCAGGTCGTCACTCGGCTGGTGTGTCGGACTGCATGACTGCTTACCGACTAAAAAACCTCCTCTTCTAGGGCTACTATTGTGTCTACTGTGACTTCGCCGACAAAGCCTGCCAAGGCGGTTCTCTCTTCTGACCACCTTTCGCAGTCAAAGAAAGTGTGTATTTTTGCAGTAAATACAGCTGGATTCATCCGTTTTTCCCATCTTATAGAGGTACTTTCGAAAGTATCCATGACCGGAGAGCATTTGTGTAAGATAGAAAGACGTTTCACCGTGCTTTCTACTTATCCACTGCTCTAGATCGGGGATTACTTTTGCAGTCCATCTTCCATATCTTTCGGACGACCATCTCGCCTGCCAGGAGGCTATGGTTTGCTGCCGTATGATATTTGCTGCCTGTTTAGAGAATTCTCCGCTCTGCCGGAGTTGCCATATTTTCTTGCGTTCTTGAGCAAGTAGGTCCACCGGTATGACTGCTGCTATCACGACTACTGCAGCTCCAGATACTGTGCGATACGCCGATGTTATCCGCAATGCTGCTCTTCTCTGCACGGATAACATCGGTTTTCGCCTTACAGCTGCCTGTAGAGTATCCGCCCATACTTCGCTACCATAGAGTAGTGTAGCGTTCGTCGTTTCCATAAGAAGTCTCCGTTTCCCTTCCGTCGGACCGTCAACGTTTGCCATCAGTCTACTGAGGGAGCCCGTTATTGCGGCTGCTTTTCGCGTGGCGTGCCTCAGCTGTTCCCCGAAAGTGAGTTTGCTATCCAGTCTAACGTCTAGATAGTTCACTGTCCTCTGGGTCCTTATTTGATTTCCGCTTACTCGCATCTCTATTTCGGTTGGAATCTGCTTCCTTGTAAACAGAAGTAACTCTGTTTTATGGGTGGCAAGTTCCAATCCTCGAGAGCTAAGCCATGTCTGCGTGCGGATCATGACTTGGGTCAATCTCTTTTGCGCTTCTGTGGTGTTTCTGGCAGTGATAACGGCCGCGATGTCGTCAGCGTATCCGATTAGAAATGTTTCTTCAGGCATTTCCAGTCTTAGAATGTCGTCGTAGCTGATATTCCACAGGTCTGGTCCTAGGATCGACCCCTGTGCAGCCCCTCCAGTGACTCTATAGCGTTTTGTGCCAGTCTGTGTGTCATACAGGAGTACTCGATCCTGCAGGTAGCTTCTCATCATATGCACTAGGTACTCCGGTATTCGAAAATGTTGCTCCAGGGAAGCAAGCATATCGCTCCATCTAACACTATTGAATGCATTTTTGACGTCGAGCGTTACTAAACGAACCACTGGGCGCGAGTATGCATTTCCTCTTTTCGTTGCTCTGGCTGCCTGTACAACTTCATCAATAGCTCCCATTGTGGATTTTCCGGACCTGAAACCATGCTGTCTGGGGCTGAGTCCTCCACCGGCATCTATTGCAGCTAGTAGCCTTGGTTTCAGGAGCTTTTCTAACAGCTTACCAGCTGTGTTTAGCATACACAATGGACGGTATGCCGATGGGGTGTTGGGATCACCTTTGCCTTTGCTGATGAGCACAAGTCTCTGCTCTTTCCATACTTCTGGGAATGATCTTTCTTTTATACATGCGTTGTACATTCTAAGGAGAAAAGTTGGTCGTCCTGTTGCTATCATCTTCAGTATCTCTGCCGGTATATTGTCTGGTCCCGGGGATTTTTTATTTTTCAGGGAAAGTGCCGCAATCTTGAGCTCTTCCTCCGTAAAATTAGGAGCTGAGCTATGAGTTTCTTCGGCTGCCCGCGCATTCGTTTCGTGAATGTGTGTTGGGAATAGTGTTTCCACTATGTGCATCGTTTTATCATCCACGTTTGGCGTTGCTCCAGAGTTCCTCAATTTTTTCATGACTACTTTGTAGCCAAGGCCCCAGGGATCTCTGTTTACATCTTGGCAGAGCTCCTTCCACTTGTCTTGTTTGCTGCGAGCGATAGCAATCGACAGCTCCTTTCTCGCATTCTTCGCTGCAACCGCTTCAAGAATAAAATTTCCAGTGCGTCGTGCTCTTGTCAGTTTTCTTCTGCACTGTATACATACTCGTCTTTTTTCTGCGATATCGTGGTTCCACCAGTATGCCTGCCGCCTACTGCCATGTTTGCCGTGCGTTCTTGGCATCGAAGCGTTACACGCTTTTACTATGGCCGTAAGACTTCTTTCGACAATTTGGTTCGTACTCAATGCCCCATCGAATTGTCGCTCACTTCTGTCCAGTTCGGGGAGTAATTTTCCCGTATCAATTTTATTTATGTCCCATCTGTGCGGTTTTTTTATAGGACGCGCGTGGGGTACTTGTCGTCTATTATTCTGGTAGGTGTATGAGATATACTCATGATCACTACCAGTGAAGTCGTCCAATACTTTCCAGTCCTTGATCCGATCTATGATATGCTCCGATGCAAGGGTTATGTCCGGAATAGTGCCTTCGCATCCTGGCCTGTGGAAAGTGGGTCTGTTGCCGCGGTTTGCTACATCAAGTCCAGTCCTGGCTGCCATATCCATGATTTTACGTCCTCTAGATTTAGTCGAGGGCATACCCCAATCTACTGCTCGTGCGTTGAGATCGCCTGCCACAATGAAAGGCTTCCTTCGATCCATGAGCAGGTCCTCGATTGCGTCTAGCTTAATTTGGAAAGTGTTTATGTCGTCGCTAGGTGTCAGGTAGCAGCTAACTACTACGACATCCCTGAACCGTGCGTAGACGTAACAATTTCCTAGCTTGCTCTCTTGTAGCAGCTGTCCACTGGCACTGGGAATCCATATGGCCGCAGTCTTGGTTTTGTCCTCTAACCAAACTCCGTTTGCTTTCTGCTTGTATTGCTCACTAATGATCACAATGTCGATAGCGTATTCCGCTACGATCTGTGTCAAAAGTGCATCTGCAGTTTTGCTCCGGTGTAGGTTACCTTGGAGTATCTATAATAATAATAATAATAATAATAATAATAATAATAATAATAATAATAATAATAATAATAATAATAATAATAATAATAATAATAATAATAATAATAATAATAATAATAATAATAATAATAATAATAATTTTTTTTTTTTTTGTTGGGCTGAGGTAGGTAAAAATGCTTTATGCACCGTCAGACAGGTCGTCACTCTGCTGGTGTGTCGGACTGCATGCCTGCTTACCGACTAAAAAAAACCTCCTCTTCTAGGGCTAAATTCCACCTTGGAACCGGGAACTATCTCGCATTAACCTTCAAGGTGGCGCCCTTAAATATGCTCTATCTGAGCGTTACCCTCTCTGTGCCTGCGTCCAGGTCATACTTCTTCCGCCGCAGAACATTTTTGGCGAAGTCACACACTTTTTTCCAGGCATCTATGCTGCTGCACATTTTCTGTACTATTGTGTCTACTGTGACTTCGCCGACAGAGCCTGCCAAGGCGGTTCTCTCTTCTGACCACCTTTCGCAGTCAAAGAAAGTGTGTTCTGCGTCGTCCATTGTAGTTTTGCAGTAAATACAGCTGGATTCATCCGTTTTTCCCATCTTATATAGGTACTTTCGAAAGTATCCATGACCGGAGAGCATTTGTGTAAGACAGAAAGACGCTTCACCGTGTTTTCTACTTATCCACTGCTCAAGATCGGGGATTACTTTTGCAGTCCATCTTCCATATCTTTCGGACGACCATCTCGCCTGCCAGGAGGCTATGGTTTGCTGCCGTATGGTATTTGCTGCCTGTTTAGAGAATTCTCCGCTCTGCCGGAGTTGCCATATTTTCTTGCGTTCTTGAGCAAGTAGGTCCACCGGTATGACTGCTGCTATCACGACTACTGCAGCTCCAGATACTGTGCGATACGCCGATGTTATCCGCAATGCTGCTCTTCTCTGCACGGATAACATCGGTTTTCGCCTTACAGCTGCCTGTAGAGTATCCGCCCATACTTCGCTACCATAGAGTAGTGTAGCGTTCGTCGTTTCCATGAGAAGTCTCCGTTTCCATTCCGTCGGACCGTCAACGTTTGCCATCAGTCTACTGAGCGAGCCCGTTATTGCGGCTGCTTTTCGCGTGATGTGCCTCAGCTGTTCCCCGAAAGTGAGTTTGCTATCCAGTCTAACGCCTAGATAGTTCACTGTCCTCTGGGTCCTTATTTGATTTCCGCTTACTCGCATCTCTATTTCGGTTGGAATCTGCTTTCCTGTAAACAGAAGTAACTCTGTTTTATGGGTGGCAAGTTCCAATCCTCGAGAGCTAAGCCATGTCTGCGTGCGGATCATGACTTGGGTCAGTCTCTTTTGCGCTTCTGTGGTGTTTCTGGCAGTGATAACGGCCGCGATGTCGTCAGCGTATCCGATTAGAAATGTTTCTTCAGGCATTTCCAGTCTTAGAATGTCGTCGTAGCTGATATTCCACAGGTCTGGTCCTAGGATCGACCCCTGTGCAGCCCCTCCAGTGACTCTATAACGTTTTGTACCAGTCTGTGTGTCATACAGGAGTACTCGATCCTGCAGGTAGCTTCTCATCATATGCACTAGGTACTCCGGTATTCGAAAATGTTGCTCCAGGGAAGCAAGCATATCGCTCCATCTAACACTATTGAATGCATTTTTGACGTCGAGCGTTACTAAAAGAACCACTGGGCGCGAGTATGCATTTCCTCTTTTCGTTGCTCTGGCTGCCTGTACAACTTCATCAATAGCTCCCATTGTGGATTTTCCGGACCTGAAACCATGCTGTCTGGGGCTGAGTCCTCCACCGGCATCTATTGCAGCTAGTAGCCTTGGTTTCAGGAGCTTTTCTAACAGCTTACCAGCTGTGTTTAGCATACACAATGGACGGTATGCCGATGGGGTGTTGGGATCGCCTTTGCCTTTGCTGATGAGCACAAGTCTCTGCTCTTTCCATACTTCTGGGAATATTCTTTCTTTTAGACATGCGTTGTACATTCTAAGGAAAAAAGTTGGTCGTCCTGTTGCTATCATCTTCAGTATCTCTGCCGGTATATTGTCTGGTCCCGGGGATTTTTTATTTTTCAGGGAAAGTGCCGCAATCTTGAGCTCTTCCTCCGTAAAATTAGGAGCTGAGCTATGAGTTTCTTCGGCTGCCCGCGCATTCGTTTCGTGAATGTGTGTTGGGAATAGTGTTTCCACTATGTGGTCCATCGTTTTATCATCCACGTTTGGCGTTGCTCCAGAGTTCCTCAATTTTTTCATGACTACTTTGTAGCCAAGTCCCCAGGGATCTCTGTTTACATCTTGGCAGAGCTCCTTCCGCTTGTCTTTTTTGCTGCGAGCGATAGCAATCGACAGCTCCTTTCTCGCATTCTTCGCTGCAACCGCTTCAAGAATAAAAATTTCCAGTGCGTCGTGCTCTTGTCAGTTTTCTTCTGCACTGTATACATACTCGTCTTTTTTCTGCGATATCGTGGTTCCACCAGTATGCCTGCCGCCTACTGCCATGTTTGCCGTGCGTTCTTGGCATCGAAACGTTACACGCTTTTACTATGGCCGTAAGACTTCTTTCGACAATTTGGTTCGTACTCAATGCCCCATCGAATTGTCGCTCACTTCTGTCCAGTTCGGGGAGTAATTTTCCCGTATCAATTTTATTTATGTCCCATCTGCGCGGTTTTTTTATAGGACGCACGTGGGGTACTTGTCGTCTATTATTCTGGTAGGTGTATGAGATATACTCATGATCACTACCAGTGAAGTCGTCCAATACTTTCCAGTCCTTGATCCGATCTATGATATGCTCCGATGCAAGGGTTATGTCCGGAATAGTGCCTTCGCATCCTGGCCTGTGGAAGGTGGGTCTGTTACCGCGGTTTGCTACATCAAGTCCAGTCCTGGCTGCCATATCCATGATTTTACGTCCTCTAGAGTTAGTCGAGGGCATACCCCAATCTACTGCTCGTGCGTTGAGATCGCCTGCCACAATGAAAGGCTTCCTTCGATCCATGAGCAGGTCCTCGATTGCGTCTAGCTTAATTTGGAAAGTGTTTATGTCGTCGCTAGGTGTCAGGTAGCAGCTAACTACTACGACATCCCTGAACCGTGCGTAGACGTAACAATTTCCTAGCTTGCTCTCTTGTAGCAGCTGTCCACTGGCCCTGGGAATCCATATGGCCGCAGTCTTGGTTTCGTCCTCTAACCAAACTCCGTTTGCTTTCTGCTTGTATTGCTCACTAATGATCACAATGTCGATAGCGTATTCCGCTACGATCTGTGTCAAAAGTGCATCTGCAGTTTTGCTCCGGTGTAGGTTACCTTGGAGTATCTTTATCATGGTGCTATACGAGTGCCTGGGCATTTCTGCGATCGTGGCATGTGGGCAACAGAGCTACGCCCTGCGTCAGTGCAGATGCAGCATTTTGGGGGTTTTTTGCAGTCTTTCATTTTGTGACCTGCTTCCCCGCATCTAATGCAGATGCCTCCGCCATTTCGGTCTGGTCCCGTGCAATTGGTCTGTAGGTGACCGACCCCGAAACATCGATAGCATCTGCGGATGGTGTGGCACATCCTGGGCCTGACACTGACAAAACCTATTTTAAGTTGTAGGTTGAGCAGCGTCTCCGCTAATTGGCTTTCCAGTGTTACGAAAGCTCTTACCTGTTCTCGGCTGTTCGGAGCAGTGACTTTTATTCGCAAGTCAACTGTTGTGTTGGCGAGTGCTTTATGTACTGCCTCAGCCACTTCGGACTCTACAGTGAGTGAGTCGAGATCTCTGATCTCTACTGTCGCTGTAGGCTTCAGCTCGGCTACCGTGGCTGTTTCCTTGACGGTAGCCTTTAGTTTGTCCACCAACTCCGGTTGTAGTTTTTCCCCTTTACCGAGTTCGACAAGGAGTGCCCCGGATCGGGTTTTCCTTATAGCTCTCACGTTTGCCTTTTCGTCCTGTTGAATTGTGCTGCGTATCTTTCTAAGAACATCTACGTAGCTTTGTCCACCTTCAGGTTTTATAAGGACTGCTTCTGTTCGGAGGGGCTTCTTTTTCTCTTTTTTTGGCGTTTTCCAAAGATTTTGTGGTCTTACGCAGAGTTTTTTACCAGACTCTGACTCTAAGGGGCTAGAGGCCTGTCTCTTTTGTATGGTGGCTGTTCCCACTGGTTCAGAGCTCTTTGCCTCTCTCTCTATTAATGGCTGTTGCTTCTGCTTATTGGCTTCAGCCTCGATCTTCTTCCAGGAGCTCCTGCAGTGTCCTAAGACATCGAGCAGTTCGTCCAGGTCCGATACCCCGCTTCGTACGTCCAGGCTAATGTTTTTTTGTTTAGCCACAGCGGTTTTTATACGCCGCAATGCCTGGCGGCATTTCAGGATGGCATCCTCCTCCTCGGCACGGAGTTTCATCATGTACTCCTGCCTTGGTGACATCACCAGCCCTGCATTTGAGCTTGGGGCGCCTGCTTCCGTCGCGGTTGTTTTTGAAGTTTCCTCCACGCTTTTTGGTGCAGATGCTACCGGGCTTCGCTGTATCTTTGAGCTTTTACCAAAGCCCAACTTTGGGTCAGTGAAGCGATGGTCACTTTCCATTTGTGGTGTTTCGTCGGTCTTCTTGTTGTTGTTGTGGTTGTTGTTCATTTTTGTTTTTTGGGTCCCAACTCCAAGCCGCTATCTCAGCTCGGATGTACAGTCACTCAGACGATCCTCATGGTTGTCTATGCAGAGCAGGGAGGCCATGCGAGGGTTGACGCTGGACCTTATGGGAGCCAGCGTTCAGAGCCAAGATCTTGTGCAGATTAAGGATATATATCAACTTAAACCTGTACCACCAAAAATTAGATTGGCGACGAGCTTCGAACGTACTTGGAGGCCTGCCACGGTTTTAACGGGACGGAGGCAGCAGCAGCATTATCCTAGAAGCCATTTCTGCAAGATGTCACTCTTGCTTACTGAGGTCCTAGAATGCTACTCCTGTCAGCCCAGGTGCAAACATTTCAAAATCGTATATTTTTTCATAGTCCGTGGTCGGTCGAAGATTTCACTTTAGAAAGTTCAATCTTTCTTTTTTTTTTTCTGAAGTCGCTGCCCCCATAGTTAGCGATTGGTCAACTGACCAATCGCAATCCAGTGGGCCGATCTTCAAAAAGCGCCGTGTGGTAGGTTAGTCGCCTTGTACGTCAAGCTACTCTACCAACTGGGGGAGTATTCTACTACCCGCTTCCCCCACGGGAAATAATAATAATAATAATAATAATAATAATAATAATAATAATAATAATAATAATAATAATAATAATAATAATAATAATAATAATAATAATAATAATAATAATAATAATAATAATAATAATAATAATATTTATATATATATATATATATTTTTTTTTTTTTGTTGGGCTGAGGTAGGTAAAAATGCTTTATGCACCGTCAGACAGGTCGTCACTCTGCTGGTGTGTCGGACTGCATGCCTGCTTACCGACTAAAAAAAACCTCCTCTTCTAGGGCTAAATTCCACCTTGGAACCGGGAACTATCTCGCATTAACCTTCAAGGTGGCGCCCTCAAATATGTTCTATCTGAGCGTTACCCTCTCTGTGCCTGCGTCCAGGTCATACTTCTTCCGCCGCAGAACATTTTTGGCGAAGTCACACACTTTTTTCCAGGCGTCTATGCTGCTGCACATTTTCTGTACTATTGTGTCTACTGTGACTTCGCCGACAGAGCCTGCCAAGGCGGTTCTCTCTTCTGACCACCTTTCGCAGTCAAAGAAAGTGTGTTCTGCGTCGTCCATTGTATTTTTGCAGTAAATACAGCTGGATTCATCCGTTTTTCCCATCTTATATAGGTACTTTCGAAAGTATCCATGACCGGAGAGCATTTGTGTAAGATAGAAAGACGTTTCACCGTGTTTTCTACTTATCCACTGCTCAAGATCGGGGATTACTTTTGCAGTCCATCTTCCATATCTTTCGGACGACCATCTCGCCTGCCAGGAGGCTATGGTTTGCTGCCGTATGGTATTTGCTGCCTGTTTAGAGAATTCTCCGCTCTGCCGGAGTTGCCATATTTTCTTGCGTTCTTGAGCAAGTAGGTCCACCGGTATGACTGCTGCTATCACGACTACTGCAGCTTCAGATACTGTGCGATACGCCGATGTTATCCGCAAGGCTGCTCTTCTCTGCACGAATAACATCGGTTTTCGCCTTACAGCTGCCTGTAGAGTATCCGCGCATACTTCGCTACCATAGAGTAGTGTAGCGTTCGTCGTTTCCATGAGAAGTCTCCGTTTCCATTCCGTCGGACCGTCAACGTTTGCCATCAGTCTACTGAGAGAGCCCGTTATTGCGACTGCTTTTCGCGTGGCGTGCCTCAGCTGTTCCCCGAAAGTGAGTTTGCTATCCAGTCTAACGCCTAGATAGTTCACTGTCCTCTGGGTCCTTATTTGATTTCCGCTTACTCGCATCTCTATTTCGGTTGGAATCTGCTTTCCTGTAAACAGAAGTAACTCTGTTTTATGGGTGGCAAGTTCCAATCCTCGAGAGCTAAGCCATGTCTGCGTGCGGATCATGACTTGGGTCAGTCTCTTTTGCGCTTCTGTGGTGTTTCTGGCAGTGATAACGGCCGCGATGTCGTCAGCGTATCCGATTAGAAATGTTTCTTCAGGCATTTCCAGTCTTAGAATGTCGTCGTAGCTGATATTCCACAGGTCTGGTCCTAGGATCGACCCCTGTGCAGCCCCTCCAGTGACTCTATAACGTTTTGTACCAGTCTGTGTGTCATACAGGAGTACTCGATCCTGCAGGTAGCTTCTCATCATATGCACTAGGTACTCCGGTATTCGAAAATGTTGCTCCAGGGAAGCAAGCATATCGCTCCATCTAACACTATTGAATGCATTTTTGACGTCGAGCGTTACTAAAAGAACCACTGGGCGCGAGTATGCATTTCCTCTTTTCGTTGCTCTGGCTGCCTGTACAACTTCATCAATAGCTCCCATTGTGGATTTTCCGGACCTGAAACCATGCTGTCTGGGGCTGAGTCCTCCACCGGCATCTATTGCAGCTAGTAGCCTTGGTTTCAGGAGCTTTTCTAACAGCTTACCAGCTGTGTTTAGCATACACAATGGACGGTATGCCGATGGGGTGTTGGGATCGCCTTTGCCTTTGCTGATGAGCACGAGTCTCTGCTCTTTCCATACTTCTGGGAATATTCTTTCTTTTAGACATGCGTTGTACATTCTAAGGAGAAAAGTTGGTCGTCCTGTTGCTATCATCTTCAGTATCTCTGCCGGTATATTGTCTGGTCCCGGGGATTTTTTCCCCCGTGGGGGAAGCGGGTAGCAGAATACTCCCTCAGTTGGTAGAGAAGCTTGTCGTACAAGGCGACTAACCTACCACACGGCGCTTTTTGAAGATCGGCCCACTGGATTGCGATTGGTCAGCTGGCCAATCGTTAACTATGGGGGCAGCGACTTCAAAAAAAAAAAAGAAAGATTGAACTTACTAAAGTGAAATCTTCGTCCGACCACGGACTATGAAAAAATACACGATTTTGGAAATGTTTGCACCTGGGCTGACAGGAGTAGCATTCTAGGACCTCAGTAAGCAAGAGTGACATCTTGCAGAAATGGCTTCTAGGATAATGCTGCTGCTGCCTCCGTCCCGTTAAAACCGTGGCAGGCCTCCAAGTACGTTCGAAGCTCGTCGCCAATCTAATTTTTGGTGGTACAGGTTTAAGTTGATATATATCCTTAATCTGCACAAGATCTTGGCTCTGAACGTTGGCTCCCATAAGGTCCAGCGTCAACCCTCGCATGGCCTCCCTGCTCTGCATAGACAACCATGAGGATCGTCTGAGTGACTGTACATCCGAGCTGAGATAGCGGCTTGGAGTTGGGACCCAAAAAACAAAAATGAATAACAACCACAACAACAACAACAAGAAGACCGACGAAACACCACAAATGGAAAGTGACTCTCGCTTCACTGACCCAAAGTTGGGCTTTGGTAAAAGCTCAAAGATACAGCGAAGCCCGGTAGCATCTGCACCAAAAAGCGTGGAGGAAACTTCAAAAACAACCGCGACGGAAGCAGGCGCCCCAAGCTCAAATGCAGGGCTGGTGATGTCACCAAGGCAGGAGTACATGATGAAACTCCGTGCCGAGGAGGAGGATGCCATCCTGAAATGCCGCCAGGCATTGCGGCGTATAAAAACCGCTGTGGCTAAACAAAAAAACATTAGCCTGGACGTACGAAGCGGGGTATCGGACCTGGACGAACTGCTCAATGTCTTAGGACACTGCAGGAGCTCCTGGAAGAAGATCGAGGCTGAAGCCAATAAGCAGAAGCAACAGCCATTAATAGAGAGAGAGGCAAAGAGCTCTGAACCAGTGAGAACACCCACCATACAAAAGAGACAGGCCTCTAGCCCCTTAGAGTCAGAGTCTGGTAAAAAACTCTGCGAAAGACCACAAAATCTTTGGCAAAAAGTTACCAAAAAAGGTGCCTCGCACCAAAAAGTGGGAAAATCTACTTCGGCAGTAGGAGAGAAGCCAAAAGTAGCAGCGAAAACGCCAAAAAAAGAGAAAAAGAAGCCCCTCCGAACAGAAGCAGTCCTTATAAAACCTGAAGGTGGACAAAGCTACGTAGATGTTCTTAGAAACATACGCAGCACAATTCAACAGGACGAAAAGGCAAACGTGAGAGCTATAAGGAAAACCCGATCCGGGGCACTCCTTGTCGAACTCGGTAAAGGGGAAAAACTACAACCGGAGTTGGTGGACAAACTAAAGGCTACCGTCAAGGAAACAGCCACGGTAGCCGAGCTGAAGCCTACAGCGACAGTAGAGATCAGAGATCTCGACTCACTCACTGTAGAGTCCGAAGTGGCTGAGGCAGTACATAAAGCACTCGCCAACACAACAGTTGACTTGCGAATAAAAGTCACTGCTCCGAACAGCCGAGAACAGGTAAGAGCTTTCGTAACACTGGAAAGCCAATTAGCGGAGACGCTGCTCAACCTACAACTTAAAATAGGTTTTGTCAGTGTCAGGCCCAGGATGTGCCACACCATCCGCAGATGCTATCGATGTTTCGGGGTCGGTCACCTACAGACCAATTGCACGGGACCAGACCGAAATGGCGGAGGCATCTGCATTAGATGCGGGGAAGCAGGTCACAAAATGAAAGACTGCAAAAAACCCCCAAAATGCTGCATCTGCACTGACGCAGGGAGTAGCTCTGTTGCCCACATGCCAGGATCGCAGAAATGCCCAGGCACTCGTATAGCACCATGATAAAGATACTCCAAGGTAAGCTACACCGGACCAAACTGCAGATGCACTTTTGACACAGATCGTAGCGGAATACGCTATCGACATTGTGATCATTAGTGAGCAATACAAGCAGAAAGCAAACGGAGTTTGGTTAGAGGACGAAACCAAGACTGCGGCCATATGGATTCCCAGTGCCAGTGGACAGCTGCTACAAGAGAGCAAGCTAGGAAATTGTTACGTCTACGCACGGTTCAGGGATGTCGTAGTAGTTAGCTGCTACCTGACACCTAGCGACGACATAAACACTTTCCAAATTAAGCTAGACGCAATCGAGGACCTGCTCATGGATCGAAGGAAGCCTTTCATTGTGGCAGGCGATCTCAACGCACGAGCAGTAGATTGGGGTATGCCCTCGACTAACTCTAGAGGACGTAAAATCATGGATATGGCAGCCAGGACTGGACTTGATGTAGCAAACCGCGGCAACAGACCCACCTTCCACAGACCAGGATGCGAAGGCACTATTCCGGATATAACCCTTGCATCGGAGCATATCATTGATCGGATCAAGGACTGGAAAGTATTGGACGACTTCACTGGTAGTGATCATGAGTATATCTCATACACCTACCAGAATAATAGACGACAAGTACCCCACGCGCGTCCTATAAAAAAATCGCGCAGATGAGACATAAATAAAATTGATACGGGAAAATTACTCCCCGAACTAGACAGAAGTGAGCGACAATTCGATGGGGCATTGAGTACGAACCAAATTGTCGAAAGAAGTCTTACGGCCATAGTAAAAGCGTGTAACGTTTCGATGCCAAGAACGCACGGCAAACATGGCAGTAGGCGGCAGGCATACTGGTGGAACCACGATATCGCAGAAAAAAGACGAGTGTGTATACAGTGCAGAAGAAAACTGACAAGAGCACGACGCACTGGAAATTTTATTCTTGAAGCGGTTGCAGCGAAGAATGCGAGAAAGGAGCTGTCGATTGCTATCGCTCGCAGCAAACAAGACAAATGGAAGGAGCTCTGCCAAGATGTAAACAGAGATCCCTGGGGACTTGGCTACAAAGTAGTCATGAAAAAATTGAGGAACTCTGGAGCAACGCCAAACGTGGATGATAAAACGATGGACCACATAGTGGAAACACTATTCCCAACACACATTCACGAAACGAATGCGCGGGCAGCCGAAGAAACTCATAGCTCAGCTCCTAATTTTACGGAGGAAGAGCTCAAGATTGCGGCACTTTCCCTGAAAAATAAAAAATCCCCGGGACCAGACAATATACCGGCAGAGATACTGAAGATGATAGCAACAGGACGACCAACTTTTCTCCTTAGAATGTACAACGCATGTCTAAAAGAAAGAATATTCCCAGAAGTATGGAAAGAGCAGAGACTTGTGCTCATCAGCAAAGGCAAAGGCGATCCCAACACCCCATCGGCATACCGTCCATTGTGTATGCTAAACACAGCTGGTAAGCTGTTAGAAAAGCTCCTGAAACCAAGGCTACTAGCTGCAATAGATGCCGCTGGAGGGCTCAGCCCCAGACAGCATGGTTTCAGGTCCGGAAAATCCACGATGGGAGCTATTGATGAAGTTGTACAGGCAGCCAGAGCAACGAAAAGAGGAAATGCATACTCGCGCCCAGTGGTTCTTTTAGTAACGCTCGACGTCAAAAATGCTAGATGTTAGATGGAGCGATATGCTTGCTTCCCTGGAGCAACATTTTCGAATACCGGAGTACCTAGTGCATATGATGAGAAGCTACCTGCAGGATCGAGTACTCCTGTATGACACACAGACTGGTACAAAACGCTATAGAGTCACTGGAGGGGCTGCACAGGGGTCGATCCTAGGACCAGACCTGTGGAATATCAGCTACGACAACATTCTAAGACTGGAAATGCCGGAAGAAACATTTTTAATCGGATACGCTGACGACATCGCGGCCGTTATCACTGCCAGAAACACCACAGAAGCGCAAAAGAGACTGACCCAAGTCATGATCCGCACGCAGACATGGCTTAGCTCTCGAGGATTGGAACTTGCCACCCATAAAACAGAGTTACTTCTGTTTACAGGAAAGCAGATTCCAACCGAAATAGAGATGCGAGTAAGCGGAAATCAAATAAGGACCCAGAGGACAGTGAACTATCTAGGCGTTAGACTGGATAGCAAACTCACTTTCGGGGAACAGCTGAGGCACGCCACGCGAAAAGCAGCCGCAATAACGGGCTCCCTCAGTAGACTGATGGCAAACGTTGACGGTCCGACGGAAGGGAAACGGAGACTTCTTATGGAAACGACGAACGCTAAACTACTCTATGGTAGCGAAGTATGGGCGGATACTCTACAGGCAGCTGTAAGGCGAAAACCGATGTTATCCGTGCAGAGAAGAGCAGCCTTGCGGATAACATCGGCGTATCGCACAGTATCTGGAGCTGCAGTAGTCGTGATTATAATAATAATAATAATAATAATAATAATAATAATAATAATAATAATAATAATAATAATAATAATAATAATAATAATAATAATAATAATAATAATAATAATAATAATAATAATAATAATAATAATAATAATAATAATAATAATAATAATAATAATAATAATAATAATAATAATAATAATAATTTATTTATTTATTTTTTTTTTTTTTTGTTGGGCTGAGGTAGGTAAAAATGCTTTATGCACCGTCAGACAGGTCGTCACTCTGCTGGTGTGTCGGACTGCATGCCTGCTTACCGACTAAAAAAACCTCCTCTTCTAGGGCTAAATTCCACCTTGGAACCGGGAACTATCTCGCATTAACCTTCAAGGTGGCGCCCTCAAATATGCTCTATCTGAGCGTTACCCTCTCTGTGCCTGCGTCCAGGTCATACTTCTTCCGCCGCAGAACATTTTTGGCGAAGTCACACACTTTTTTCCAGGCATCTATGCTGCTGCACATTTTCTGTACTATTGTGTCTACCGTGACTTCGCCGACAGAGCCTGCCAAGGCGGTTCTCTCTTCTGACCACCTTTCGCAGTCAAAGAAAGTGTGTTCTGCGTCGTCCATTGTATTTTTGCAGTAAATACAGCTGGATTCATCCGTTTTTCCCATCTTATATAGGTACTTTCGAAAGTATCCATGACCGGAGAGCATTTGTGTAAGGTAGAAAGACGTTTCACCGTGTTTTCTACTTATCCACTGCTCAAGGTCGGGGATTACTTTTGCAGTCCATCTTCCATATCTTTTGGACGACCATCTCGCCTGCCAGGAGGCTATGGTTTGCTGCCGTATGGTATTTGCTGCCTGTTTAGAGAATTCTCCGCTCTGCCGGAGTTGCCATATTTTCTTGCGTTCTTGAGCAAGTAGGTCCACCGGTATGACTGCTGCTATCACGACTACTGCAGCTCCAGATACTGTGCGATACGCCGATGTTATCCGCAAGGCTGCTCTTCTCTGCACGGATAACATCGGTTTTCGCCTTACAGCTGCCTGTAGAGTATCCGCCCATACTTCGCTACCATAGAGTAGTGTAGCGTTCGTCGTTTCCATGAGAAGTCTCCGTTTCCATTCCGTCGGACCGTCAACGTTTGCCATCAGTCTACTGAGGGAGCCCGTTATTGCGGCTGCTTTTCGCGTGGCGTGCCTCAGCTGTTCCCCGAAAGTGAGTTTGCTATCCAGTCTAACGCCTAGATAGTTCACTGTCCTCTGGGTCCTTATTTGATTTCCGCTTACTCGCATCTCTATTTCGGTTGGAATCTGCTTTCCTGTAAACAGAAGTAACTCTGTTTTATGGGTGGCAAGTTCCAATCCTCGAGAGCTAAGCCATGTCTGCGTGCGGATCATGACTTGGGTCAGTCTCTTTTGCGCTTCTGTGGTGTTTCTGGCAGTGATAACGGCCGCGATGTCGTCAGCGTATCCGATTAAAAATGTTTCTTCCGGCATTTCCAGTCTTAGAATGTCGTCGTAGCTGATATTCCACAGGTCTGGTCCTAGGATCGACCCCTGTGCAGCCCCTCCAGTGACTCTATAACGTTTTGTACCAGTCTGTGTGTCATAC
This sequence comes from Drosophila buzzatii, assembly GCA_035045845.1. NCBI lineage: Eukaryota > Metazoa > Arthropoda > Insecta > Diptera > Drosophilidae > Drosophila > Drosophila buzzatii. The sequence goes on along the minus strand of JAWNOS010000094.1, from coordinate 530,261 downwards.
AGGAGTACTCGATCCTGCAGGTAGCTTCTCATCATATGCACTAGGTACTCCGGTATTCGAAAATGTTGCTCCAGGGAAGCAAGCATATCGCTCCATCTAACACTATTGAATGCATTTTTGACGTCGAGCGTTACTAAAAGAACCACTGGGCGCGAGTATGCATTTCCTCTTTTGGTTGCTCTGGCTGCCTGTACAACTTCATCAATAGCTCCCATTGTGGATTTTCCGGACCTGAAACCATGCTGTCTGGGGCTGAGTCCTCCAGCGGCATCTATTGCAGCTAGTAGCCTTGGTTTCAGGAGCTTTTCTAACAGCTTATCAGCTGTGTTTAGCATACACAATGGACGGTATGCCGATGGGGTGTTGGGATCGCCTTTGCCTTTGCTGATGAGCACAAGTCTCTGCTCTTTCCATACTTCTGGGAATATTCTTTCTTTTAGACATGCGTTGTACATTCTAAGGAGAAAAGTTGGTCGTCCTGTTGCTATCATCTTCAGTATCTCTGCCGGTATATTGTCTGGTCCCGGGGATTTTTTATTTTTCAGGGAAAGTGCCGCAATCTTGAGCTCTTCCTCCGTAAAATTAGGAGCTGAGCTATGAGTTTCTTCGGCTGCCCGCGCATTCGTTTCGTGAATGTGTGTTGGGAATAGTGTTTCCACTATGTTGTCCATCGTTTTATCATCCACGTTTGGCGTTGCTCCAGAGTTCCTCAATTTTTTCATGACTACTTTGTAGCCAAGTCCCCAGGGATCTCTGTTTACATCTTGGCAGAGCTCCTTCCACTTGTCTTGTTTGCTGCGAGCGATAGCAATCGACAGCTCCTTTCTCGCATTCTTCGCTGCAACCGCTTCAAGAATGAAATTTCCAGTACGTCGTGCTCTTGTCAGTTTTCTTCTGCACTGTATACACACTCGTCTTTTTTCTGCGATATCGTGGTTCCACCAGTATGCCTGCCGCCTACTGCCATGTTTGCCGTGCGTTCTTGGCATCGAAACGTTACACGCTTTTACTATGGCCGTAAGACTTCTTTCGACAATTTGGTTCGTACTCAATGCCCCATCGAATTGTCGCTCACTTCTGTCCAGTTCGGGGAGTAATTTTCCCGTATCAATTTTATTTATGTCCCATCTGTGCGGTTTTTTTATAGGACGCGCGTGGGGTACTTGTCGTCTATTATTCTGGTAGGTGTATGAGATATACTCATGATCACTACCAGTGAAGTCGTCCAATACTTTCCAGTCCTTGATCCGATCAATGATATGCTCCGATGCAAGGGTTATGTCCGGAATAGTGCCTTCGCATCCTGGCCTGTGGAAGGTGGGTCTGTTACCGCGGTTTGCTACATCAAGTCCAGTCCTGGCTGCCATATCCATAATTTTACGTCCTCTAGAGTTAGTCGAGGGCATACCCCAATCTACTGCTCGTGCGTTGAGATCGCCTGCCACAATGAAAGGCTTCCTTCGATCCATGAGCAGGTCCTCGATTGCGTCTAGCTTAATTTGGAAAGTGTTTATGTCGTCGCTAGGTGTCAGGTAGCAGCTAACTACTACAACATCCCTGAACCGTGCGTAGACGTAACAATTTCCTAGCTTGCTCTCTTGTAGCAGCTGTCCACTGGCACTGGGAATCCATATGGCCGCAGTCTTGGTTTCGTCCTCTAACCAAACTCCGTTTGCTTTCTGCTTGTATTGCTCACTAATGATCACAATGTCGATAGCGTATTCCGCTACGATCTGTGTCAAAAGTGCATCTGCAGTTTTGCTCCGGTGTAGGTTACCTTGGAGTATCTTTATCATGGTGCTATACGAGTGCCTGGGCATTTCTGCGATCCTGGCATGTGGGCAACAGAGCTACGCGCTGCGTCAGTGCAGATGCAGCATTTTGGTGGTTTTTTGCAGTCTTTCATTTTGTGACCTGCTTCCCCGCATCTAATGCAGATGCCTCCGCCATTTCGGTCTGGTCCCGTGCAATTGGTCTGTAGGTGACCGACCCCGAAACATCGATAGCATCTGCGGATGGTGTGGCACATCCTGGGCCTGACACTGACAAAACCTATTTTAAGTTGTAGGTTGAGCAGCGTCTCCGCTAATTGGCTTTCCAGTGTTACGAAAGCTCTTACCTGTTCTCGGCTGTTCGGAGCAGTGACTTTTATTCGCAAGTCAACTGTTGTGTTGGCGAGTGCTTTATGTACTGCCTCAGCCACTTCGGACTCTACAGTGAGTGAGTCAAGATCTCTGATCTCTACTGTCGCTGTAGGCTTCAGCTCGGCTACCGTGGCTGTTTCCTTGACGGTAGCCTTTAGTTTGTCCACCAACTCCGGTTGTAGTTTTTCCCCTTTACCGAGTTAGACAAGGAGTGCCCCGGATCGGGTTTTCCTTATAGCTCTCACGTTTGCCTTTTCGTCCTGTTGAATTGTACTGCGTATGTTTCTAAGAACATCTACGTAGCTTTGTCCACCTTCAGGTTTTATAAGGACTGCTTCTGTTCGGAGGGGCTTCTTTTTCTCTTTTTTTGGCGAGACACCTTTTTTGGTAACTTTTTGCCAAAGATTTTGTGGTCTTTCGCAGAGTTTTTTACCAGACTCTGACTCTAAGGGGCTAGAGGCCTGTCTCTTTTGTATGGTGGGTGTTCCCACTGGTTCAGAGCTCTTTGCCTCTCTCTCTCTATTAATGGCTGTTGCTTCTGCTTATTGGCTTCAGCCTCAATCTTCTTCCAGGAGCTCCTGCAGTGTCCTAAGACATCGAGCAGTTCGTCCAGGTCCGATACCCCGCTTCGTACGTCCAGGCTAATGTTTTTTTGTTTAGCCACAGCGGTTTTTATACGCCGCAATGCCTGGCGGCATTTCAGGATGGCATCCTCCTCCTCGGCACGGAGTTTCATCATGTACTCCTGCCTTGGTGACATCACCAGCCCTGCATTTGAGCTTGGGGCGCCTGCTTCCGTCGCGGTTGTTTTTGGAGTTTCCTCCACGCTTTTTGGTGCAGATGCTACCGGGCTTCGCTGTATCTTTGAGCTTTTACCAAAGCCCAACTTTGGGTCAGTGAAGCGAGAGTCACTTTCCATTTGTGGTGTTTCGTCGGTCTTCTTGTTGTTGTTGTTGTTGTTGTGGTTGTTATTCATTTTTGTTTTTTGGGTCCCAACTCCAAGCCGCTATCTCAGCTCGGATGTACAGTCACTCAGACGATCCTCATGGTTGTCTATGCAGAGCAGGGAGGCCATGCGAGGGTTGACGCTGGTCCTTATGGGAGCCAGCGTTCAGAGCCAAGATCTTGTGCAGATTAAGGATATATATCAACTTAAACCTGTACCACCAAAAATTAGATTGGCGACGAGCTTCGAACGTACTTGGAGGCCTGCCACGGTTTTAACGGGACGGAGGCAGCAGCAGCATTATCCTAGAAGCCATTTCTGCAAGATGTCACTCTTGCTTACTGAGGTCCTAGAATGCTACTCCTGTCAGCCCAGGTGCAAACATTTCCAAAATCGTGTATTTTTTCATAGTCCGTGGTCGGTCGAAGATTTCACTTTAGTAAGTTCAATCTTTCTTTTTTTTTTTTTGAAGTCGCTGCCCCCATAGTTAACGATTGGTCAGCTGACCAATCGCAATCCAGTGGGCCGATCTTCAAAAAGCGCCGTGTGGTAGGTTAGTCGCCTTGTACGACAAGCTTCTCTACCAACTGAGGGAGTATTCTACTACCCGTTTCCCCCACGGGGGATAATAATAATAATAATAATAATAATAATAATAATAATAATAATAATAATAATAATAATAATAATAATAATAATAATAATAATAATAATAATAATAATAATAATAATAATAATAATAATAATAATAATAATAATAATAATAATAATAATAATAATAATAATAATAATAATAATAATAATAATAATTGTTAAGGCATTTGAAGACATGCCTTTTTTTTGTTTACTTAATAAGATTGTAACCACTGTCTATCGGTCTATGGACGAGTCATCATCAGAGCGTGTCGAAGCTCTCTTGGCCGTCTATAGGAACGTCACAAATGACATAACCCGCATAAACAAATCATTAAAAGATTTTGCTAGACCAGTAGAGCCATTCGAAATAGAATGTAGACTTGAGATACTGAACCGCTATATAGAAAAGGTCAACTAAGGCACTTCTAATGAAGCGAGGTAGTGATAGTCAACCTAAAATTGAGAGTCCCGCCAACTCTACAATGATTGGCTCCGTGTCACACTCTAGAAATCTACCGAATATAAAATTGCCGAAATTTAGTGGCGAATATTCGGAATATAAAAACTTCATTGGTCTGTTTGAAAGTTTAGTAGATAACGAGCCAGGGTTATCGAATATCGAAAAGTTCAATCACTTGTTGTCCTGCTTGGAAAAAGAAGCATTAGGCACTGTCAAGGCTTATCAGGTGACGGATGCTAACTATCCAAAAGCGTTAGCTGCCTTAAAAAATGTGTACGACAATCAGTGTCTCATATTTTTTAACAGCATCGCTAAGTTGTTTGACCTCCCACGCTATTTACGAATCGTTGTTATCGCTAGGATCTGATAAACAGATTTCGAATGCCATGCTCATCCATTTGGTAATGATGAAAGCAGACGCTGGCACGCGTTCTAGGTGGGAAGAGAATCTTGACTATAACAAACTTCCACTGTGGCAAGATTGTGAAGCTGCCTTAAACAGACGATATCAACATTTAAGTGCTGAAGAATCATCTGGTTCAAGTCGTAAGACAGTTCAGGACAATAGGAAAAGAATTGGGAAAACTTCGCTAGCTGTCGCTCTGCCAAGTCAGCCACAAGACCCTAAATGCGTTTTTTGTAAAAAGAATGATCATTTCGTCCATTCGTGTTCGTCGTTCGCAGCAATCCCATGTCAAAAACGGTTTGCATTTGCAAAGAGCTATCCACTATGCATAAATTGTTTGCGAACAGGTCATTCAGTGGCTGGTTGTAAATCAGCCCACTGTCGTGTGTGCTCTAAGCCGCACCATACCATACTGCATAGATATAGCTCTGAGGTGACTCAAGGTAGCTCAGCAGTCGTATCGGCAGTCCCTCGAATTAACTTTTCACAGACTTCATCTGTAAATCACGCACGGATCGCCTCAGATCAAGTTCTCTTAGCAACCGCAGTTGTTAAAATAAAAGATCAATCTGGATCTTACCATTTAGCTAGGGCCTTGTTAGATTCCGGCTCGCAAGTTAACTTCATGACTGAAGAACTTGCCAAACAGTTAAAGTTGAAAAGGCAAAAATTTGGGATTCAGTTGTTGGGCATTGCTAACTGTCAGTCTTCTGTTCGTCACAGCGTTCAAACCGCCATAGCATCTCGAACGGACGATACAGAAATTAGAACAGACTTTGGTGTGTTACGTTCTATATCGTCGTATCAACCAGAGAAGCATACTGAAGAGATCAAGGTACCTGATAATGTACAATTAGCTGATCCTCAGTTCCACAAGCCACAACGGATAGACTTGTTGCTCGGTGCTGATATATTTTTTGATATATTAAGAGAGGGCAAAATAAAGGGACCTGATAACAGTCCAACATTGCAATTGACTGCATTTGGTTGGATTGTGTCTGGTCGCTGCCGAGCAGCTAATGCAGCTAATAATTCGTCGACTTTCGTTAGTGTCGTAAAGGACGACATAGATATAGATTCGATAGTTCGTAAATTCTGGGAGTTGGAAGAAAAACCAAATACAGCTGCTTCGAATTTGTATACCCCGGAACAACAACTGTGCGAGAAGTCCTTTGTAGAGACTATTTGCCAAACCTCCTCAGGTCGGTTCAGAGTGTCATTGCCATTCAAATCAAGCCCACACAGTCTTGGTATGTCATATGACACAGCCAAGCGACGTTTTCTGGCTTTGGAAAGAAGAATGAGCAAACAAGATGACATTCGACCAATGTATATTGACTTCATGAAAGAGTACTTGGCTTTGGGTCATATGAGCCCAACCGATAATCAAATTCCGAGAGAGCCGCATTATTTCATCCCTTATCAATGCGTGCTAAGACCGCACAGCGCATCCACTAAACTACGAGTAGTGTTTGATGCTTCTAGCAAGTCCTCATCTCAATTGTCGCTGAATGATTTACTCATGGTGGGTCCGACCATCCAGCCTCAGTTATGGGAGACTTTGCTAAGATTTCGACTTCGTCCTTGGGCTGCTACAGCAGATATCGCTAAAATGTACCGTCAAATTGAACTTGACGAGTCCCATCGCAACTTTCAACTTGTTGTGTGGAGGGAATCGCCCACTGATCCGTTACAAATCTTTCGTTTGAATACAGTAACGTATGGGACAGCGACTGCTCCATTCTTAGCAATTCGATGTTTAAAACATCTAAGCGACTTGCATGCTTCCACGCATCCAGTGGCTGCAAGATCGTTAGCCCAAGATTTTTATGTTGATGACTTGTTAACAGGAGCAGATAGCATTGAGGAATTATGTTTGTTGCATCGAGACTTGATAACAATTCTTCAAGCATTTGGATTTCCTCTCACAAAATGGTCGTCCAACAGTAAGCAACTTGCAGCACAGCCAGCAAGAAATGATATTATCATTGGTCATCAAGAGGACACAAAAACATTAGGATTAATTTGGAATCCTATGGATGACATTTTTAGATACTCCATGAACTGCTTAACAGAGGTACAACCAACCAAACGGTCCGTTCCGTCCTTTGTGGCACGGTTATATGACCCCTTAGGTTTGTTAAGTCCGATCGTAACTCGTGCGAAGGTCCTTCTGCAAGAAATGTGGTTGCACAAACTTGGGTGGGATGACCAAATACCTGTCCAAATGAGACAAGAATTTGAGGCAATAACTAGCTGCTTCTCAAATTTAGACTCGTTGTATATACCTCGTTACGTTGGTACACTCAAGGCAAAAGGATGCCAAATCCATGGATTTGCCGACGCCTCAACGAGAGCTTACGGTTGTTGTTTATACGTAAGAATGCAAACAGATGAGGGTATCACTACCAGGCTGTTGATCGCCAAATCAAAAGTAGCGCCTTTGAAAACAAAATCTGTTCCGCGGCTGGAGTTGTGTGCTGCAGAATTGTTAGCTACCTTGTGGGATGCGGTAAAGAAACTACTTGATTGTCCGATTAATCAAGTCACATTTTGGTCAGACTCGGAGGTTGTGCTTCATTGGTTGCGAATGCATTCATCTAGTTTGAATACGTTCGTTGCTAATCGCGTGGCAACCATCCAAGAATTGACTACTAATGTATCTTGGCGTCATGTACCGACGAAGGATAACCCAGCAGACACTGTATCTCGGGGATGTTCCGTTGAGGAGCTTAAAACATCTTTGTGGTTTTGCGGGCCATGCTCATCCATTTGGTAATGATGAAAGCAGACGCTGGCACGCGTTCTAGGTGGGAAGAGAATCTTGACTATAACAAACTTCCACTGTGGCAAGATTGTGAAGCTGCCTTAAACAGACGATATCAACATTTAAGTGCTGAAGAATCATCTGGTTCAAGTCGTAAGACAGTTCAGGACAATAGGAAAAGAATTGGGAAAACTTCGCTAGCTGTCGCTCTGCCAAGTCAGCCACAAGACCCTAAATGCGTTTTTTGTAAAAAGAATGATCATTTCGTCCATTCGTGTTCGTCGTTCGCAGCAATCCCATGTCAAAAACGGTTTGCATTTGCAAAGAGCTATCCACTATGCATAAATTGTTTGCGAACAGGTCATTCAGTGGCTGGTTGTAAATCAGCCCACTGTCGTGTGTGCTCTAAGCCGCACCATACCATACTGCATAGATATAGCTCTGAGGTGACTCAAGGTAGCTCAGCAGTCGTATCGGCAGTCCCTCGAATTAACTTTTCACAGACTTCATCTGTAAATCACGCACGGATCGCCTCAGATCAAGTTCTCTTAGCAACCGCAGTTGTTAAAATAAAAGATCAATCTGGATCTTACCATTTAGCTAGGGCCTTGTTAGATTCCGGCTCGCAAGTTAACTTCATGACTGAAGAACTTGCCAAACAGTTAAAGTTGAAAAGGCAAAAATTTGGGATTCAGTTGTTGGGCATTGCTAACTGTCAGTCTTCTGTTCGTCACAGCGTTCAAACCGCCATAGCATCTCGAACGGACGATACAGAAATTAGAACAGACTTTGGTGTGTTACGTTCTATATCATCGTATCAACCAGAGAAGCATACTGAAGAGATCAAGGTACCTGATAATGTACAATTAGCTGATCCTCAGTTCCACAAGCCACAACGGATAGACTTGTTGCTCGGTGCTGATATATTTTTTGATATATTAAGAGAGGGCAAAATAAAGGGACCTGATAACAGTCCAACATTGCAATTGACTGCATTTGGTTGGATTGTGTCTGGTCGCTGCCGAGCAGCTAATGCAGCTAATAATTCGTCGACTTTCGTTAGTGTCGTAAAGGACGACATAGATATAGATTCGATAGTTCGTAAATTCTGGGAGTTGGAAGAAAAACCAAATACAGCTGCTTCGAATTTGTATACCCCGGAACAACAACTGTGCGAGAAGTCCTTTGTAGAGACTATTTGCCAAACCTCCTCAGGTCGGTTCAGAGTGTCATTGCCATTCAAATCAAGCCCACACAGTCTTGGTATGTCATATGACACAGCCAAGCGACGTTTTCTGGCTTTGGAAAGAAGAATGAGCAAACAAGATGACATTCGACCAATGTATATTGACTTCATGAAAGAGTACTTGGCTTTGGGTCATATGAGCCCAACCGATAATCAAATTCCGAGAGAGCCGCATTATTTCATCCCTTATCAATGCGTGCTAAGACCGCACAGCGCATCCACTAAACTACGAGTAGTGTTTGATGCTTCTAGCAAGTCCTCATCTCAATTGTCGCTGAATGATTTACTCATGGTGGGTCCGACCATCCAGCCTCAGTTATGGGAGACTTTGCTAAGATTTCGACTTCGTCCTTGGGCTGCTACAGCAGATATCGCTAAAATGTACCGTCAAATTGAACTTGACGAGTCCCATCGCAACTTTCAACTTGTTGTGTGGAGGGAATCGCCCACTGATCCGTTACAAATCTTTCGTTTGAATACAGTAACGTATGGGACAGCGACTGCTCCATTCTTAGCAATTCGATGTTTAAAACATCTAAGCGACTTGCATGCTTCCACGCATCCAGTGGCTGCAAGATCGTTAGCCCAAGATTTTTATGTTGATGACTTGTTAACAGGAGCAGATAGCATTGAGGAATTATGTTTGTTGCATCGAGACTTGATAACAATTCTTCAAGCATTTGGATTTCCTCTCACAAAATGGTCGTCCAACAGTAAGCAACTTGCAGCACAGCCAGCAAGAAATGATATTATCATTGGTCATCAAGAGGACACAAAAACATTAGGATTAATTTGGAATCCTATGGATGACATTTTTAGATACTCCATGAACTGCTTAACAGAGGTACAACCAACCAAACGGTCCGTTCCGTCCTTTGTGGCACGGTTATATGACCCCTTAGGTTTGTTAAGTCCGATCGTAACTCGTGCGAAGGTCCTTCTGCAAGAAATGTGGTTGCACAAACTTGGGTGGGATGACCAAATACCTGTCCAAATGAGACAAGAATTTGAGGCAATAACTAGCTGCTTCTCAAATTTAGACTCGTTGTATATACCTCGTTACGTTGGTACACTCAAGGCAAAAGGATGCCAAATCCATGGATTTGCCGACGCCTCAACGAGAGCTTACGGTTGTTGTTTATACGTAAGAATGCAAACAGATGAGGGTATCACTACCAGGCTGTTGATCGCCAAATCAAAAGTAGCGCCTTTGAAAACAAAATCTGTTCCGCGGCTGGAGTTGTGTGCTGCAGAATTGTTAGCTACCTTGTGGGATGCGGTAAAGAAACTACTTGATTGTCCGATTAATCAAGTCACATTTTGGTCAGACTCGGAGGTTGTGCTTCATTGGTTGCGAATGCATTCATCTAGTTTGAATACGTTCGTTGCTAATCGCGTGGCAACCATCCAAGAATTGACTACTAATGTATCTTGGCGTCATGTACCGACGAAGGATAACCCAGCAGACACTGTATCTCGGGGATGTTCCGTTGAGGAGCTTAAAACATCTTTGTGGTTTTGCGGGCCAGGATTTTTAAAGCTTTCTGATACATTGTGGCCACCCAATCCACAACTCTCGTTATCGAAAGAATTAGAGCTGTTAGAGAAGCGTAGAACTGCAATCACTCTGATCGCGGTCGATGAAGTACCAAATTCCATCGTACAGCTTATCGAAGCAACTTCTTCGTATTCTAAATTAATTCGCGTAGTTGCATATATGTTCCGCTTTATCAATGGAAAACAAGAAAGTCACACATCACTGATTCCTACAGCTTCTGAGTTAAGCTTTGCTTTTCTTGCAGTCATATCCGTAATTCAACACATTGAATTCATCGATGAAATAAAGAAGCTAAAGAAATCAATCGTTTTGCAACCGGCATTGCAAAAACTGATACCGTTTTTGCATCCACATCAGCATGGTAGGCGTGTGTTGAGGTTGCTACGAGTAGGAGGTCGTTTATTGAAGGCACCACTAGCATATAATGCTAAGTTCCCCCTATTACTTCCAAAGAAATGTAGATTCGTAACGCTTTATTTGGAGCACTTGCATCGCTCTCATTGCCACGCCAATCCACTGGTATTAATGGGTCTGCTTCGTCAGCAGATCTGGCTGGTCAATGCTCGAGAAGCTTGCAGTGCAGTAGTTCGAAAGTGCGTACATTGCTTTCGCTATAAGCCGAAACTTCTATCCCAAATAATGGGTAATCTACCTGCTGACCGCTTACATGGAAATAGACCATTTGAGATCAGCGGAGTGGACTTTTGTGGTCCAATACTGGTTTCGTTAGGAATCCGTGGCAAATCGCCAGTTAAAATGTATATTGCCGTATTTGTCTGTTTTACCTCAAAGGCTGTGCATCTCGAATTAGTAACCGATTTAACAACCAATTCGTTTTTGATGTGTTTATCCAGGTTCATTGGTCGACGTGGCCTTGTACGGAAGCTGTACTGCGACAATGCCACCAATTTCGTGGGTGCTGCACGCACTCTGGACCTTATGGGCACGTTCCATGCCAACACAGCGGACATGGAAACGTTTGCTGCGGATCGGGGAATGGAATTTGTTTTCATTCCTCCTCGAGCGCCGCATTTCGGCGGTCTCTGAGAAGCGGCAGTGAAGTCTGCCAAGGGGCTGTTACTCAAGGCAATGGGCAGCGCTGTCTTACGGCAGGACGAGTTGGCCACCGTGCTAGTCGAGGTCGAGGCCGTGCTCAATTCGCGGCCAATGGTCGCTCCCAGCAACAACCCCAACGACGGCGAAGTGCTCACGCCAGCGCACTTCCTAATAGGGACAACGCTCGCGCCGCTGCCACTCGCGTCAACAGAGCCAGTCAACGACGTCAAGCTGACTTACTTAAAAAGATGGCAGCTGATATCAAGCATCAAGCGTCGATTTTGGACAGACTGGTCAAGGGACTACCTACTGAGCCTCCAGCAAAAATCGAAGTGGACCAAGGAGAGGCAAAACGTGGAGGTCGGAACAGTCGTCCTCGTGGGAGAGGACAACGCTCCTCCTCAACAATGGATACTAGGCGTGGTGACCGAAGACATAGCCGGCGGAGATGGTAGGGTGCGAGTGGTCATTATAAAGACCAAATCCGGCACCTACAAGAGGGCAATCCATCACATTGCCCCGCTTCCACTTAATTAATAAGTTAATTTAAAGAAAATGAATATTATATTGAAGCCCTACGGCCTTTCAATGCGGCCGATGTTAAGGCATTTGAAGACATGCCTTTTTTTTGTTTACTTAATAAGATTGTAACCACTGTGCAGAGCGATTGAGAGCGAGCATAGGAGTTGCGCTCTCCCTCTGCTCGCACTTAGATGCGCTCTAATGTGCAAGCTGCGCTTGCTGTGAAAACAATAAAATAGTATGAATTGAAACAATTGAATTGAATTGCAAAAAGACTGCTTATTCTGGAGAGGCCGCAAGTTGCATATATCCTGCACCAATAGACGGACCAGGCAGACCCCTTATTGTAGGACAATAATAATAATAATAATAATAATAATAATAATAATTTTTTTTTTTTTTTGTTGGGCTGAGGTAGGTAAAAATGCTTTATGCACCGTCAGACAGGTCGTCACTCTGCTGGTGTGTCGGACTGCATGCCTGCTTACCGACTAAAAAAACCTCCTCTTCTAGGGCTAAATTCCACCTTGGAACCGGGAACTATCTCGCATTAACCTTCAAGGTGGCGCCCTCAAATATGCTCTATCTGAGCGTTACCCTCTCTGTGCCTGCGTCCAGGTCATACTTCTTCCGCCGCAGAACATTTTTGGCGAAGTCACACACTTTTTTCCAGGCATCTATGCTGCTGCACATTTTCTGTACTATTGTGTCTACCGTGACTTCGCCGACAGAGCCTGCCAAGGCGGTTCTCTCTTCTGACCACCTTTCGCAGTCAAAGAAAGTGTGTTCTGCGTCGTCCGTTGTATTTTTGCAGTAAATACAGCTGTATTCATCCGTTTTTCCCATCTTATATAGGTACTTTCGAAAGTATCCATGACCGGAGAGCATTTTTGTAAGATAGAAAGACGTTTCACCGTGTTTTCTACTTATCCACTGCTCAAGATCGGGGATTACTTTTGCAGTCCATCTTCCATATCTTTCGGACGACCATCTCGCCTGCCAGGAGGCTATGGTTTGCTGCGGTATGGTATTTGCTGCCTGTTTAGAGAATTCTCCGCTCTGCCGGAGTTGCCATATTTTTTTGCGTTCTTGAGCAAGTAGGTCCACCGGTATGACTGCTGCTATCACGACTACTGCAGCTCCAGATACTGTGCGATACGCCGATGTTATCCGCAAGGCTACTCTTCTCTGCACGGATAACATCGGTTTTCGCCTTACAGCTGCCTGTAGAGTATCCGCCCATACTTCGCTACCATAGAGTAGTGTAGCGTTCGTCGTTTCCATAAGAAGTCTCCGTTTCCATTCCGTCGGACCGTCAACGTTTGCCATCAGTCTACTGAGGGAGCCCGTTATTGCGGCTGCTTTTCGCGTGGCGTGCCTCAGCTGTTCCCCGAAAGTGAGTTTGCTATCCAGTCTAACGCCTACATAGTTCACTGTCCTCTGGGTCCTTATTTGATTTCCGCTTACTCGCATCTCTATTTCGGTTGGAATCTGCTTTCCTGTAAACAGAAGTAACTCTGTTTTATGGGTGGCAAGTTCCAATCCTCGAGAGCTAAGCCATGTCTGCGTGCGGATCATGACTTGGGTCAGTCTCTTTTGCGCTTCTGTGGTGTTTCTGGCAGTGATAACGGCCGCGATGTCGTCAGCGTATCCGATTAAAAATGTTTCTTCCGGCATTTCCAGTCTTAGAATGTTGTCGTAGCTGATATTCCACAGGTCTGGTCCTAGGATCGACCCCTGTGCAGCCCCTCCAGTGACTCTATAGCGTTTTGTACCAGTCTGTGTGTCATACAGGAGTACTCGATCCTGCAGGTAGCTTCTCATCATATGCACTAGGTACTCCGGTATTCGAAAATGTTGCTCCAGGGAAGCAAGCATATCGCTCCATCTAACACTATTGAAAGCATTTTTGACGTCGAGCGTTACTAAAAGAACCACTGGGCGCGAGTATGCATTTCCTCTTTTGGTTGCTCTGGCTGCCTGTACAACTTCATCAATTGCTCCCATTGTGGATTTTCCGGACCTGAAACCATGCTGTCTGGGGCTGAGCCCTCCAGCGGCATCTATTGCAGCAATAGCCTTGGTTTCAGGAGCTTTTCTAACAGCTTACCAGCTGTGTTTAGCATACACAATGGACGGTATGCCGATGGGGTGTTGGGATCGCCTTTGCCTTTGCTGATGAGCACAAGTCTCTGCTCTTTCCATACTTCTGGGAATGATCTTTCTTTTAGACATGCGTTGTACATTATAAGGAGAAAAGTTGGTCGTCCTGTTGCTATCATCTTCAGTATCTCTGCCGGTATATTGTCTGGTCCCGGGGATTTTTTATTTTTCAGGGAAAGTGCCGCAATCTTGAGCTCTTCCTCCGTAAAATTAGGAGCTGAGCTATGAGTTTCTTCGGCTGCCCGCGCATTCGTTTCGTGAATGTGTGTTGGGAATAGTGTTTCCACTATGTTGTCCATCGTTTTATCATCCACGTTTGGCGTTGCTCCAGAGTTCCTCAATTTTTTTATGACTACTTTGTAGCCAAGTCCCCAGGGATCTCTGTTTACATCTTGGCAGAGCTCCTTCCACTTGTCTTGTTTGCTGCGAGCGATAGCAATCGACAGCTCCTTTCTCGCATTCTTCGCTGCAACCGCTTCAAGAATGAAATTTCCAGTGCGTCGTGCTCTTGTCAGTTTTCTTCTGCACTGTATACACACTCGTCTTTTTTCTGCGATATCGTGGTTCCACCAGTATGCCTGCCGCCTACTGCCATGTTTGCCGTGCGTTCTTGGCATCGAAACGTTACACGCTTTTACTATGGCCGTAAGACTTCTTTCGACAATTTGGTTCGTACTCAATGCCCCATCGATTTGTCGCTCAGTTCTGTCTAGTTCGGGGAGTAATTTTCCCGTATCAATTTTATTTATGTCCCATCTGCGCGGTTTTTTTATAGGACGCGCGTGGGGTACTTGTCGTCTATTATTCTGGTAGGTGTATGAGATATACTCATGATCACTACCAGTGAAGTCGTCCAATACTTTCCAGTCCTTGATCCGATCTATGATATGCTCCGATGCAAGGGTTATGTCCGGAATAGTGCCTTCGCATCCTGGCCTGTGGAAGGTGGGTCTGTTACCGCGGTTTGCTACATCAAGTCCAGTCCTGGCTGCCATATCCATGATTTTACGTCCTCTAGAGTTAGTCGAGGGCATACCCCAATCTACTGCTCGTGCGTTGAGATCGCCTGCCACAATGAAAGGCTTCCTTCGATCCATGAGCAGGTCCTCGATTGCGTCTAGCTTAATTTGGAAAGTGTTTATGTCGTCGCTAGGTGTCAGGTAGCAGCTAACTACTACGACATCCCTGAACCGTGCGTAGACGTAACAATTTCCTAGCTTGCTCTCTTGTAGCAGCTGTTCACTGGCACTGGGAATCCATATGGCCGCAGTCTTGGTTTCGTCCTCTAACCAAACTCCGTTTGCTTTCTGCTTGTATTGCTCACTAATGATCGCAATGTCGATAGCGTATTCCGCTACGATCTGTGTCAAAAGTGCATCTGCAGTTTTGCTCCGGTGTAGGTTACCTTGGAGTATCTTTATCATGGTGCTTTACGAGTGCCTGGGCATTTCTGCGATCCTGGCATGTGGGCAACAGAGCTACGCCCTGCGTCAGTGCAGATGCAGCATTTTGGGGGTTTTTTGCAGTCTTTCATTTTGTGACCTGCTTCCCCGCATCTAATGCAGATGCCTCCGCCATTTCGGTCTGGTCCCGTGCAATTGGTCTGTAGGTGACCGACCCCGAAACATCGATAGCATCTGCGGATGGTGTGGCACATCCTGGGCCTGACACTGACAAAACCTATTTTAAGTTGTAGGTTGAGCAGCGTCTCCGCTAATTGGCTTTCCAGTGTTACGAAAGCTCTTACCTGTTCTCGGCTGTTCGGAGCAGTGACTTTTATTCGCAAGTCAACTGTTGTGTTGGCGAGTGCTTTATGTACTGCCTCAGCCACTTCGGACTCTACAGTGAGTGAGTCGAGATCTCTGATCTCTACTGTCGCTGTAGGCTTCAGCTCGGCTACCGTGGCTGTTTCCTTGACGGTAGCCTTTAGTTTGTCCACCAACTCCGGTTGTAGTTTTTCCCCTTTACCGAGTTCGACAAGGAGTGCCCCGGATCGGGTTTTCCTTATAGCTCTCACGTTTGCCTTTTCGTCCTGTTGAATTGTGCTGCGTATGTTTCTAAGAACATCTACGTAGCTTTGTCCACCTTCAGGATTTATAAGGACTTCTTCTGTTCGGAGGGGCTTCTTTTTCTCTTTTTTTGGCGTTTTCGCTGCTACTTTTGGCTTCTCTCCTGCTGCCGAAGTAGATTTTCCCACTTTTTGGTGCGAGGCACCTTTTTTGGTAACTTTTTGCCAAAGATTTTGTGGTCTTTCGCAGAGTTTTTTACCAGACTCTGACTCTAAGGGGCTAGAGGCCTGTCTCTTTTGTATGGTGGGTGTTCCCGCTGGTTCAGAGTTCTTTGCCTCTCTCTCTATTAATGGCTGTTGCTTCTGCTTATTGGCTTCAGCATCGATCTTCTTCCAGGAGCTCCTGCAGTGTCCTAAGACATCGAGCAGTTCGTCCAGGTCCGATACCCCGCTTCGTACGTCCAGGCTAATGTTTTTTTGTTTAGCCACAGCGGTTTTTATACGCCGCAATGCCTGGCGGCATTTCAGGATGGCATCCTCCTCCTCGGCACGGAGTTTCATCATGTACTCCTGCCTTGGTGACATCACCAGCCCTGCATTTGAGCTTGGGGCGCCTGCTTCCGTCGCGGTTGTTTTTGGAGTTTCCTCCACGCTTTTTGGTGCAGATGCTACCGGGCTTCGCTGTATCTTTGAGCTTTTACCAAAGCCCAACTTTGGGTCAGTGAAGCGGTAGTCACTTTCCATTTGTGGTGTCGTCGGTCTTCTTGTTGTTGTTGTGGTTGTTGTTCATTTTTGTTTTTTGGGTCCCAACTCCAAGCCGCTATCTCAGCTCGGATGTACAGTCACTCAGACGATCCTCATGGTTGTCTATGCAGAGCAGGGAGGCCATGCGAGGGTTGACGCTGGACCTTATGGGAGCCAGCGTTCAGAGCCAAGATCTTGTGCAGATTAAGGATATATATCAACTTAAACCTGTACCACCAAAATTAGATTGGCGACGAGCTTCGAACGTACTTGGAGGCCTGCCAGGGTTTTAACGGGACGGAGGCAGCAGCAGCATTATCCTAGGAGCCATTTCTGCAAGATGTCACTCTTGCTTACTGAGGTCCTAGAATGCTACTCCTGTCAGCCCAAGTGCAAACATTTCCAAAATAGTATATTTTTTCATAGTCCGTGGTCGGTCGAAGATTTCCCATTAGTAAGTTCAATCTTTCTTTTTTTTTTTTTTCTGAAGTCGCTGCCCCCATAGTTAACGATTGGTCAACTGACCAATCGCAATCCAGTGGGCCGATCTTCAAAAAGCGCCGTGTAATAATAATAATAATAATAATAATAATAATAATAATAATAATAATAATAATAATAATAATAATAATAATAATAATAATAATAATAATAATAATAATAATAATAATAATAATAATAATAATAATAATAATAATAATAATAATAATAATGTTGGGTATAATTTCACTTTGCGTTGCAATACCCACGAGTGTGAAACGATGTGATTCGGTTAGTGGTTTAATAAAGAGTGAAACAGAATAAAATGTTAATTACATTCTTTGTATGGTGCTGCCAGATTACATGTTTGCTTATGTTAATGCTTTCAGTTACATTTTCAACACTTCTTCTTAAGCTACATATAATCTTTCTTTATTAGCTAACAAATCTTTTACTAGGATAAACCAAGTAACTTAACAAAATAGTTATGCTTAGACTTATGTAAACATTTGGTAAGAATATCAGCTACGTTACAATTTGAATTCACATATGTAAGCTCTATCTCTTTAGATTGTATTTTTTCACGAACAAAGTGGAACTTAATATCTATGTGCTTTGTCCGTTTGTGATGCACTGGATTTTGTGCAATGTGTTGCGAACTGATATTGTCACCACGGATCTTTATTGGCTTCTCATCTGTTGACCAGCCAATCTCATTTAAAAGTTTTCGCAAATAGACTGCTTCCTTTGCAGCCAATGTTAATGCAATGTATTCCGCTTCTGTGCTGCTTAGAGCAACGACACTCTGCTTTGCTGAAGTCCAAGAGAATACACTGCCGGCGAGGAAGAACGCGAAGCCACTGTATGAGCGTCTGTCTCTTCTGTCATTTGCCCAATCTGCATCGGCGTATCCTGTTGCTGATGCATCACATTTGCTGTATGTGATTGCCAAATCCATCGTACCTGCCAGGTATCTAAGAATATGTTTTGCAGCAGCTTCATGCTCTGCATGTGGATCGTTGTTTCTTTGAGATAGTTTGCATACTGCGTGCAAAATATCAGGTCGGCTCAGCACTGCTAAATACATAAGGGAACCAATTAGTGACTGGAATTGGGTTTTATTTACCTTTTTACAGTTGTCGTCACTACATTCAACTTGAAAACCTGGATCAAGTGGTGTATTGACTTGCCGACATTTGCTCATGCCGTATGTTTCCAGCAATCTTTGAATGTGTGATTTCTGGCATAGCGAAATTGAACCTAGTTCACCGTCCCTCTCAATTTCCATGCCTAGGAAATAGCTTATGGGGCCTCCATCATGCATCTTGAACTTCGATGCAAGCTTCTTCTTAATCATTGCTATGTCTTCTTTATTTGGGCACGCTATGATTAAGTCGTCGACGTAGATGGCAATATAGCTGAATGCTTCTTCTGTCACTTTGGTGTACAAACAGGCTTCGTTTTTACATTTGCTGAATCCAATGGAATACAAGGCCTCATCAAGCGTTTTATTCCAAACACGCCCTGATTGCTTAAGTCCGTAAAGCGCCTTGTTCAGTTTTAGAACTGCTTTAGGTTGACTGTTGTCCACAAAGTTTGGAGGCTGCTTCACATACACAGTCTCATGAAGCTCGCTGTTTAGATATGCATTTGTTATATCTATTTGATGCATATACAAACGTTTTTCTGCAGCTATCGCGAGAAGCATCCTAATTGTCTCGTATCTAATTACTGGCGAAAATGTTTCCAAATAATTTACGCCAAATTTTTGCCCACATCCTTGTGCAACTAAGCGAGATTTGAACTTCTCGACATTTCCATTTTTATCGCGTTTGATTCGAAAACCCCATTTAGAACCAATCGCCTTTTGCGCTGGAGGTAGGTCGCATAATGTCCATGTGCCGTTTTCTTGAAGTGCTCTGTACTCTGTTTGCATAGACTCCCTCCATTCTTGCGCATATTGACTCTGCAACGCCTCGTCGACTGACTGGGGTGTCTCTGTGTCTACTTGATCAAATATACTGTTGAACCTCGTCTGGTACTGTTTCGTTGGTCGTCCTGGTTGACCATTTCGGATTATCTTAGGCCTGCCCGGCCCGCGCTGCTGTCGCGTTACTGGAGCATCATTATTATTGTTTTCAACTTCTGGATTCTCTTCGTTCTCTTGCCCTTCTTCTGATCTGCTACTCTCATCCGGTGTCATCTGCTCATGACCTGGAAGCTCCGGTGTATCAAGGCTTATTATGATCGTCATGAAATCATTACTCGTGTCTTTCACATTTTCAATTGTTTTTGTGTCAAACTCACCCTCTACGAATTTAACATCACGCCTTTCGATGACACTCTGCTTCTCCGGATCGTACAGACGGTATGCCTTTGCGGTGTATGAGTATCCAACAAAAATGTACTCCTTTCCTTTTGCCTGGAATTTGCTTGTCTTAGCCTTGTCCAGAGCAAATACGCGAGATCCAAACACTCGCAAATGCTTTACAGAAGGCTTCCGATTTCTCCACATTTCGAAAGGTGTGCCTCCATTTAACGCCTTTGTGGAACATCTGTTGCGCAAATACACTGCCGTTCTGACAGCCTCTGCCCACAAAAACTCACCAATCTTTGCATGGATTAGTAGACTTTTCGCCATTTCTACTATGGTCCGGTTGGCACGCTCTGCAACGCCGTTTTGCTGAGGTGTATAGGGTATTGTCAACTGAATTTGTATACCGCATTCAGTCAAAAAATCAGTAAACTGTTTATTGACATACTCCGTGCCATTATCACTGCGTAAAGCCTTTATTTTCTTGCCTGTTTGGCATTCTGCAAAGCTTTTAAACATCTTGAACTTATTGAAGACTTCGTTTTTTGCTTTCATTATATAGACAAATATCATGCGCGAGTAATCGTCAATAAATGTTACAAAATAACGATTGCCACCAATTGACTTGACATTCATTGGTCCACATACATCTGTGTGCACTAATTCAAGCACATCCTCTGTACTTCGATTCATTTTTCGATTAAACGGCAAAGCACTTAATTTGGACTGGTTACAAGTATCACAATTCATTTGCACTTGCATATTGTCAACATTCATACCATGCACTAGCTGTTTGTCGTTCAGCTGTTTTAAATCTTTAAAATTTAGGTGTCCAAATCTATTATGCCATTGCATTGTCGGCGAAACTATGCTCATTGAATGTACTGAGCTGCTTTGTGAGTTTTGAGTAAACACATACAGATTATTTTCTTCGTTTGCTTTTAACAACACTTCGCCTTTATTGTTTTTAATAATCGACACTTTGCCTTTAAATGATGTGGAGTTTTCAAATTTAGCTGCTGCGCTCACTGAGAAGAAATTCATATGGAGTTCGGGCACATGCAAGACATTTTTAAAATTTATTATGCAGTTTTCTCCTTTTATTTTCACGTTTCCAATTCCCTTTGCAGCAACATGCTTATTTGCAGCTAGCATTATAGGCGTTTCTTTTTCAGCGTAGCTTATAAACATGTTGCGATCGCAACACATATGAGATGTTGCGCCGCTGTCTACGCACCATTCGCTATTTCTTTGCTTTCCAGCGAAACTATGCATTAAGCTGCTTGCTTGTTCGCTGCTCATTTTCTTTCTGTCGGACCTCTTTTCGTTCCTCTTCTTTGATTTGCATTCGCTTGCTCGTTGCCTAAATTTGTCGCAGTTGAAACACTTTCCGTTAAACTGTCTATTCCGTTCTTTGGATTTGTCTTGAGCGTGGGTATACACAGCTTGCGTTTCTGCTTTAACCTCTCTTTCTGCCTTCTCTGACTTTCGTGTGCCTTCTTCTATTAATTTGATTTTTACAGCATCAAATTTTGGCAACTCATCGCGCGTAACTATAGCTACTATAAAGCTCTCCCACGTATCTGGTAAACTGCTCAGTAGCATAATTACCTTTAACTCGTCGTTTAGAGTTATATCTAGCTCTGCCAATATATCAATTATTTCCACAAATGAATTGATATAAGTGACGATGTCATCTCCCTGCTGCATGCTTAATCGAATCAGCTTCTGATATGCTTGCACCTTTTGAATCGGTCCAACTGGCATGTGTAACTCTTTGAGTTTTTTCCAGATTTCTTCGGCTGTTGTGCACCTTTTAATATGCATCAACTGAGATGGCTTTACGTTTAGGGTTATATATGCTCTTGCCTTCTTATCATCCTTAAGCCATTTTGCGGCTGCTGCATCATCTTGACCCTCATATTTTCCACAGACAACTTCCCATAAGTCGGCCATCTCTAGTACACTTTCCATGGCCATATGCCACACGCCGTAATTACTTTCATCAAGCTTTTCAATTTGGTACGACATGTTCATTTTGCTTGCAATTCCTCGTTAATTCGCACACGATATTAACTATTGACTACTAAGCAAAATTAAAAACGACTCTTTGCTGTTAGACACTTTTATATTTTTAAGCCGAATAGCGATTACTCTGGGCCCATAACCAATGTTGGGTATAATTTGACTTTGCGTTGCAATACCCACGAGAGTGAAACGATGTGATTCGGTTAGTGGTTTAATAAAGAGTGAAACAGAATAGAATGTTAATTACATTCTTTGTATGGTGTTGCCAGATTACATGTTTGCTTATGTTAATGCTTTCAGTTACATTTTCAACAAATAATAATAATAATAATAATAATAATAATAATAATAATAATAATAATAATTTTTTTTTTTTTTGTTGGGCTGAGGTAGGTAAAAATGCTTTATGCACCGTCAGACAGGTCGTCACTCTGCTGGTGTGTCGGACTGCATGACTGCTTACCGACTAAAAAAACCTCCTCTTCTAGGGCTAAATTCCACCTTGGAACCGAGAACTATCTCGCATTAACCTTCAAGGTGGCGCCCTCAAATATGCTCTATCTGAGCGTTACCCTCTCTGTGCCTGCGTCCAGGTCATACTTCTTCCGCCGCAGAACATTTTTGGCGAAGTCACACACTTTTTTCCAGGCATCTATGCTGCTGCACATTTTCTGTACTATTGTGTCTACTTTGACTTCGCCGACAGAGCCTGCCAAGGCGGTTAATAATAATAATAATAATAATAATAATAAAAATAATAATAATAATAATAATAATAATAATAATAATAATAATAATAATAATAATAATAATAATAATAATAATTTTTTTTTTTTTTTTTTTGTTGGGCTGAGGTAGGTAAAAATGCTTTATGCACCGTCAGACAGGTCGTCACTCTGCTGGTGTGTCGGACTGCATGCCTGCTTACCGACTAAAAAAACCTCCTCTTCTAGGGCTAAATTCCACCTTGGAACCGGGAACTATCTCGCATTAACCTTCAAGGTGGCGCCCTCAAATATGCTCTATCTGAGCGTTACCCTCTCTGTGCCTGCGTCCAGGTCATACTTCTTCCGCCGCAGAACATTTTTGGCGAAGTCACACACTTTTTTCCAGGCATCTATGCTGCTGCACATTTTCTGTACTATTGTGTCTACTGTGACTTCGCCGACAGAGCCTGCCAAGGCGGTTCTCTCTTCTGACCACCTTTCGCAGTCAAAGAAAGTGTGTTCTGCGTCGTCCATTGTATTTTTGCAGTAAATACAGCTGGATTCATCCGTTTTTCCCATCTTATATAGATACTTTCGAAAGTATCCATGACCGGAGAGCATTTGTGTAAGATAGAAAGACGTTTCACCGTGTTTTCTACTTATCCACTGCTCAAGATCGGGGATTACTTTTGCAGTCCATTTTCCATATCTTTCGGACGACCATCTCGCCTGCCAGGAGGCTATGGTTTGCTGCCGTATGGTATTTGCTGCCTGTTTAGAGAATTCTCCGCTCTGCCGGAGTTGCCATATTTTCTTGCGTTCTTGAGCAAGTAGGTCCACCGGTATGACTGCTGCTATCACGACTACTGCAGCTCCAGATACTGTGCGATACGCCGATGTTATCCGCAAGGCTGCTCTTCTCTGCACGGATAACATCGGTTTTCGCCTTGAGTGAGTTTGCTACCCAGTCTAACGCCTAGATAGTTCACTGTCCTCTGGGTCCTTATTTGATTTCCGCTTACTCGCATCTCTATTTCGGTTGGAATCTGCTTTCCTGTAAACAGAAGTAACTCTGTTTTATGGGTGGCAAGTTCCAATCCTCGAGAGCTAAGCCATGTCTGCGTGCGGATCATGACTTGGGTCAGTCTCTTTTGCGCTTCTGTGGTGTTTCTGGCAGTGATAACGGCCACGATGTCGTCAGCGTATCCGATTAGAAATGTTTCTTCAGGCATTTCCAGTCTTAGAATGTCGTCGTAGCTGATATTCCACAGGTCTGGTCCTAGGATCGACCCCTGTGCAGCCCCTCCAGTGACTCTATAACGTTTTGTACCAGTCTGTGTGTCATACAGGAGTACTCGGCACTAGGTACTCCGGTATTCGAAAATGTTGCTCCAGGGAAGCAAGCATATCGCTCCATCTAACACTATTGAATGCATTTTTGACGTCGAGCGTTACTAAAAGAACCACTGGGCGCGAGTATGCATTTCCTCTTTTCGTTGCTCTGGCTGCCTGTACAACTTCATCAATAGCTCCCATTGTGGATTTTCCGGACCTGAAACCATGCTGTCTGGGGCTGAGTCCTCCAGCGGCATCTATTGCAGCTAGTAGCCTTGGTTTCAGGAGCTTTTCTAACAGCTTACCAGCTGTGTTTAGCATACACAATGGACGGTATGCCGATGGGGTGTTGGGATCGCCTTTGCCTTTGCTGATGAGCACAAGTCTCTGCTCTTTCCATACTTCTGGGAATATTCTTTCTTTTAGACATGCGTTGTACATTCTAAGGAGAAAAGTTGGTCGTCCTGTTGCTATCATCTTCAGTATCTCTGCCGGTATATTGTCTGGTCCCGGGGATTTTTTATTTTTCAGGGAAACTGCCGCAATCTTGAGCTCTTCCTCCGTAAAATTAGGAGCTGAGCTATGAGTTTCTTCGGCTGCCCGCGCATTCGTTTCGTGAATGTGTGTTGGGAATAGTATTTCCACTATGTTGTCCATCGTTTTATCATCCACGTTTGGCGTTGCTCCAGAGTTCCTCAATTTTTTCATGACTACTTTGTAGCCAAGGCCCCAGGGATCTCTGTTTACATCTTGGCAGAGCTCCTTCCATTTGTCTTGTTTGCTGCGAGCGATAGCAATCGACAGCTCCTTTCTCGCATTCTTCGCTGCAACCGCTTCAAGAATAAAATTTCCAGTGCGTCGTGCTCTTGTCAGTTTTCTTCTGCACTGTATACATACTCGTCTTTTTTCTGCGATATCGTGGTTCCACCAGTATGCCTGCCGCCTACTGCCATGTTTGCCGTGCGTTCTTGGCATCGAAGCGTTACACGCTTTTACTATGGCCGTAAGACTTCTTTCGACAATTTGGTTCGTACTCAATGCCCCATCGAATTGTCGCTCACTTCTATCCAGTTCGGGGAGTAATTTTCTCGTATCGATTTTATTTATGTCCCATCTGCGCGGTTTTTTTATAGGACGCGCGTGGGGTACTTGTCGTCTATTATTCTGGTAGGTGTATGAGATATACTCATGATCACTACCAGTGAAGTCGTCCAATACTTTCCAGTCCTTGATCCGATCTATGATATGCTCCGATGCAAGGGTTATGTCCGGAATAGTGCCTTCGCATCCTGGCCTGTGGAAGGTGGGTCTGTTACCGCGGTTTGCTACATCAAGTCCAGTCCTGGCTGCCATATCCATGATTTTACGTCCTCTAGAGTTAGTCGAGGGCATACCCCAATCTACTGCTCGTGCATTGAGATCGCCTGCCACAATGAAAGGCTTCCTTCGATCCATGAGCAGGTCCTCGATTGCGTCTAGCTTAATTTGGAAAGTGTTTATGTCGTCGCTAGGTGTCAGGTAGCAGCTAACTACTACGACATCCCTGAACCGTGCGTAGACGTAACAATTTCCTAGCTTGCTCTCTTGTAGCAGCTGTCCACTGGCACTGGGAATCCATATGGCCGCAGTCTTGGTTTCGTCCTCTAACCAAACTCCGTTTGCTTTCTGCTTGTATTGCTCACTAATGATCACAATGTCGATAGCGTATTCCGCTACGATCTGTGTCAAAAGTGCATCTGCAGTTTTGCTCCGGTGTAGGTTACCTTGGAGTATCTTTATCATGGTGCTATACGAGTGCCTGGGCATTTCTGCGATCCTGGCATGTGGGCAACAGAGCTACGCCCTGCGTCAGTGCAGATGCAGCATTTTGGGGGTTTTTTGCAGTCTTTCATTTTGTGACCTGCTTCCCCGCATCTAATGCAGATGCCTCCGCCATTTCGGTCTGGTCCCGTGCAATTGGTCTGTAGGTGACCGACCCCGAAACATCGATAGCATCTGCGGATGGTGTGGCACATCCTGGGCCTGACACTGACAAAACCTATTTTAAGTTGTAGGTTGAGCAGCGTCTCCGCTAATTGGCTTTCCAGTGTTACGAAAGCTCTTACCTGTTCTCGGCTGTTCGGAGCAGTGACTTTTATTCGCAAGTCAACTGTTGTGTTGGCGAGTGCTTTATGTACTGCCTCAGCCACTTCGGACTCTACAGTGAGTGAGTCAAGATCTCTGATCTCTACTGTCGCTGTAGGCTTCAGCTCGGCTACCGTGGCTGTTTCCTTGACGGTAGCCTTTAGTTTGTCCACCAACTCCGGTTGTAGCTTTTCCCCTTTACCGAGTTCGACAAGGAGTGCCCCGGAACGGGTTTTCCTTATAGCTCTCATGTTTGCCTTTTCGTCCTGTTGAATTGTGCTGCGTATGTTTCTAAGAACATCTACGTAGCTTTGTCCACCTTCAGGTTTTATAAGGACTGCTTCTGTTCGGAGGGCTTCTTTTTCTCTTTTTTTGGCGTTTTCGCTGCTACTTTTGGCTTCTCTCCTGCTGCCGAAGTAGATTTTCCCACTTTTTGGTGCGAGGCACCTTTTTTGGTAACTTTTTGCCAAAGATTTTGTGGTCTTTCGCAGAGTTTTTTACCAGACTCTGACTCTAAGGGGCTAGAGGCCTGTCTCTTTTGTATGGTGGGTGTTCCCACTGGTTCAGAGCTCTTTGCCTCTCTCTCTATTAATGGCTGTTGCTTCTGCTTATTGGCTTCAGCCTCAATCTTCTTCCAGGAGCTCCTGCAGTGTCTTAAGACATCGAGCAGTTCGTCCAGGTCCGATACCCCGCTTCGTACGTCCAGGCTAATGTTTTTTTGTTTAGCCACAGCGGTTTTTATACGCCGCAATGCCTGGCGGCATTTCAGGATGGCATCCTCCTCCTCGGCACGGAGTTTCATCATGTACTCCTGCCTTGGTGACATCACCAGCCCTGCATTTGAGCTTGGGGCGCCTGCTTCCGTCGCGGTTGTTTTTGGAGTTTCCTCCACGCTTTTTGGTGCAGATGCTACCGGGCTTCGCTGTATCTTTGAGCTTTTACCAAAGCCCAACTTTGGGTCAGTGAAGCGAGAGTCACTTTCCATTTGTGGTGTTTCGTCGGTCTTCTTGTTGTTGTTGTTGTGGTTGTTATTCATTTTTGTTTTTTGGGTCCCAACTCCAAGCCGCTATCTCAGCTCGGATGTACAGTCACTCAGACGATCCTCATGGTTGTCTATGCAGAGCAGGGAGGCCATGCGAGGGTTGACGCTGGACCTTATGGGAGCCAGCGTTCAGAGCCAAGATCTTGTGCAGATTAAGGATATATATCAACTTAAACCTGAACCTCCAAAAATTAGATTGGCGACGAGCTTCGAACGTACTTGGAGGCCTGCCAGGGTTTTAACGGGACGGAGGCAGCAGCAGCATTATCCTAGGAGCCATTTCTGCAAGATGTCACTCTTGCTTACTGAGGTCCTAGAATGCTACTCCTGTCAGCCCAGGTGCAAACATTTCCAAAATCGTGTATTTTTTCATAGTCCGTGGTCGGTCGAAGATTTCACTTTAGTAAGTTCAATCTTTCTTTTTTTTTTTGAAGTCGCTGCCCCCATAGTTAACGATTGGTCAGCTGACCAATCGCAATCCAGTGGGCCGATCTTCAAAAAGCGCCGTGTGGTAGGTTAGTCGCCTTGTACGACAAGCTTCTCTACCAACTGAGGGAGTATTCTACTACCCGCTTCCCCCACGGAATATAATAATAATAATAATAATAATAATAATAATAATAATAATAATAATAATAATAATAATAATAATTATTTATTTATTAATTTTTTTTTTTTTTTTTTTTGGGCTGAGGTAGGTAAAAATGCTTTATGCATCGTCAGACAGATCGTCACTCTGCTGGTGTGTCGGACTGCATGACTGCTTACCGACTAAGAAAAACCTCCTCTTCTAGGGCTAACTTCCACCTTGGAACCGGGAACTATCTCACTTTAACCTTCAAGGTGGCGGCCTGAAATATGCTCTATCTGAGCGTTAGTTTTAGAATGTCGTCGTAGCTGATATTCCACAGGTCTGGTCCTAGGATCGACCCCTGTGCAGCCCCTCCAGTGACTCTATAGCGTTTTGTACCAGTCTGTGTGTCATACAGGAGTACTCGGCACTAGGTACTCCGGTATTCGAAAATGTTGCTCCAGGGAAGCAAGCATATCGCTCCATCTAACACTATTGAAAGCATTTTTGACGTCGAGCGTTACTAA
Organism: Drosophila buzzatii; assembly: GCA_035045845.1. Classification (NCBI taxonomy): domain Eukaryota; kingdom Metazoa; phylum Arthropoda; class Insecta; order Diptera; family Drosophilidae; genus Drosophila; species Drosophila buzzatii. The sequence continues at coordinate 502,477 of JAWNOS010000094.1, read as the reverse complement.
AAGAACCACTGGGCGCGAGTATGCATTTCCTCTTTTCGTTGCTCTGGCTGCCTGTACAACTTCATCAATAGCTCCCATTGTGGATTTTCCGGACCTGAAACCATGCTGTCTGGGGCTGAGTCCTCCAGCGGCATCTATTGCAGCTAGTAGCCTTGGTTTCAGGAGCTTTTGTAACAGCTTACCAGCTGTGTTTAGCATACACAATGGACGGTATGCCGATGGGGTGTTGGGATCGCCTTTGTCTTTGCTGATGAGCACAAGTCTCTGCTCTTTCCATACTTCTGGGAATAATCTTTCTTTTAGACATGCGTTGTACATTCTAAGGAGAAAAGTTGGTCGTCCTGTTGCTATCATCTTCAGTATCTCTGCCGGTATATTGTCTGGTCCCGGGGATTTTTTATTTTTCAGGGAAAGTGCCGCAATCTTGAGCTCTTCCTCCGTAAAATTAGGAGCTGAGCTATGAGTTTCTTCGGCTGCCCGCGCATTCGTTTCGTGAATGTGTGTTGGGAATAGTGTTTCCACTATGTGGTCCATCTTTTATCATCCACGTTTGGCGTTGCTCCAGAGTTCCTCAATTTTTTCATGACTACTTTGTAGCCAAGTCCCCAGGGATCTCTGTTTACATCTTGGCAGAGCTCGTTCCACTTGTCTTGTTTGCTGCGAGCGATAGCAATCGACAGCTCCTTTCTCGCATTCTTCGCTGCAACCGCTTCAAGAACAAAATTTCCAGTGCGTCGTGCTCTTGTCAGTTTTCTTCTGCACTGTATACATACTCGTCTTTTTTCTGCGATATCGTGGTTCCACCAGTATGCCTGCCGCCTACTGCTATGTTTGCCGTGCGTTCTTGGCATCGAAACGTTACACGCTTTTACTATGGCCGTAAGACTTCTTTCGACAATTTGGTTCGTACTCAATGCCCCATCGAATTGTCGCTCAGTTCTGTCTAGTTCGGGGAGTAATTTTCCCGTATCAGTTTTATTTATGTCCCATCTGCGCGGTTTTTTTATAGGACGCGCGTGGGGTACTTGTCGTCTATTATTCTGGTAGGTGTTTGAGATATACCCATGATCACTACCAGTGAAGTCGTCCAATACTTTCCAGTCCTTGATCCGATCTATGATATGCTCCGATGCAAGGGTTATGTCCGGAATAGTGCTTTCGCATCCTGGCCTGTGGAAGGTGGGTCTGTTACCGCGGTTTGCTACATCAAGTCCAGTCCTGGCTGCCAAATCCATGATTTTACGTCCTCTAGAGTTAGTCGAGGGCATACCCCAATCTACTGCTCGTGCGTTGAGATCGCCTGCCACAATGAAAGGCTTCCTTCGATCCATGAGCAGGTCCTCGATTGCGTCTAGCTTAATTTGGAAAGTGTTTATGTCGTCGCTAGGTGTCAGGTAGCAGCTAACTACTACGACATCCCTGAACCGTGCGTAGACGTAACAATTTCCTAGCTTGCTCTCTTGTAGCAGCTGTCCACTGGCACTGGGAATCCATATGGCCGCAGTCTTGGTTTCGTCCTCTAACCAAACTCCGTTTGCTTTCTGCTTGTATTGCTCACTAATGATCACAATGTCGATAGCGTATTCCGCTACGATCTGTGTCAAAAGTGCATCTGCAGTTTTGCTCCGGTGTAGGTTACCTTGGAGTATCTTTATCATGGTGCTATACGAGTGCCTGGGCATTTCTGCGATCCTGGCACGTGGGCAACAGAGCTACGCCCTGCGTCAGTGCAGATGCAGCATTTTGGTGTTTTTTGCAGTCTTTCATTTTGTGACCTGCTTCCCCGCATCTAATGCAGATGCCTCCGCCATTTCGGTCTGGTCCCGTGCAATTGGTCTGTAGGTGACCGACCCCGAAACATCGATAGCATCTGCGGATGGTGTGGCACATCCTGGGCCTGACACTGACAAAACCTATTTTAAGTTGTAGGTTGAGCAGCGTCTCCGCTAATTGGCTTTCCAGTGTTACGAAAGCTCTTACCTGTTCTCGGCTGTTCGGAGCAGTGACTTTTATTCGCAAGTCAACTGTTGTGTTGGCGAGTGCTTTATGTACTGCCTCAGCCACTTCGGACTCTACATGAGTGAGTCAGATCTCTGATCTCTACTGTCGCTGTAGGCTTCAGCTCGGCTACCGTGGCTGTTTCCTTGACGGTAGCCTTTAGTTTGTCCACCAACTCCGGTTGTAGTTTTTCCCCTTTACCGAGTTCGACAAGGAGTGCCCCGGATCGGGTTTTCCTTATAGCTCTCACGTTTGCCTTTTCGTCCTGTTGAATTGTGCTGCGTATGTTTCTAAGAACATCTACGTAGCTTTGTCCACCTTCAGGTTTTATGAGGACTGCTTCTGTTCGGAGGGGCTTCTTTTTCTCTTTTTTTTGGCGTTTTTGCTGCTACTTTTGGCTTCTCTCCTGCTGCCGAAGTAGATTTTCCCACTTTTTGGTGCGAGGCACCTTTTTTGGTAACTTTTTGCCAAAGATTTTGTGGTCTTTCGCAGAGTTTTTTACCAGACTCTGACTCTAAGGGGCTAGAGGCCTGTCTCTTTTGTATGGTGGGTGTTCCCACTGGTTCAGAGCTCTTTGCCTCTCTCTCTATTAATGGCTGTTGCTTCTGCTTATTGGCTTCAGCCTCGATCTTCTTCCAGGAGCTCCTGCAGTTTTTGTTTAGCCACAGCGGTTTTTATACGCCGCAATGCCTGGCGGCATTTCAGGATGGCATCCTCCTCCTCGGCACGGAGTTTCATCATGTACTCCTGCCTTGGTGACATCACCAGCCCTGCATTTGTTTTTGGAGTTTCCTCCACGCTTTTTGGTGCAGATGCTACCGGGCTTCGCTGTATCTTTGAGCTTTTACCAAAGCCCAACTTTGGATCAGTGAAGCGGTAGTCACTTTCCATTTGTGGTGTTTCGTCGGTCTTCTTGTTGTTGTTGTGGTTGTTGTTCATTTTTGTTTTTTGGGTCCCAACTCCAAGCCGCTATCTCAGCTCGGATGTACAGTCACTCAGACGATCCTCATGGTTGTCTATGCAGAGCAGGGAGGCCATGCGAGGGTTGACGCTGGACCTTATGGGAACCAGCGTTCAGAGCCAAGATCTTGTGCAGATTAAGGATATATATCAACTTAAACCTATACCACAAAAATTAGATTGGCGACGAGCTTCGAACGTACTTGAAGGCCTGCCAGGGTTTTAACGGGACGGAGGCAGCAGCAGCATTATCCTAGAAGCCATTTCTGCAAGATGTCACTCTTGCTTACTGAGGTCCTAGAATGCTACTCCTGTCAGCCCAGGTGCAAACATTTCCAAAATCGTGTATTTTTTGGTCTTGTGCAGATTAAGGATATATATCAACTTAAACCTATACCAACAAAATTAGATTGGCGACGAGCTTCGAACGTACTTGAAGGCCTGCCAGGGTTTTAACGGGACGGAGGCAGCAGCAGCATTATCCTAGAAGCCATTTCTGCAAGATGTCACTCTTGCTTACTGAGGTCCTAGAATGCTACTCCTGTCAGCCCAAGTGCAAACATTTCCAAAATCGTGTATTTTTTCATAGTCCGTGGTCGGTCGAAGATTTCCCTTTAGTAAGTTCAATCTTTCTTTTTTTTTCTGAAGTCGCTGCCCCCATAGTTAACGATTGGTCAACTGACCAATCGCAATCCAGTGGGCCGATCTTCAAAAAGCGCCGTGTGGTAGGTTAGTCGCCTTGTACGACAAGCTTCTCTACCAACTACCCGCTTCCCCTACGGGGGATAATAAAAATAATAATAATAATAATAATAATAATAATAATAATAATAATAATAATAATAATAATAATAATAATAATAATAATAATAATAATAATAATAATAATAATCATAATCATAATCATAATCATAATAATAATAATAATTATCATAATAATAACTCGTTGCAATACCCTCGAGAGTAAAACGATGTGAATCGGTTAAAGGTTTAATAAAGAGTGAAACAGAATAGAATGTTAATTACATTCTTCGTATGGTGTTGCCAGATTACATGTTTGCTTATGTTAATGCTTTCAGTTACATTTTCAACACTTCTTCTTAAGCTACTCATAATCCTTTTTTAGTTAACAAATCTTTTATCTCTTTAGATTGTATTTTTTCACGAACAAAGTGGAACTTAATATCTATGTGCTTTGTCCGTTTGTGATGCACTGGATTTTGTGCAATGTGTTGCGAGCTGATATTGTCATCACGGATCTTAATTGGCTTCCCATCTGTTGACCAGCCAATCTCATTTAAAAGTTTTCGCAAATAGACTGCTTCCTTTGCAGCCAACGTTAATGCAATATACTCCGTTTCTGTGCTGCTTAGAGCAACGACACTTTGCTTTGCTGAAGTCCAAGAGAATACACTACCAGCAAGGGCGAACGCGTAGCCACTGTATGAGCGTCTGTCTCTTCTGTCATTTGCCCAATCTGCATCGGCGTATCCTGTTGCTGATGCATCACATTTGCTGTATGTGATTGCCAAATCCATCGTACCTGCCAGGTATCTAAAAATATGTTTTGCAGCAGCTTCATGCTCTGCATGTGGATCGTTGTTTCTTTGAGATAGTTTGCATACTGCGTGCAAAATATCGGGTCGGCTCAGCACTGCTAAATACATAAGGGAACCAATTAGTGACTGGAATTGGGTTTTATTTACCTTTTTACAGTTGTCGTCACTACATTCAACTTGAAAACCTGGATCAAGTGGTGTATTGACTTGCCGACATTTGCTCATGCCGTATGTTTCCAGAAATCTTTGAATGTGTGATTTCTGGCATAGCGAAATTGAACCTAGTTCACCGTCTCTCTTATTTTCCATGCCTAGGAAAAAGCTTATGGGGCATCCATCATGCATCTTGAACTTCGATGCAAGCTTCTTCTTAATCATTTCTATGTCTTCTTTATTTGGACACGCTATGATTAAGTCGTCGACGTAGACGGCAATATAGCTGAATGCTTCTTCTTCCACTTTGGTGTACAAACAGGCTTCATTTTTGCATTTGCTGAATCCAATGGAATACATGGCCTCATCAAGTGTTTTATTCCAAACACGCCCTTATTGCTTAAGTCCGTAAAGCGCCTTGTTCAGTTTTAGAACTGCTTTAGGTTGACTGTTGTCCACAAAGTTTGGAGGCTGCTTCACATACACAGTCTCATGAAGCTCGCTGTTTAGATATGCATTTGTTATATCTATTTGATGCATATACAAACGTTTTCTGCAGCTATCGCGAGAAGCATCCTGATTGTCTCGTATCTAATTACTGGCGAAAATGTTTCCAAATAATTTACGCCAAATTTTTGCCCACATCCTTGTGCAACTAAGCGAGATTTGAACTTCTCGACATTTCCATTTTTATCGCGTTTGATTCGAAAACCCCATTTAGAACCAATCGCCTTTTGCGCTGGAGGTAGGTCGCATAATGTCCATGTGCCGTTTTCTTGAAGTGCTCTGTACTCTGTTTGCATAGACTCCCTCCATTCTTGCGCATATTGACTCTGCAACGCCTCGTCGACTGACTGGGGTGTCTCTGTGTCTACTTGATCAAATATACTGTTGAACCTCGTCTGGTACTGTTTCGTTGGTCGTCCTGGTTGACCATTTCGGATTATCTTAGGCCTGCCCGGCCCGCGCTGCTGTCGCGTTACTGGAGCATCATTATTATTGTTTTCAACTTCTGAATTGTCTTCGCTCTCTTGCCCTTCTTCTGATCTGCTGCTCTCATCCTGTATCATCTGCTCATGACCTGGAAGCTCCGGTGTATCAAGGCTTATTATGATCGTCATGAAATCATTACTCGTGTCTTTCATGTTTTCAATTGTTTTTGTGTCAAACTCACCGTCTACGAATTTAACGTCACGCCTTTCGATAACAGTCTGCTTCTCCGGATCGTACAGACGGTATGCCTTTGCGGTGTATGTATGTATCCAACAAAAATGTACTCCTTTCCTTTTGCCTGGAATTTGCTTATCTTAGCTTTGTCCAGAGCAAACACTCGAGATCCAAACACTCGCAAATGCTTTACAGAAGGCTTCCGATTTTTCCACATTTTGAAAGGTGTGCCTCCATTTAACGCCTTTGTGGAACATCTGTTGCGCAAATACACTGCCGTTGTGACAGCTTCTGCCCATAAAAACTCACCAAGCTTTGCATGGTCGCCATTTCTACTATGGTCCGGTTGGCACGAACTGCAACACCGTTTTGCTGAGGTGTATAGGGTATTGTCAACTGCCTTAATTCAAAATGATACAGATACAAATACAGTCTTCGATTTATTTTTCGATTAAACGGCAAAGCACTTAATTTGGACTGGTTACAAGTATCACAATTCATTTGCACTTGCATATTGTCAACATTCATACTAGCTGTGAAACTGTGCTCATTGAATGTAGTGAGCTGCTTTGTGAGTTTTGAGTAAACACATACAGATTATTTTCTTCGTTTGCTTTTAACAACACTTCGCCTTTTTTTGTTTTTAATAATCGACACTTTGCCTTTAAATGATGTGGAGTTTTCAAATTTAGCTGATGCGCTCACTGAGAAGAAATTCATATGGAGTTCGGGCACATGCAAAACATTTTTTAAATTTATTATGCAGTTTTCTCCTTTTATTTTCACGTTTCCAATTCCCTTTGCAGCAGCATTATCGGCGATTCTTTTTCAGCGTAGTTTATAAACTTGTTGCGATCGCAACGCATATGAGATGTTGCGCCGCTGTCTACGCGCCATATGCTATTCTTCTGCTCTCCAGCAAAACAATGCATTAAGCTGCTTGCTTGTTCGCTGCTCATTCTCTTTCTGTCGGACCTCTTTTCGTTCCTCTTCTTTAAGTTGCATTCGCTTGCTCGGTGCCCAAATTTGTCGCATTTGAAACACTTTCCGTTGAACTGCCTATTCCGTTCTTTCGATTTGTCTTGAGCGTGGGTATACACAGCTTGCGTTTCTGCTTTAACCTCTCTTTCTGCCTTCTCTGACTTTCGTGTGCCTTCTTCTATTAATTTGATTTTTACAGCATCAAATTTTGGCAACTCATCGCGTGTAACTATAGCTACTATAAAGCTCTCCCACGTATCTGGTAAACTGCTCAGTAGCATAATTACCTTTAACTCATCGTTTAGAGTTATATCTAGCTCTGCCAATTTATTAATTATTTCCACAAATGAATTGATATAAGTGACGATGTCATCTCCCTGCTGCATGCTTAATCGAATAAGCTTCTGATATGCTTGCACCTTTTGAATCGGTCCAACTGGCATGTGTAACTCATTAAGTTTTTTCCAGATTTCTTCGGCTGTTGTGCACTTTTTAATATGCATCAACTGAGATGGCTTTACGTATAAGGTTATATATGCCCTTGCCTTCTTATCATCCTTGTACCATTTTGCGGCTGCTGCATCATCTTGACCCTCATATCATCCACAGACAACTTCCCATAAGTCGGCCATCTCTAGTATACTTTCCATGGCCATATGCCACACGCCGTAATTACTTTCATCAAGCTATTCAATTTGGTACGACATGTTCATTTTGCTTGCAATTCCCCGTTAATTCGCGCACGATATTAACTATTGATCACTAAGCAGAAATAAAAACGACTCTTTGCTCTTAGACACTTTTATATTTTATACCGAATAGCGATTACTCTGGGCCCATAACCAATGTTAGGTATATATTGACTTTGCGTTGCAATACCCGCGAGAGTAAAACGATGTGATTCGGTTAAAGGTTTAATAAAGAGTGAAACAGAATAGAATGTTAATTACATTCTTTGTATGGTGTTGTCAGATTACATGTTTGCTTATGTTAATGCTTTCAGTTACATTTCAACAATAATAGTAATAATAATAATAATAATAATAATAATAATAATAATATTTTTTTTTTTTTTTTTTTTTGTTGGGCTGAGGTAGGTAAAAATGCTTTATGCACCGTCAGACAGGTCGTCACTCTGCTGGTGTGTCGGACTGCATGCCTGCTTACCGACTAAAAAAACCTCCTCTTCTAGGGCTAAATTCCACCTTGGAACCGGGAACTATCTCGCATTAACCTTCAAGGTGGCGCCCTCAAATATGCTCTATCTGAGCGTTACCCTCTCTGTGCCTGCGTCCAGGTCATACTTCTTCCGCCGCAGAACATTTTTGGCGAAGTCACACACTTTTTTCCAGGCATCTATGCTGCTGCACATTTTCTGTACTATTGTGTCTACTTTGACTTCGCCGACAGAGCCTGCCAAGGCGGTTCTCTCTTCTGACCACCTTTCGCAGTCAAAGAAAATGTGTTCTGCGTCGTCCATTGTATTTTTGCAGTAAATACAGCTGGATTCATCCGTTTTTCCCATCTTATATAGGTACTTTCGAAAGTATCCATGACCGGAGAGCATTTGTGTAAGATAGAAAGACGTTTCACCGTGTTTTCTACTTATCCACTGCTCAAGATCGGGGATTACTTTTGCAGTCCATCTTCCATATCTTTCGGACGACCATCTCGCCTGCCAGGAGGCTATGGTTTGCTGCCGTATGGTATTTGCTGCCTGTTTAGAGAATTCTCCGCTCTGCCGGAGTTGCCATATTTTCTTGCGTTCTTGAGCAAGTAGGTCCACCGGTATGACTGCTGCTATCACGACTACTGCAGCTCCAGATACTGTGCGATACGCCGATGTTATCCGCAAGGCTGCTCTTCTCTGCACGGATAACATCGGTTTTCGCCTTACAGCTGCCTGTAGAGTATCCGCCCATACTTCGCTACCATAGAGTAGTGTAGCGTTCGTCGTTTCCATGAGAAGTCTCCGTTTCCATTCCGTCGGACCGTCAACGTTTGCCATCAGTCTACTGAGGGAGCCCGTTATTGCGGCTGCTTTTCGCGTGGCGTGCCTCAGCTGTTCCCCGAAAGTGAGTTTGCTATCCAGTCTAACGCCTAGATAGTTCACTGTCCTCTGGGTCCTTATTTGATTTCCGCTTACTCGCATCTCTATTTCGGTTGGAATCTGCTTTCCTGTAAACAGAAGTAACTCTGTTTTATGGGTGGCAAGTTCCAATCCTCGAGAGCTAAGCCATGTCTGCGTGCGGATCATGACTTGGGTCAGTCTCTTTTGCGCTTCTGTGGTGTTTCTGGCAGTGATAACGGCCGCGATGTCGTCAGCGTATCCGATTAGAAATGTTTCTTCAGGCATTTCCAGTCTTAGAATGTCGTCGTAGCTGATATTCCACAGGTCTGGTCCTAGGATCGACCCCTGTGCAGCCCCTCCAGTGACTCTATAACGTTTTGTACCAGTCTGTGTGTCATACAGGAGCACTCGATCCTGCAGGTAGCTTCTCATCATATGCACTAGGTACTCCGGTATTCGAAAATGTTGCTCCAGGGAAGCAAGCATATCGCTCCATCTAACACTATTGAATGCATTTTTGACGTCGAGCGTTACTAAAAGAACCACTGGGCGCGAGTATGCATTTCCTCTTTTCGTTGCTCTGGCTGCCTGTACAACTTCATCAATAGCTCCCATTGTGGATTTTCCGGACCTGAAACCATGCTGTCTGGGGCTGAGTCCTCCAGCGGCATCTATTGCAGGTAGTAGCCTTGGTTTCAGGAGCTTTTGTAACAGCTTACCAGCTGTGTTTAGCATACACAATGGACGGTATGCCGATGGGGTGTTGGGATCGCCTTTGCCTTTGCTGATGAGCACAAGTCTCTGCTCTTTCCATACTTCTCGGAATATTCTTTCTTTTAGACATGCGTTGTACATTCTAAGGAGAAAAGTTGGTCGTCCTGTTGCTATCATCTTCAGTATCTCTGCCGGTATATTGTCTGGTCCCGGGGATTTTTTATTTTTCAGGGAAAGTGCCGCAATCTTGAGCTCTTCCTCCGTAAAATTAGGAGCTGAGCTATGAGTTTCTTCGGCTGGCCGCGCATTCGTTTCGTGAATGTGTGTTGGGAATAGTGTTTCCACTATGTTGTCCATCGTTTTATCATCCACGTTTGGCATTGCTCCAGAGTTCCTCAATTTTTTCATGACTACTTTGTAGCCAAGGCCCCAGGGATCTCGGTTTACATCTTGGCAGAGCTCCTTCCATTTGTCTTGTTTGCTGCGAGCGATAGCAATCGACAGCTCCTTTCTCGCATTCTTCGCTGCAACCGCTTCAAGAATAAAATTTCCAGTGCGTCGTGCTCTTGTCAGTTTTCTTCTGCACTGTATACATACTCGTCTTTTTTCTGCGATATCGTGGTTCCACCAGTATGCCTGCCGCCTACTGCCATGTTTGCCGTGCGTTCTTGGCATCGAAGCGTTACACGCTTTTACTATGGCCGTAAGACTTCTTTCGACAATTTGGTTCGTACTCAATGCCCCATCGATTTGTCGCTCAGTTCTGTCTAGTTCGGGGAGTAATTTTCCCGTATCAATTTTATTTATGTCCCATCTGCGCGGTTTTTTTATAGGACGCGCGTGGGGTACTTGTCGTCTATTATTCTGGTAGGTGTATGAGATATACTCATGATCACTACCAGTGAAGTCGTCCAATACTTTCCAGTCCTTGATCCGATCTATGATATGCTCCGATGCAAGGGTTATGTCCGGAATAGTGCCTTCGCATCCTGGCCTGTGGAAGGTGGGTCTGTTACCGCGGTTTGCTACATCAAGTCCAGTCCTGGCTGCCATATCCATGATTTTACGTCCTCTAGAGTTAGTCGAGGGCATACCCCAATCTACTGCTCGTGCGTTGAGATCGCCTGCCACAATGAAAGGCTTCCTTCGATCCATGAGCAGGTCCTCGATTGCGTCTAGCTTAATTTGGAAAGTGTTTATGTCGTCGCTAGGTGTCAGGTAGCAGCTAACTACTACGACATCCCTGAACCGTGCGTAGACGTAACAATTTCCTAGCTTGCTCTCTTGTAGCAGCTGTCCACTGGCACTGGGAATCCATATGGCCGCAGTCTTGGTTTCGTCCTCTAACCAAACTCCGTTTGCTTTCTGCTTGTATTGCTCACTAATGATCACAATGTCGATAGCGTATTCCGCTACGATCTGTGTCAAAAGTGCATCTGCAGTTTTGCTCCGGTGTAGGTTACCTTGGAGTATCTTTATCATGGTGCTATACGAGTGCCTGGGCATTTCTGCGATCCTGGCATGTGGGCAACAGAGCTACGCCCTGCGTCAGTGCAGATGCAGCATTTTGGGGGTTTTTTGCAGTCTTTCATTTTGTGACCTGCTTCCCCGCATCTAATGCAGATGCCTCCGCCATTTCGGTCTGGTCCCGTGCAATTGGTCTGTAGGTGACCGACCCCGAAACATCGATAGCATCTGCGGATGGTGTGGCACATCCTGGGCCTGACACTGACAAAACCTATTTTAAGTTGTAGGTTGAGCAGCGTCTCCGCTAATTGGCTTTCCAGTGTTACGAAAGCTCTTACCTGTTCTCGGCTGTTCGGAGCAGTGACTTTTATTCGCAAGTCAACTGTTGTGTTGGCGAGTGCTTTATGTACTGCCTCAGCCACTTCGGACTCTACAGTGAGTGAGTCAAGATCTCTGATCTCTACTGTCGCTGTAGGCTTCAGCTCGGCTACCGTGGCTGTTTCCTTGACGGTAGCCTTTAGTTTGTCCACCAACTCCGGTTGTAGTTTTTCCCCTTTACCGAGTTCGACAAGGAGTGCCCCGGATCGGGTTTTCCGTATAGCTCTCACGTTTGCCTTTTCGTCCTGTTGAATTGTGCTGCGTATGTTTCTAAGAACATCTACGTAGCTTTGTCCACCTTCAGGTTTTATAAGGACTGCTTCTGTTCGGAGGGGCTTCTTTTTCTCTTTTTTTTGGCGTTTTCGCTGCTACTTTTGGCTTCTCTCCTGCTGCCGAAGTAGATTTTCCCACTTTTTGGTGCGAGGCACCTTTTTTGGTAACTTTTTGCCAAAGATTTTGTGGTCTTTCGCAGAGTTTTTTACCAGACTCTGACTCTAAGGGGCTAGAGGCCTGTCTCTTTTGAATGGTGGGTGTTCCCACTGGTTCAGAGCTCTTTGCCTCTCTCTCTATTAATGGCTGTTGCTTCTGCTTATTGGCTTCAGCCTCAATCTTCTTCCAGGAGCTCCTGCAGTGTCCTAAGACATCGAGCAGTTCGTCCAGGTCCGATACCCCGCTTCGTACGTCCAGGCTAATGTTTTTTTGTTTAGCCACAGCGGTTTTTATACGCCGCAATGCCTGGCGGCATTTCAGGATGGCATCCTCCTCCTCGGCACGGAGTTTCATCATGTACTCCTGCCTTGGTGACATCACCAGCCCTGCATTTGAGCTTAGGGCGCCTGCTTCCGTCGCGGTTGTTTTTGGAGTTTCCTCCACGCTTTTTGGTGCAGATGCTACCGGGCTTCGCTGTATCTTTGAGCTTTTACCAAAGCCCAACTTTGGGTCAGTGAAGCGAGAGTCACTTTCCATTTGTGGTGTTTCGTCGGTCTTCTTGTTGTTGGTGTTATTGTGGTTGTTATTCATTTTTGTTTTTTGGGTCCCAACTCCAAGCCGCTATCTCAGCTCGGATGTACAGTCACTCAGACGATCCTCATGGTTGTCTATGGAGAGCAGGGAGGCCATGCGAGGGTTGACGCTGGACCTTATGGGAGCCAGCGTTCAGAGCCAAGATCTTGTGCAGATTAAGGATATATATCAACTTAAACCTGTACCACCAAAAATTAGATTGGCGACGAGCTTCGAACGTACTTGGAGGCCTGCCACGGTTTTAACGGGACGGAGGCAGCAGCAGCATTATCCTAGAAGCCATTTCTGCAAGATGTCACTCTTGCTTACTGAGGTCCTAGAATGCTACTCCTGTCAGCCCAGGTGCAAACATTTCCAAAATCGTGTGTTTTTTCATAGTCCGTGGTCGGTCGAAGATTTCACTTTAGTAAGTTCAATCTTTCTTTTTTTTTTTTTTTTGAAGTCGCTGCCCCCATAGTTAACGATTGGTCAGCTGACCAATCGCAATCCAGTGGGCCGATCTTCAAAAAGCGCCGTGTGGTAGGTTAGTCGCCTTGTACGACAAGCTTCTCTACCAACTGAGGGAGTATTCTACTACCCGCTTCCCCCACGGATAATAATAATAATAATAATAATAATAATAATAATAATAATAATAATAATAATAATAATAATAATAATAATAATAATAATAATAATAATAATAATAATAATAATAATAATAATGCTGGTGTGTCGGACTGCATGACTGCTTACCGACTAAAAAAAAACCTCCTCTTCTAGGGCTAAATTCCACCTTGGAACCGGGAACTATCTCGCATTAACCTTCAAGGTGGCGCCCTCAAATATGCTCTATCTGAGCGTTACCCTCTCTGTGCCTGCGTCCAGGTCTTCCGCCGCAGAACATTTTTGGCGAAGTCACACACTTTTTTTCAGGCATCTATGCTGCTGCACATTTTCTGTACTATTGTGTCTACTTTGACTTCGCCGACAGAGCCTGCCAAGGCGGTTCTCTCTTCTGACCACCTTTCGCAGTCAAAGAAAGTGTGTTCTGCGTCGTCCATTGTATTTTTGCAGTAAATACAGCTGGATTCATCCGTTTTCCCCATCTTATATAGGTACTTTCGAAAGTATCCATGACCAGAGAGTATTTGTGTAAGATAGAAAGACGTTTCACCGTGCTTTCTACTTATCCACTGCTCTAGATCGGGGATTACTTTTGCAGTCCATCTTCCATATCTTTCGGACGACCATCTCGCCTGCCAGGAGGCTATGGTTTGCTGCCGTATGATATTTGCTGCCTGTTTAGAAAATTCTCCGCTCTGCCGGAGTTGCCATATTTTCTTGCGTTCTTGAGCAAGTAGGTCCACCGGTATGACTGCTGCTATCACGACTACTGCAGATCCAGATACTGTGCGATACGCCGATGTTATCCGCAAGGCTGCTCTTCTCTGCACGGATAACATCGGTTTTCGCCTTACAGCTGCCTGTAGAGTATCCGCCCACACTTCGCTACCATAGAGTAGTGTAGCGTTCGTCGTTTCCATGAGAAGTCTCCGTTTCCATTCCGTCGGACCGTCAACGTTTGCCATCAGTCTACTGAGGGAGCCCGTTATTGCGGCTGCTTTTCGCGTGGCGTGCCTCAGCTGTTCCCCGAAAGTGAGTTTGCTATCCAGTCTAACGCCTAGATAGTTCACTGTCCTCTGGGTCCTTATTTGATTTCCGCTTACTCGCATCTCTATTTCGGTTGGAATCTGCTTTCCTGTAAACAGAAGTAATTCTGTTTTATGGGTGGCAAGTTCCAATCCTCGAGAGCTAAGCCATGTCTGCGTGCGGATCATGACTTGGGTCAGTCTCTTTTGCGCTTCTGTGGTGTTTCTGGCAGTGATAACGGCCGCGATGTCGTCAGCGTATCCGATTAGAAATGTTTCTTCAGGCATTTCCAGTCTTAGAATGTCGTCGTAGCTGATATTCCACAGGTCTGGTCCTAGGATCGACCCCTGTGCAGCCCCTCCAGTGACTCTATAACGTTTTGTACCAGTCTGTGTGTCATACAGGAGTACTCGATCCTGCAGGTAGCTTCTCATCATATGCACTAGGTACTCCGGTATTCGAAAATGTTGCTCCAGGGAAGCAAGCATATCGCTCCATCTAACACTATTGAAAGCATTTTTGACGTCGAGCGTTACTAAAAGAACCACTGGGCGCGAGTATGCATTTCCTCTTTTCGTTGCTCTGGCTGCCTGTACAACTTCATCAATAGCTCCCATTGTGGATTTTCCGGACCTGAAACCATGCTGTCTGGGGCTGAGTCCTCCAGCGGCATCTATTGCAGCTAGTAGCCTTGGTTTCAGGAGCTTTTGTAACAGCTTACCAGCTGTGTTTAGCATACACAATGGACGGTATGCCGATGGGGTGTTGGGATCGCCTTTGCCTTTGCTGATGAGCACAAGTCTCTGCTCTTTCCATACTTCTGGGAATATTCTTTCTTTTAGACATGCGTTGTACATTCTAAGGAGAAAAGTTGGTCGTCCTGTTGCTATCATCTTCAGTATCTCTGCCGGTATATTGTCTGGTCCCGGGGATTTTTTATTTTTCAGGGAAACTGCCGCAATCTTGAGCTCTTCCTCCGTAAAATTAGGAGCTGAGCTATGAGTTTCTTCGGCTGCCCGCGCATTCGTTTCGTGAATGTGTGTTGGGAATAGTGTTTCCACTATGTTGTCCATCGTTTTATCATCCACGTTTGGCGTTGCTCCAGAGTTCCTCAATTTTTTCATGACTACTTTGTAGCCAAGTCCCCAGGGATCTCTGTTTACATCTTGGCAGAGCTCCTTCCACTTGTCTTGTTTGCTGCGAGCGATAGCAATCGACAGCTCCTTTCTCGCATTCTTCGCTGCAACCGCTTCAAGAATGAAATTTCCAGTGCGTCGTGCTCTTGTCAGTTTTCTTCTGCACTGTATACACACTCGTCTTTTTTCTGCGATATCGTGGTTCCACCAGTATGCCTGCCGCCTACTGCCATGTTTGCCGTGCGTTCTTGGCATCGAAACGTTACACGCTTTTACTATGGCCGTAAGACTTCTTTCGACAATTTGGTTCGTACTCAATGCCCCATCGATTTGTCGCTCAGTTCTGTCTAGTTCGGGGAGTAATTTTCCCGTATCAATTTTATTTATGTCCCATCTGCGCGGTTTTTTTATAGGACGCGCGTGGGGTACTTGTCGTCTATTATTCTGGTAGGTGTATGAGATATACTCATGATCACTACCAGTGAAGTCGTCCAATACTTTCCAGTCCTTGATCCGATCTATGATATGCTCCGATGCAAGGGTTATGTCCGGAATAGTGCCTTCGCATCCTGGCCTGTGGAAGGTGGGTCTGTTACCGCGGTTTGCTACATCAAGTCCAGTCCTGGCTGCCATATCCATGATTTTACGTCCTCTAGAGTTAGTCGAGGGCATACCCCAATCTACTGCTCGTGCGTTGAGATCGCCTGCCACAATGAAAGGCTTCCTTCGATCCATGAGCAGGTCCTCGATTGCGTCTAGCTTAATTTGGAAAGTGTTTATGTCGTCGCTAGGTGTCAGGTAGCAGCTAACTACTACGACATCCCTGAACCGTGCGTAGACGTAACAATTTCCTAGCTTGCTCTCTTGTAGCAGCTGTCCATTGGCACTGGGAATCCATATGGCCGCAGTCTTGGTTTCGTCCTCTAACCAAACTCCGTTTGCTTTCTGCTTGTATTGCTCACTAATGATCACAATGTCGATAGCGTATTCCGCTACGATCTGTGTCAAAAGTGCATCTGCAGTTTTGCTCCGGTGTAGGTTACCTTGGAGTATCTTTATCATGGTGCTATACGAGTGCCTGGGCATTTCTGCGATCCTGGCATGTGGGCAACAGAGCTACGCCCTGCGTCAGAGCAGATGCAGCATTTTGGGGGTTTTTTGCAGTCTTTCATTTTGTGACCTGCTTCCCCGCATCTAATGCAGATGCCTCCGCCATTTCGGTCTGGTCCCGTGCAATTGGTCTGTAGGTGACCGACCCCGAAACATCGATAGCATCTGCGGATGGTGTGGCACATCCTGGGCCTGACACTGACAAAACCTATTTTAAGTTGTAGGTTGAGCAGCGTCTCCGCTAATTGGCTTTCCAGTGTTACGAAAGCTCTTACCTGTTCTCGGCTGTTCGGAGCAGTGACTTTTATTCGCAAGTCAACTATTGTGTTGGCGAGTGCTTTATGTACTGCCTCAGCCACTTCGGACTCTACAGTGAGTGAGTCGAGATCTCTGATCTCTACTGTCGCTGTAGGCTTCAGCTCGGCTACCGTGGCTGTTTCCTTGACGGTAGCCTTTAGTTTGTCCACCAACTGCGGTTGTAGTTTTTCCCCTTTACCGAGTTCGACAAGGAGTGCCCCGGATCGGGTTTTCCTTATAGCTCTCACGTTTACCTTTTCGTCCTGTTGAATTGTGCTGCGTATGTTTCTAAGAACATCTACGTAGCTTTGTCCACCTTCAGGTTTTATGAGGACTGCTTCTGTTCGGAGGGGCTTCTTTTTCTCTTTTTTTGGCGTTTTCGCTGCTACTTTTGGCTTCTCTCCTGCTGCCGAAGTAGATTTTCCCACTTTTTGGTGCGAGGCACCTTTTTTGGTAACTTTTTGCCAAAGATTTTGTGGTCTTTCGCAAAGTTTTTTACCAGACTCTGACTCTAAGGGGCTAGAGGCCTGTCTCTTTTGTATGGTGGGTGTTCCCACTGGTTCAGAGCACTTTGCCTTTCTCTCTATTAATGGCTGTTGCTTCTGCTTATTATCTACAGCCTCGATCTTCTTCCAGGAGCTCCTGCAGTGTCCTAAGACATCGAGCAGTTCGTCCAGGTCCGATACCCCGCTTCGTACGTCCAGGCTAATGTTTTTTTGTTTAGCCACAGCGGTTTTTATACGCCGCAATGCCTGGCGGCATTTCAGGATGGCATCCTCCTCCTCGGCACGGAGTTTCATCATGTACTCCTGCCTTGGTGACATCACCAGCCCTGCATTTGAGCTTGGGGCGCCTGCTTCCATCGCGGTTGTTTTTGGAGTTTCCTCCACGCTTTTTGGTGCAGATGCTACCGGGTTTCGCTGTATCTTTGAGCTTTTACCAAAGCCCAACTTTGGGTCAGTGAAGCGATAGTCACTTTCCATTTGTGGTGTTTCGTCGGTCTTCTTGTTGTTGTTGTGGTTGTTGTTCATTTTTGTTTTTTGGGTCCCAACTCCAAGCCGCTATCTCAGCTCGGATGTACAGTCACTCAGACGATCCTCATGGTTGTCTATGCAGAGCAGGGAGGCCATGCGAGGGTTGACGCTGGACCTTATGGGAACCAGCGTTCAGAGCCAAGATCTTGTGCAGATTAAGGATATATATCCACTTAAACCTGTACCACCAAAAATTAGATTGGCGACGAGCTTCGAACGTACTTGGAGGCCTGCCAGGGTTTTAACGGGACGGAGGCAGCAGCAGCATTATCCTAGAAGCCATTTCTGCAAGATGTCACTCTTGCTTACTGAGGTCCTAGAATGCTACTCCTGTCAGCCCAGGTGCAAACATTTCCAAAATCGTGTGTTTTTTCATAGTCCGTGGTCGGTCGAAGATTTCACTTTAGTAAGTTCAATCTTTCTTTTTTTTTCTGAAGTCGCTGCCCCCATAGTTAACGATTGGTCAGCTGACCAATCGCAATCCAGTGGGCCGATCTTCAAAAAGCGCCGTGTGGTAGGTTAGTCGCCTTGTACGACAAGCTTCTCTACCAACTGGGGGAGTATTCTACTACCCGCTTCCCCCGCGGAATATAATAATAATAATAATAATAATAATAATAATAATAATAATAATAATAATAATAATAATAATAATAATAATAATAATAATAATAATAATAATAATAATAACAAGTAAGAAGGCTCTAGTCGAGACGGCTCGACTACGAGATACCCTGAACCCAACTGCTAACCGCGGAGTTGCTGCCGTGGCTTGGGGGTGGGTTGGACTATACTTTGAACGTTTATAACTCTATTTCTAGATGCATGATCTTGATGAAATTTTCAGAGTAGATTATGAGTATCTAAATGTAACTATGTGCCGAATTCCCATTTTCAATGGGTTCAGGGTATAATAATAATAATAATAATAATAGTATTATAATAATAATAATAATAATAATAATAATTTTTTTTTTTTGGGCTGAGGTAGGAAAAAATGCTTTATGCACCGTTAGTCAGGTCGTCACTCTGATCGGTGTGTCGGACTTCATGCCTGCTTACCGACTAAAAAATCCTCCTCTCCTGGGGCTCGAATACACCTTGGAACCAGGAGTTATCCCGCATTAACCTTCAAGGAGGAGCCCCATCGTGTGCTCTAAATGAGCGTTACCCTCTATGTGTCTGCGTCCAGGTCGTACTTTTTTCCATGCATCTATGCTGCTGCACATTCGCTGAAGTAATGTCTCTACTTTGACTTCACCGACTGTAGCTGCCAGGTCGATTCTTTCTTCCGACCACCTTTTGCAGTTGAAGAAAGTATGTTCTGCATCGTCCGTTGCATGTTTGCAGTACATACAACTGGGTTCAGCAGTTTTCCCCATCCTATTAAGGTACTCACGAAAGTATCCACATCCGGAGAGCAGTTGTGTTAGATAGAACGACGTTTCACTGTGTTTTCTGGTTATCCACTTCTCTAAATCGGGGATTATTCTAGCGGTCCATCTTCCATACCTTTCACATGACTATCTCGTCTCCCACGAGACTATGGTTTGCTGTCGTATGCTCTTTGCCGTCTGTTCTGAGAATTTTCCTCTTTGCCAGAGATTCCATATTGTTTGGCGCTCTTGGGAAAACAGGTCAACCGGTATGAGTGCTGCTATCACAGTCACGGCAGCCCCAGAGACTGTGCGGTACGCCGATGTTATCCTTAAAGCTGTTCTTCGTTGCACAGATAACATCGGTTTTCGTCTTACATTCGCCTTTAAGGTGTCAGCCCATACTTCACTACCATATAATAGAATTGTGTTTGTCGCTTCCATGTCGTCGGGACGTCAACGTTTGCCATCAGTCTACTCAAAGACCCCGTTGCTATCGCTGTTTTTCGTGTGGCATGCTTCAGCTATTCCCAGAAGGTGAGTTTACTGTCTAGCCTAACGTCTAGATAGTTCACTGTCCTCTGAGTCTTTATCAGGTTTTCCCTTACTCGCATCTCTATTTCGGTTGGGATCTGCTTCCCCGTAAACAGAAGTAACTCTGTTTTGTGGGTGGAAAATTCCAATCCTCGAGAGCTAAGCCATGTCTGCGTGCTTATCATGACTTGGGTAAGTATCTTTTGGGCCTCTATGGTGTTTCTGGCGGTAATGACGGCTGTGATATCGTCGGCATATCCGATTAGGAAGGTGTCTTCAGGTATATCGTCATAGCTGATATTCCACAGGTCTGGTCCCAGGATTGACCCCTGTGCAGCTCCTCTAGTCACTTTATACCGTTTCGTACCAGTCCGTGTGGAGTACAGGAGTATTCGATCCTGCAAATAGCTCCTGATCATGCACATGAGATACTCCGGTATATGGAAGCGGTGCTCCAATGAGGCGAGCATATCGGTCCACCTGACACTATTAAAGGCGTTTTTAACGTCCAGCGTTGCTAGTAGAACCACTGGGCGCGAGTATGCATTTCCTCTTTGCGTAGCTCTGGCTGCCTGAACCACTTCATCGATAGCTCCCATTGTGGATTTGCCAGCTCTGAACCCGTGTTGCCTGGGGCTAAGTCCTCCAGCTGCCTCTACTGCAGCAAGTAGTCTAGATCTTAAGACCTTTTCTAGCAGCTTTCCAGCTGTGTTTAGCATACACAATGGGCGATAAGCCGAAGGTGAGTTGGGATCGCCCTTGCCTTTACTAATGAGCTGGTGCTCATTATTTCCACGCTCTCTATTCTTTCCACGCTTCTGGGAATATCCTCTCCTTTAGACATGCGTTATACATCCCAAGTAGAAAAGTAGGCCCTCCTGATGCTATCACATTCAGTATCTCCGCCAGTATATTATCTGGCCCCGGCGCTTTTTTATTCTTCAGGGAGAGAGCTACAATGTTGAAAATTGAGACTGCACCATTGAGCTCTACGGGTACTCGCTCATGCGTATCGTGGATGTGTGTTGGAAATAGTGTTTCCACTGTGTGATCCATCGTTTCATCATCCACGTCTGGCACTGACCGTAGTTTCTCAGCTTCTTCATGACTATTTTATAGCCAAGTCCCCAAGAAGCCAAAAGTATCAGCGAAAACGCCAAAAAAAGAGAAAAAGAAGCCCCTCCGAACAGAAGCAGTCCTCATAAAACCTGAAGGTGGACAAAGCTACGTAGATGTTCTTAGAAACATACGCAGCACAATTCAACAGGACGAAAAGGCAAACGTGAGAGCTATAAGGAAAACCCGATCCGGGGCACTCCTTGTCGAACTCGGTAAAGGGGAAAAACTACAACCGGAGTTGGTGGACAAACTAAAGGCTACCGTCAAGGAAACAGCCACGGTAGCCGAGCTGAAGCCTACAGCGACAGTAGAGATCAGAGATCTTGACTCACTCACTGTAGAGTCCGAAGTGGCTGAGGCAGTACATAAAGCACTCGCCAACACAACAGTTGACTTGCGAATAAAAGTCACTGCTCCGAACAGCCGAGAACAGGTAAGAGCTTTCGTAACACTGGAAAGCCAATTAGCGGAGACGCTGCTCAACCTACAACTTAAAATAGGTTTTGTCAGTGTCAGGCCCAGGATGTGCCACACCATCCGCAGATGCTATCTATGTTTCGGGGTCGGTCACCTACAGACCAATTGCACGGGACCAGACCGAAATGGCGAAGGCATCTGCATTAGATGCGGTCAAGAAGGCCACAAAATGAAAGACTGCAAATAACCACCCAAAATGCGGCATCTGCACTAACGCAGGGCGTAACTCTGTTGCCCACATGCCAGGATCGCAGAAATGCCCAAGCACTCGTATAGCATGATAAAGATACTCCAAGGTAACCTACACCGGAGCAAAACTGCAGATGCACTTTTGACACAGATCGTAGCAGAATACGCTATCGACATTGTGATCATTAGTGAGCAATACAAGCAGAAAGCAAACGGAGTTTGGTTAGAAGACGACGCCAAGACTGCGGCCATATGGATTCCCAGTGCCAGTGGACAGCTGCTACAAGAGAGCAAGCTAGGAAATTGTTACGTCTACGCACGGTTCAGGGATGTCGTAGTAGTTAGCTGCTACCTGACACCTAGCGACGACATAAACACTTTCCTAATTAAGCGAAATGCAATCGAGGACCTACTCATGGATCGACGGAAGCCTTTCATTGTGGCGGGCGATCACATACACTTACCAGAATAATAGATGACAAGCACCCTTTATACAATAGATGAATCGCACCCTTTATAAAAACCGTGCAGATGGGATATAAATAAAATTGATACGGGAAAATTACTCACGGAACTGGATAGAAGTGAGCGACAATTAGTTGGGGCGTTGAGCACGAATCAAATTGTCGGAAGAAGCCTTACAGCCATGATAAAAGCGTGCAACGAACGGCAAACATGGTAGTAGGTGGCAGGCATACGTAAATTAAGAGTATCTAAATGTATATATGTGCCACATTGCAAGTCTCTAGTAGTTCATTCGCAAGATTACTTAAATTTTAAATTTTTTAAATTTTAAACGCTTACTATATATAGTATTAGTGTCACCTGTACCAAGTTTCAACTCTCTTTCTTCATAATTGCAATTTATGCCAAAAAATCGGGCTTTCCGTCCACAGTGCCATTTTTTATACCCTGAACTCATTGAAAATGGGAATTCAGGGTATAATGGTTTTGTGAAAATGTATGTAACAGGCAGAAGGAAGCGTCGCAGACCCCATAAAGTATATATATTCTTGATCAGCATAAAAAATAAGCTGATTGAGCCCTGTCCGTCCGTATGAAAGTCGAGATTTCGGAAACTACAAAAGCTAGAGAGCAGAGAGAAATTTCACATGAACGCTCGTATGTTAGTTACGCAGTACGAGTTTGTTTTGTTTTTTCGATAACTCATCCCATTTCAAAATTATCGATAAAAAAATTCGTTTCAATTTTTTATGTTTTTTGGGCATAATTTCTACACCGTTTTAGCTAAAGACTTCAAATTTGCATTTTTAGATAGATATTATGAATACGCAGATTATGTAATGATTTTGGATTTCCCATTTTGGATGCCACGCCCCCTTCGCCCCCGATTTGGAAAAAACGCATTTCAAATACTAGAGAACTAAAATTTGGCACATAAATACATTTAGGTATTCTTAATCTACTCTGAAAATTTCATGAAGATCATCCATCTAGAAATGGAGTTATAAGCGTTCAAAGTATAGCCCAAGCCACGGCAGCAACTGCGTGGTTAGCAGAGCGCGCGCTCATGCGTCCGTAAAGAAGAAGAGTTTCTTTTTTTGCAGGGTTCGAGCCGTCTCGACTAGAGCCTTCTTACTTGTTTAAAATGATATATTTGACATTATATTAAGATGGCGACGCTGGGAATATGTAGGGTTAGCAGATATTGAGAAAATGTATAGGCAAGTCAAAATTGCAGAAGAGAACCAAGAATTTCAGTATAGTGTTTGGAGAGATTCTCCAAATAAAAAATTAAAAAACTTTAAACTTACAGCCATCACTTGTGGCACTGCATCAACTCCTTTCTTAGCGACTAGGGTTCTTTTAGATATAGCCAACAATAGTAATAACGCAGTAATTAAAGAAATAATTAAAACAGATTTTTTAATTGGACGATCTAATGACAGGTGCAGAATCCATAGGAAACTGTAAAGAAATAGTAGAACAGGTTTCCAACTAACTAGATAAAGCAGGATTAAATCTAAGAAAGTGGATATGAAGAAAATGAGTCGATAAAAACATTAGGGCTTCAGTGGGATCAAAGATGAAATTAAATTTAATTTCACCAACAACAATATGAAAATAATAACAAAAAGAACGGTATTATCGACACTCGCAAAAATATATGATTCTTTAGGGTGGTTATCACCAGTAACCATAATAGGGAAACTGTTCATGCAAACACTATGGCTAACTGATAAAAAATGGGATGAAGAATTATCCGAAGAAGAAAGCAAGGAATATTTCAAGATAATTTAATACATCTACAAAACATAAGAATACCTAGGTGGGTAAAAACCCAGAAAGACGTTGAAGTACAGCTTCATGGATTTGCTGATGCTTCCGAAAAAGCATACGCAGCAGTAGTATATGCCAAATTAGGGAGTTCAGTTATGATATTGGCAAGCAAAAGTAAAGAAAATCCACAGAAAACTAGGAAAACTATTCCTAAGCTAGAACTGTGCGCAGCCCATCTACTCACACAACTCATTTCGAAAATAACAAAATCAATAACAATCGACGTGCAAATCAATGCATGGAGCGATTCTACGATTACGTTAGCGTGGATTGAGAATGGATTGAATAAAAATAAATTCATCAGGAAAAGAACGGATGAAATTAGGAAAATGTCAGAAATTAAGTGGAATCATGTAAAATCATAAGATATTCCAGCAGATCTTGCATCTAGAGGAAGAAATACATATAAATTAGTAGAAAGCGAAATTTGGTGCAAGGGGCCAAAGTGGTTAACCGAAACAAAAATTCCAAAAGAAAATTTAGAAGAAGAAAAAATAATGGTTAACACTATGCTAAAAAAAACAAGTAAGAAAGCTGTAGTCGAGACTGCTCGACTACGAAATCTCCTGAGCCCTTCTTCGAACGAATTATATTCCAAGAATTATTCGATTCGTTTCTGCACGCATGCAAAACCACGCACACACACACACACTGATCTACGCTTGTATGCATGTATGTGTGTATGCATGTGTGTAAGCATTGCAAGCGTCTTGTATTCTCGCTGCCTTTGTTGCTGCGCCACATGGGTTTTGCTGCAAAAACTTTATTGATTAATAATTCTGCTTCTAGATGGACAGTCGTATTGATATCTTCAGATTATGATTATGATATTCATATCTATATGCTAAACCAAACTGCACGTCTCTAGTATTTTAAATGCATTTTTTTCACATTTGAAGGTGGTGGGGCGAAGTGGGGACCGGAATGCAAAATCTAACAAAAACCGAAATTATATTAAATTAGTATCTATATATATGCAGAAGACTTGGAGACACTAACTCTAAAGATTAATTAGCTAGAATTTTATAACTGGTTCCCGATAAATTCGTTTATCGATAACTTTGCAAATATGCAAGTTATCGGATTTCTGAAACAAACCAATATACGAAGCTAACACAAAAAGAATGAACTCTCTAGATTTTGTATCTTCGGAAATCGACGCGTTCAATCATACGGACGGACGGACGGACAGACGGACATGGCTATATAAAATTTTCTCGTCACCCTGATCAAGAATATATATACTTAATGGGGTCTGCCACGCCTCCTTCTGCCTGTTACATACTTTTAACAAAACCATTATACACTGATTTCCCATTTTCAATGGGTTCAGG
This sequence comes from Drosophila buzzatii, assembly GCA_035045845.1. Taxonomy (NCBI): domain Eukaryota; kingdom Metazoa; phylum Arthropoda; class Insecta; order Diptera; family Drosophilidae; genus Drosophila; species Drosophila buzzatii. The sequence continues at coordinate 477,467 of JAWNOS010000094.1, read as the reverse complement.
GTATAACAAGTAAGAAAGCTGTAGTCGAGACTGCTCGACTACGAAATCTCCTGAGCCCTTCTTCGAACGAATTATATTCCAAGAATTATTCGATTCGTTTCTGCACGCATGCAAAACCACGCACACACACACACACTGATCTACGCTTGTATGCATGTATGTGTGTATGCATGTGTGTAAGCATTGCAAGCGTCTTGTATTCTCGCTGCCTTTGTTGCTGCGCCACATGGGTTTTGCTGCAAAAACTTTATTGATTAATAATTCTGTTTCTAGATGGACAATCGTATTGATATCTTCAGATTATGATTGTGATATTCATATCTATATGCTAAACCAAACTGCATGTCTTTAGTATTTGAAATGCATTTTTTACACAATTGGTGGTGGGGGGCGAATTGGGGACCGGAATCCAAAATCTGACAAAAACCGATTTGTATTAATTGTATTAAATTAGTATCTATATATATGCAGAAGACTTGGAGCCTCTAACTCTAAAGATGAATTAGCTAGAATTTTATAACTGGTTCCCGATAAATTCGTTTATTGATAACTTTGCAAATATACAAGTTATCGAATTTCTGAAACAAACTCGTACTGCGCGTGCAATATACGAACCTAACACAAAAAGAATGAACTCTCTAGCTTTTGTATCTTCGGAAATCGACGCGTTCAAACATACGGACGGACGGACAGACGGACGGACAGACAGACGGACATGGCTATATCAACTTTTCTCGTCACCCTGATCAAGAATATATATACTTTATGGGGTCTGCCACGCCTCCTTCTGCCTGTTACATACTTTTAACAAAACCATTATACCCTGATTTCCCATTTTCAATGGGCTCAGGGTATAAAAAATGAATTACTATACGTATCGTATGATGATTCGTACGCACGAGGAGAATGTCATTCTGAAGTGCCGTCGGCTGTCGTTCTGTGTTCCTTGTATTCTTTGCAATGTGTGAAGCAGATCCATTCGCTGCGACGCTGATGTACGTTGAAATACCCAAGTATTACACTTGGAATCAATCAACAAAGACATTCCAACGTTGCAAACAAGGAACCCCAATTCCAGATTGGCCACAGGTATTTTCCACTGATGCGCTAGGTCGCTTGTATACTGTTCATCCTAGAAATAATGAATGTTTTTATTTGCGACTGCTGTTAGTAAATGTACGTGGACCAAAACCATTTGCGCATTTGAAAACTGTGAATGGCCACCAATACCAACAATATCGAGAAGTACGTCAACTATTCTATTTTCTGGAGAACGATTCTCATTGGGACTTAACACTTGCGGATTCAGTTGTTTCATCAAATGCGTACCAAATACGGACGCTGTTTGCAATTAACATTACCACATGTTTCCCGTCACAACCAATTCAGTTATGGAACAAATACAAAGACGACATATGTGAAGATGTCTTGCAACACTTGCGCATTCGAACGAATAATCCTGACATGCAAATAACCGATGAAATCTACAACGAAGGATTGATTCTGATTGAGATTCAATGCTTGCCTATTGTAAATAAGCTACTGATTGATGGCGCCAAATCGATCGATGCACGATGCATTTCACCAAGAATTAAATCGAGAGCTGCATGTTGATACATTGCAGGAACTCGTTCAAAATAATGTGTCGTTGCTGAGTGAACAGCAAAAACAAGTATACGAAACTTTAATGCAAGCGATGGGCAATAATACTGGTGGTATATTCTTCCTGGACGCACCTGGAGGAACAGGGTAAACATTTGTCATTTCATTGATTTTTGCCTCTAATCGATCAAGATGTTTGAACATCGACATGAGCACGACAAATAAAAACATAAAATTAAACATAAAATTAAATTTTTAAAATTAAAATTTCCCAGCCACAAATCTTAGGCCCCTGGCAGTATGTTCAAGCATGAACATGCCTCATAAATAAACATATTAAAAATAGGCAATAGTCGATAACCTGCGCGTTATCTGAAGTCAAGTAATAAACATGTCATCCCTTTACTGCAGCGACCAACGCAGCAAGTAAAAAATTTGTAACGTGAGACGTGAGAACGGCTTAGCAATGGAAAAGGGACACTTGACAAACATCTGTGCACTTGTGTGCATGGAATTAATTGTAGCCTTCCAGTGTCTGGGAGTATTTTTAAGGTATATAAGCTCTAGGATTTTAAGAAATAAAGAGTTCAATTTTTGAATTCGGCAAATGTGGAGTGTTTTTACTTTAACTCTCTAACATTTTGATCCGGCTCGAAGGACCGACACGCAGGTTATCGACTATTGCCTATTTTTTAATATATTTATTTATGAGGCATCTTCATGCTTGAACAAAGATGTGGCATAGCTTTGGCGTTAGCATATTCTGGAATTGCGGCGACTCTTCTAGATGGCGGTCGTACTGCACATTCTGCACTTATGTTGCCACTCAATTTAAATACAATTGATACTCCAACATGTAATATTTCCCGATCCAGTGCAATGGGAAAATTGATAATGCAATGCAAGCTCATTGTTTTGAGTGCAATGGCACATAAGAAATCACTTGAAGCAGTTAACTTCACACTGAAGGTTCTTCAGCGAAATAACAACATCTTTGGTAATTTGATGATATTGTTGGCAGGCGATTTCAAGCAGACGTTGCCAGTAATTCCCCGTGGAACACCTGCAGATGAATTGAATGCTTTCCTGAAGGCATTACTTTTGTGGAATAATGTAAAAACATTATCGCTAACGACTAATATGAGAGTTCAACTTCAAAATGATCAAAGTGCAGCACAATTTTCCAAACAATTGTTAGCTGTTGGAAATGAAAAAATCCCAGTTGATGCAACAACTGGATTAACTACTCTTACCAACGACTTTTGCCGATTTGTAGACTCTCAATTAGCTCTTATTGAAAATGTTTTCCCAAACATTAGTGAGAATTATCAGAATTATGCTTGGTTAAGTCAACGAGCAATTCTCCCCGCAAAGAATAATGATGTACACTTACTGAGTTTTTGAACTCTCTGGAGTTACCATAACTTGCAACTCAAAGTTGGTTCAGTTATTATGATATTGCGAAATTTTAATCCACCGCGACTTTGCAACGGTACTCGGCTTGCGGTGAATAGACTTATGCCGAATTTGATTGAGGCAACCATTATTAGCTGAAAGTATGCAGGTGAAAATGTATGTATTCCTCGAATTCCAATGATTCCGAGTGATCTTCCGTTTGACTTTAAACGTTTGCGATTTCCGGTTCGCCTTGGGTTCGTAATGACAATTAACAAGTCGCAAGGCCAATCGCTTAGTGTTTGCGGGATAAAATTAGAAAATCATTGTTTTTCACATGGGCAGTTATACGTTACGTGTTCACGAGTTGGGAAACCATTCGCTTTGTTTGTGTTAACGTCATCAAAAAACAAAAAATATGGTTTACCAAAGAGCACTTCAATGAAAGGGATAATTTGTGGACTCGCTTCATTACTGTTGTGAAATGAAATAAATTTTTCCTTTTCAAATATCAAACAAGAACGTTTGCAGTTAGGCGCAACTAACAGCGAAATACTCTGTTCCCAGTAGTGCATTTTATTTATTTTATAAACATTTAATAAACGAAATATTTCGGCAATTAGCAAACATACATGGCAAGCAACAAACGATTTTCTTATACATACATACAGATTTACACATGTACGCACTATACGAGTACACACACGAGAAGGCTCTAATCGAAACGGCTCGATTACGAGATACCATGAACCCTGCAAAAAAGAAGTGATACTCTTCTTCTTTACGAACGTATAAGCGAGCGCTCTGCTAAACGCGCAGTTGCTGCCGTGGCTTGCGGGTTGAATATGCTGAACTTTGGAAAATTATAACTCCATTTCTAGACAGACGATCTTCATAAAGGATTAAGAGTATCTAAATGTATCTGTTAAGGCATTTGAAGACATGCCTTTTTGTTTTGAAAAACTTTAGTAAATAAGATTGTAACCACTGTGCAGAGCAATTGAGATTGCTGTAAGAGCGGGCATAGGAGTTTCGCTCTCCCTCTGCTCGCACTTAGATGCGCTCTAATGTGCAAGGTGCGCTTGCTGTTAAAACAATAAAGTAGTATGAATCGAAGCACTGGTGCTTAAAGACTAATTATTCTGAAGAGGCCGCAAGTTGCATTTTATCCTGGACCAATTGACGGACCAAGCAGACCCCTTATTGTAGGACACTATCCATGTGCCAAATAGCAAGTCTCTAGTATTTGAAAAGAGTTTTTTTGAAATTGTGGGCGAAGGGGAGTGGCATTCAAAATTTGAAAATTACATAATCTGCGTATTTATTTAGATAGATATTATGAAGTTATATTCAAAAAACGTAAAAAATGGAATCGAATTTTCGATTTTTTATCGATAATTTGGAAATTGGATGAGTTATCGAAGAAACAAAATAAACTCGTGAAACTGTGAAATTTCTTGCTTTTGTAGTTTCCGAAATATCGACGTTCATACGAACGGACAGAGAGACGGACGGACAGACGGACAGGGCTAAATCAACTTATTTTTTTGTGCTGATCAAGAATATATATACTTTATGGTGTCTGCCACGCCTCCTTCTGCCTGTTACATATATTAGTATATTTAGATAGATATTATGTATACAAAGCTTTCTTAATTTTCAGATTTTGGATGCTACGCCCCCTTCGCCCACAATTTCAAAAAAACTTTTCAAATACGAGAGACTCAAAATAAATACATTTAGATACTCTTAATCTACTCAGAAAATTTCATGAAGATCGTCCATCTAGAAATGGAGTTATATGCGGCCAAAGTTCAGCCCAACCCGCCCCAAGCCACGGAAGCAACTGCGCTGTTAGCAGAGCGCGCGCTTCCAAGTGCATAAAGAATAAGAGCCTTAGTTTTTTTTTACCGGGTTCAGGGTAGTCAAGCCGTCTCGACTAGAGCCTTCTTACTTGTTTTTCTTTTACGACATACAACAATTTTAATAAATAAATTCAGTACTCTTGAATTAAAAATTCGAATTAATATATATAAATAAAATTTTATACTTTTAAATACAAACTTTTTTTTAATAAATAAATTTAGTACTTTTGATTTAAAAATTCTAATTTAAAAAAAATTCTAAATAAAATTTAATACTTTTAAATAAAAAAATTTTTTTGAGTAAATTGTTAGTGTCCGAATAAATCATTCTGTCAATGCTCCTTTTCTTCAATAATAAGAACTGAATTTCATTGAGATTACTACTAGAGTAAGGAGATTAGGCGAATGCAGGGTAGCAACAGGTCGGACGATAGCAGCGGTGACGAAATTATTTCTTCTTTTTTTGCAACACAGACTGAAAAAAATGACTGATGAGCAAGTAGCGCAACTCGGAGTGCAAATGCACTCCAGCAGCAAGCGGCTACTTTTGAAAATAAAATAAACACCCTTACAAAACAATTCAACAGATTTGTGGGACCGACTGCTCAGATTGAGGATTACGAACAGATACAAATTGTCGCGGATAAAAAATGCGACGAGCCCTCAGATATCGTTAAGTCAATTCCAGAGTTTGACGACAAACAAGAAAATTATGTTTTTTGGAGACAGGCAGCCTGCGCAGCCTATAAAATTTTTGAACCTTACGATAGCAGCTCGAGGCACTATCAAGCAGTTACAATAATTTGCAACAAAGTCAGAGGACCAGCTGATGCTGTGCTTGCCTCATTCAATACTGTACTAAACTTCAAGGCCATTATTGCTGGATTAGATTTCACATTCTCTGACAAAACGCCTGTGCATGTGATTCAGCAGCAGCTGAGCACGCTTAGGCAAGGCGATTTATCGTTGCTAAAATACTACGATGAAATCGAAAAAAAAGTTGATATTACTAACAAACAAAAGGATAATGACTCATGACCCTGCTGCAGCGGCTGTCCTGAATAGCAAATTCAGGATCGACGCTCTGCACACTTTTAATTTGGGATTCAGAAAATACAAATAATAAAATAAAATATGATTAAGGTATGGAAGAGATCAAATTCACTAACTGTCAACAAGTGAATCATTTTGAAATCCATGACGCGGACGTCCCTGCCGCGATCAGACCCCATTTCAATCGTATGATTGACAGGATGATTAACGCCTTCTCAGACGTTAATGAATCCTTACCATATAATATTAACACTGTGGCCACTATCCCAACGGGCGGCGAACCAGTGTACTCTAAACTATACCCATATCCAATTGGTGTGTCTGAATTTGTCAACGCAGAGATTAAACAACTTCTGGTGTAATTAGACCATCCAAGTCACCCTACTATAATTCAATATAGGTGGTCGACAAAAAAGGTGTCGACGAGGCAAGTCATAGAAAGAAACGTCTGGTGATTGATTTTCGAAAACTAAATCAAAAGATAACCGACGACAAGTACCCTATCCCAACTATTTCCAACATATTATCGAATATGGGTGATGCTCAGTATTTTACAACACTAGACCACAAATCGGGCTTCCACCAGATAGAATTAGCGGAAAGAGACAGAGAAAAAACTGCATTGTCTGGAAACAATGGGAAATACGAATTCTGTAGACTTCCATTTTGGCTAAAGAACGCCCCTAGTATATTCCAGAGGGCAATAGACAATGTCCTCAGGGACCAAATTGGGAAAACATGGTACGTCTATGTAGATGACGTAATAATTTTCTCCCCCAATAAGGAAGACATGCCAAACACATTGAATGGGTCTTGAAAAACCTTAGGGATACTGGCACGAGAGTTTCTCAAGAAAAATCCAAGTTCTTCAAAAAATGCGTAGAATACTTGGGATTCGCAGTATGCAGGGGCAGAATCCAATCATCGGCCGACACAGTACGAGCCATAAAAAACTTTCAATCGCCAAAAACTTTATTCAATCTTCGATCATTTTTAGGATTAGCATGCTATTACAGATGCTTCATAGCAGGATTCGCCAAAATTGCAAGACCCCTAACGGAAGTCTTGAAAGGCGAAAATGGCAAGATAGGGGCTAACCAGTCGAGGAGGGTAAAAATAGTATTAAATCAAACACAGTTACGCGCCATTAATAAATTAAAAGAGTTGCTAGCTTCCAAAGATGTGCTGTTACCATAACCCGACTTTAAACAAGTAAGAAGGCTCTAGTCGAGACGGCTCTTCTTCTTCACGAACGCATGAGCGCGCGCTCTGCTAACCACGCAGTTGCTGCCGTGGCTTGGGGGTGGGTTGGGCTATACTTTGAACGCCTATAACTCCATTTTTAGATGGACGATCTTAATGATAATAATTTTCAGAGTAGATTAAGAATATATAAATGTATCTATGTGCCGAATTTCAAGTCTCTAGTATTTTAAATGCGTTTTTTGCGAATTGGGGGCGAAGGGGGCGTGGCAACCAAAATCTGAAAATTACATAATCTGCGTATTCATAATATCTATATAAATATACAAATTTGAAGTCTTTCGCTATACGGTGTAGAAGTTATGCCCAAAAAACTTTAAAAATGGAAACGAATTTTCGAAAGGAAATGCGATGAGTTATCGAAAAAACAAAATAAACTCGTACTGCGTAGCTAACATACGAGTGTTCATGTGAAATTTCAGCTCACTAGCTTTTGTAGTTTCCGAAATCTCGACGTTCATACGGACGGACGGACGGACGGACGGACGGACGGACAGGGCTCAATCAACTTATTTTTTTATGCTGATCAAGAATATATATACTTTTTGGGGTCTGCGACGTCTCCTTCTGCCTGTTACATACATTTTCACAAAACCATTATACCCTGAATTCCCATTTTCAATGGGTTCAGGGTATAAAAACCACTCGACTTGACAACAGACGCGTCAGGCCAAGGGCTCGGTGCTGTGCTATCTCAGGACGGACGCCCTATAACCTAGATCTCGCGCACATTGCGAGACAACAAGATTAAGTTTGCCACTAATGAGAGAGAACTCATAGCCATTTGTGGGCACTAAAAAACCTAAGAAATTAGCTGTACGGTGATAAAGACCTTAACATCTACACAGACCACCAGCCGCTAACATTCGCGGCTTCAGATAAAAATCCAAATGCCAAGATAAAGCGCTGGAACGCTTTTATTGATGAGCACAGTGCAAACATCAATTATAAACCAGGCAAAAAAACCTTGTGGCAGATGGTCTGTCTCGCCAGAATATCAACGCTCTGGAGGATTCGGCGGAATCCGATGCCTCCACGATCCACAGCGAAGAGTCTCTGACTTACACAATTGAGACAACAGATAAACCGGTAAACTGCTTCCGTAACCAGATTATACAGGAAGAAAGTACTGTCCCACAACAAAAGACATATATTTTGTTTAGAACAAAAACCCGACACGTCATAGAGTTTTCCGATTGCAACACACTGATACAGACTCTATGAGAGGTTGTAAACTCCGAAGTGACTAATGCAATTCATTGTGAACTTCCTATTCTAGCCTTCATTCAATATAATCAATTGAAGGAATTCCCCACAACAACTTTTCGACACTGTAAAACCCTCGTGATAGACAGAGAGAGAGAGAGAGAGAGTTCTCAGTTGAATGAGTTAGACGTGTTTTTTTTGCGCTCTGTGATCACTTTTTTATTTTTGTATTTGATTACTTATTTTATTTAAATTTCACACAGTTGCGGTCTATTTTTATATTGCAAAGTTCTTTGCTTCTTTGCATAGTTTGATAGTTCACTGTGTTTCGTTTTGTTACTGAATTGCAGTTTGGTGCAGTAAAGTAATTTCATTTTTGCTTTAGCGTCTCTTGTTTTTCGCGCTCCCCATCTCTTCTTATTTTTACACTTGACTGTGTACGTGTATGCATAAGTGCTCTCACTTACTTGGGTAAGTTTTGCTCTAAAATTTAAACTGTTGCTCTTTCGTACGGTTTATTTTTGTTTTTGCCTTTGCACTTTCGCTATTGTTTGTTGTTGTGACTAGCTCTCGCAACATTATCACTATTTGTTTTTTCCAACTGATTTCTTTTGAATCCCAATTGCGAATATGAGCTGCTGCAAAAAAGCTTGCACTGTTAGACAAGCAGCTGATTCGGCACAGGCCCAATTTATTAATTGTTGGCTTTGTGAAAATCTTATGCACACTAAATGTGCTGGACTTACTGGGCGAGACTACGATAAGATTATGACCACTGCTAAAATTGGTAGTGGTGGCTTACGTTGGTCTTGTCCGACATGCTTGGAAAAACAAATTAATTTTTCAAAAATGTATAATGCTGTGAGGGTTCAATTTTTTAAATTGAATAAAATTTCTAAGCAGTTATCCAGTGACCTGGTAGCTGCTGAAGATTTATTAGTCAATTTTAAGTTTAATGACCCTCAATCTGAAGCTGAGTATCCTTCTTTGTTAGTACCTCCTCCTGTACTATCATCGTCTCCCAACTCGATTGCTCCTCCCTCACCTTGTGATTCTGTTCTGTCTTCATACCCTCGCCTGCTACTGCCTTAGCAGTTGATGGTGTTACTGAATCTCTTGTCCCCGTTCAAAAATTGGATCCTCCTCCAAGTGTTGTTCATACAGAGAATGGTAATACGGTAACCAATTCGAATATTACTGCTCCCACTTTATGCGTTGTAGCTCCTCGAAAGCAAGTTTTTTTATCTAGGCTTTCGGCGGATACAACATGTGAAGCCATATCTTCATACATTTGCTCTAAGACCACTGTGAGTGTTTCTGTTTCCATATCGAAGTTTAATTTCTCGACTGCTCGTGAAATTTCTTCGTTTAAGTGAAATGTACCGGTTGAATATTTCACAACTATAACTGATCCCAAATTTTTGCCTCCACATATAGTTGTGCATGAATTCAAACCGAAGAATCGTAATAGATCAACTCCTGTAGCGTTGAATATACCTTCGGTGCAATCTTCATCAAAAACTGCACCAAAAAACTAAGAAATAAATTAGACTTTTCTCAATTGTCCCTAATCTACCAAAATGTTCGTGGCATAAATTCTAAGCTTAAAAGTATATTCCTTAATAGGTTCAGTTCTTCATATGATCTCATTGCTTTAACAGAAACGTGGTTAAGTCATAGTATTCATAATAGTGAAATTCTGGCAAGTAATTTCACCATTTATAGACTTGATCGCTTAAATCGTAGAGGAGGTGGGGTTTTAATCGCTGTTAAGTCCAGTATCCTCTCGGAATTGTTTACATTTTCCTCCCTTTATGATGTGGAGATTATAGGTGTTAAATTAACTCTCCCATCGTGCTCATTATTTATTACATGTTCATATATTCCTCCTTCTTCTGATTTACAAGTTTATGAGCATCACATAACTTGTATTAAAGAAATTTATGGACATACCAATGACAATGACTTGTTTCTTGTGTTGGGTGATTTTAGTATTCCCAATACATCTTGGTCTTTACCTTGTAATGTAAACTACCTTATTCCGACACTTGATCACTATTTTTTTGATGAATTGTTCAACCTTTCTTTGTTTCAGATGAACTCTATTTTTAATTATCAGAATCGCTCGCTTAATCTTGTGTTCACAAATAATGATTCCATCATTAATGTATCGAGATCAAACCCTTTTTATACTTTGTTCCCAAAGGGAAATAAGTATATTGGGTTTGTGCAATGTCCGTCTTGCTGTCCGTCTGTCCGTATGAACGCAATATTTTTCGACGCTATTAGAGCTAGAGACTTGAAATTTGGAACATATACTCATATATGCTCCCGAATTATAAAGTGTAAAAATTTCCCCGATCCGCCCACTAGGGGCGTGGCAAATCGGAAAACTCTTCCGCCCGTAGCCAAGTTATCATACTAGATGACAAGCTAGAGTGTTGCAATTTGGAATGTATACTCGGGGTGATAACCCAAGTTCAAAAAGCTATGGCGGATATATCTACGCCCATTGGGGGCGTGGCAAATCGGGACAAACGTATCTTCTACACCGCTAAAGCTAAAAAGCTGAAATTTTGCATGCGAGTTAATGTTATGATTATAAGAAGATCGATCAAAAAGTTATATGTCTACGCCCATTGGGGGCGTGGCAAATCGAACCTGAATATATAGTGAATTTTCAAATTGTGCTATATTTTGAACACTATTGACACTAGAGACTTGCATGTATACTCGGGTTGACAACCCAAGACCAATAAGCTATGGTAGATATAGCTACGCCTCCAGGGCGCGTGGCAAACCGCAAAAGTTTATATCTCTTACTAATGTTCTCCTGGCATATCGAAAAATACTCTGTAATTTTCGCATTTTTGGAATGTAAGCAACCAAATTTTGCAGTCATGTTAGCCTCGGCCCTTTCTAAGAACTGGCCAAAAATTGTGCGCCTAGTGTGCGCCTGTGCGGCAAAGAAATTTGTTGTGGCCAACTACATAATACATGCTTATAATAGCTTAGTAGTAATTGCTAAAATGGCAGAAAGCATTTTAACATAAATATAATAATATTAATGAATTTAAAAAATAAAATTTATACGTTTTCGATTATTAAACTAAAAGTTTCCAACCCAGTTCATTTAAAATAACATGAAATCATTAGCTAAACCCAAAACAAATCACAGCTGATGAGCTCATCAGCTGATCAGCAGCTTGGTTCGAAACAAAATAATGTATACACACTTGGATGTGTATACGCTTACAAACAGCTGTTTACACATGCGTACATATATATATGCATGCATAGAGAAACTGCTATCACGCAGCGTGGCAAATCGAAAAAGTTGTTTTAGTTTTTGCTTAAATGCACAATTCATATGCGTACGTTTATAAATTATTATCAATTGGCAGCATGCCTTTTATAATAAATATACAAATATAAAAAAAATATAAAATATTTTTGTATGTATGTATAAGAAAAACGTTTGTTGCTTGCCATGTACGTTTTCTAATTGCCGAAATATTTCGTTAATTAAATGTTTATTAAATAAATAAGATGCACCTATGGGAACAAAGTATTTCGCAGTTAGTTGCGCCTAACTGCAACGTTCTTACTTGTTGTTTACCAGAGGATATTTATCATCCCACTTTAGAGGTTTCTTTATCTGTTAGGAATCCATTACCTGTATCAGAAGCACCTTCAAATCGTAGACGTTGCTTTCGCAAATGCAATTTTGTCTTGCTAAACGAATTGATTAGTTCAGCTGACTGGTCAAGTTTATATGAGTCGGTTGATGTTAATCTAGCAACATCCCTTTTTTACTCAACTCTAGATTCTATTATAGATGTATGTGTTCCCCTCAGTAGTAATTCGCCTGTTCGGAATAAGCCGCCCTGGTTTTCTAAGACGCTTTCTAATTTAAAAAATATTAAATCAAAATATTTTAAAAATTTTAAAAAGTCTGGTTCGGCTGTTGATTGGGCTAAATATTCTATAGCCAAGTCTAACTTTAATATCTTAAATTCTCGCTGTTATGAGAATTATCTTATACGTGTCAAACGCCAGTTTTCTCGGGATCCGAAACAATTTTACACTTTTGTAAATTCTAAGCGTAAATCTTTGCCAACCTCATTTTTCTTTGGTTTAGAAAAATCTTGTAATGATCAAGGGTCTTCTGATCTTTTTGCAAAATTTTTCCAATCAACTTATTCTTCCGTTGATTCAATTAATTACTCAAACACATATTCCTTTTCTGAATCTTATTCAATTAATATTCCTAAGATTTCAGCAGATTGCTTGGTTGCAGCCATTAGGACACTGAAATCATCGTTCTCTCCTGGTGCTGATAATATTCCAAGTATTGTGATTAAAGAGTGTAGTGCTGCTCTTCTGTCACCATTATTAAAATTGTTTAATTTGTCTTTGGAGACCTCGGTTTTCCCTTTAAGTTGGAAAGAGTCGTTTATCATTCCGTTACATAAAAAAGGCGGAAGATCTGACATTTCCAATTATAGAGGTATTGCGAAATTATCTACTATTCCGAAGTTATTTGAAAAAATAATAACCTCATCCTTACAACACTTTTGTTAATCGATTATTCATCCATCGCAACATGGGTTTTTTCAAAATCGATCTACCGCTACGAATCTATTAGAATTTTCTTCCCTAGTAAACGACAGTTTTTCGAATAGAATGCAAACTGATGTTATTTATACTGACTTCAGTAAAGCATTTGATTCAGTTCACCATCACTTGTTAATTTTAAAGCTGGATCGCTTAGGATTTTCCCCTTAACTTTTATCGTGGATTTCATCCTACTTAAAGGATAGAACTCAGAGAGTTTTGCTGAGATCATCAATCTCTTAACTTATCTTTGTTACGTCGGGGGTTCCTCAGGGTAGTCATTTAGGACCTTTGCTCTTTTCTCTTTTTATAAATGACCTGCCAAGTTGTATTTCTCATTCAACTATATTTATGTATGCAGACGATGTAAAACTTTGCCTCTCATATTATAGTCTACTTGAGCATGCACACCTTCAAGATGACCTTAATGCGTTTCAATGTTGGTGTGAGGTTAATCAATTGCACTTAAATTACTCTAAGTGTATGTCTATGACCTTCAGTCGAACTATTCCACACATTGTCGACTATAATATTAATAATATTTCCTTCAAACGCATTTTTACCGTCAAAGATCTTGGCGTTCTCTTTGACACTAAACTTAATTTCAATCTGCATATTTCCGCCATCACAAATGAAGCTAAATGTGTGCTTGGCTTTATTAAACGATGGTCTAACGGATATTAATTGGGACAGCAATTTGCGTTTACCTTCCTATTATAGTAGGCTTCTACTTATTAACCTGCCATCATTAGTTAATCGTAGGACAATTTTAGGTATTACATTCCTACATAACTTAATCATTGGTAACATTAACTCGTCCAGCTTGTTAATTCGGCTCCATTTTTATCTTCCTGGCCGAATCACCAGAAACTATCGCCCCTTACAATTACCACAGTGCACCACGGATTATTCATTACATTATGCTTTTCATGTCTTATGTATTAATTATAATAAATATTATCACGTATTTTCCTCAGAGCTCTCTCTTCCTCTAATAAAATCATTGCTTTCAGCTCATCTTACTGTAGTTACTCGAAATGCCCTGAGTTGAGTTTGGATGCTGCTGACTTTTATATTTTCTATTCCTATCTTTATTTTCTTTCTTCATCTCTAATTTTGTATTTTTATTAATTTTCCTTTTTCTCACTAATATTTTTTATTTTAAAAATTATTATAAATTGTTAGGTTAATATCATACCAGAGAACCTATAACTCTAATTTAAGTTTTCAATTAACACATTCTATTTTTATACCCTGAACCCATTGAAAATGGGAATTCAGAAATAAGTTGAATGAGCCCTGTCCGTCTGTCCGTCCGTCCGTCCGTCCGTCCATTCGTCCGTCCGTCCGTCCGTCCGTCCGTATGAACGTCGAGATTTCGGAAACTACAAAAGCTAGAGAGCTGAAATTTCACATGAACACTCATATTTTAGCTACGCAGTACGAGTTTATTTTGTTTTATCGATAACTCATCCCATTTCCAAATTATCGATAAAAAATCGAAAATTCGTTTCAATTTGTTAGGTTTTTTGAGCATAGCTTCTACACCGTTTTAGCTAAAGACTTCAAATTTGCATATTTCAAATACTAGAGACTTGAAATTTGGCACATAGACACATTTAGATATTCCTAATCTACTCTGAAAGTTTCATCAAGATCATGCATCTAGAAATGGAGTTATAGGCCTTCAAAGTATAGCCCAACCCACCCCCAAGCCACGGCAGCAACTGCGAGGTTAGCAGAGCTCGCGCTCATGCGATCGTAAAGAAGAAGAGTATCACTTTTTTTTTGCAGGATTCAGGGGATCTCGTAGTCGAGCCGTCTCGACTAGAGCCTTCTTACTTGTTCTTAGTTTCAATAGTATCACTGACCATTTTTCGCTGTGAATTGGGGCATAGCTGGCCGGTCTGGTAAATAAAACACCTCCATCGGGTTGGTGATACTATTGTTATTTTAACGTTTTGAACTTCTGTTTAGGCTTTATGTTTATATAATTTTAATTTTAATTTTCTTTAGTTTGACTCACGAATTGTCAACATATTACACAATAAAATAAAATAAAATAAAAAAAAATATCAGACATTACAGAACAAAGGGAAAAAGCTACAACGGAGCACAATCGCGCTCAACGCGCAGATCAGGAGAATGCCCAGCAAATACTAGGGACTACTTTTTCCCAAAAATGGGCCGTTTAACAACCGAAATAGCAGCAAATTGTCGAATATGCGCTATGAACAAACATGACCGACATCCAATCAGGCAAGAATTAGGGAAAACTCCCATACCTTCATATGCTGGAGAAATGCTACATGTAGACATTTACTCCACAGACGGGAAATACTTTTTAACCTGCATCAACAAATTATCTAAATTATCTAAATCACGCGCAATTGTGGACGTAAAAAATCCACCCTTACAACTTCTTAATTTGTTTCCAAAGACGAAGATTATCTATTGCGATAACGAGAAATCGCTAAGCTCAGAGACCTTCAGGACAATGTTAGCAAACAACATTGTGATCGCAAATGCACATCCCTTACATAGTACATCTAACGGGCAAGTTGAGCGTTTTCACGGTACTTTAGGAGACTTAAGTCGCTGCTTGAAAAATAGAAAACACATTGAAGATACCATTGACAGCATTATCCTTGCGTCAATCAAGTACAATAGGTCGATTCATTCGGTGACAAAGAAGAAACGCATGCAAAACTACGCGCACACATAGACACTGATCTACGCTTGTATGCATGTATGTGTGTATGCATTTATGTAAGCATTGCAAGCGTCTTGCTGTCTCGCTGCTTTGCTGCTGCGCCGCATGGATTTTAATGAGAAAACTTTGATGATCAATAATTCTGTTTCTAGATGGACAATCGTATTGATATCTTCAGATTATGATTATTATATTAATATCTATATGTTAAACCAAACTGCATGTCTCTAGTATTTGAAATGCATTTTTTTCATATTTGGGGATGGTAGGGCGAATTGGGGACCGGAATCTGACAAAAAACGAAATTGTATTAATTTAGTATTTATATATATGCAGAAGACTTGGAGACTCTAACTCTAAAGATGAATTAGCTAGAATTTTATAACTGGTTCCCGATAAATTCGTTCATCGATAACTTTGCAAATATACAAGTTATCGAATTTCTGAAACAAACTCGTACTGCGCGCGCAATATACGGACCTAACACAAAAAGAATGAACTCTCTAGCTTTTGTATCTTCGGAAATCGACGCGTTCATACATACGGACGGACGGACGGACGGACGGACGGACGGACGGACGGACGGACAGACGGACATGGCTATATCAACTTTTCTCGTCACCCTGATCAAGAATATATATACTTTATGGGGTCTGCCACGCCTCCTTCTGTCTGTTACATACTTTTAACAAAACCATTATACCCTGATTTCCCATTTTCAATGGGCTCAGGGTATAAAAACGTACGAGATAGGTGAGCAAGTATGGGTTAAGACCAATAAGAGACTAGGAAATAAACTTTCACCCTTATTCACCGAAGCAGTGGTTGAAGCAGACCTTGGGACAACGGTCCTTATAAAAGGGAGGGTGGTCATAAGGACAGCCATTATTATTAACTTTTTAATTTTTGTATCTTTTACCTTAGGATAACACGTATTTTAACCTTAGCAGTAGTGACTCTGACTGGAACCGACGCGATCTCAAGACTTAATGACTATACGCACGCGGACTATATATCTATAATAGACGGTGACGTGACGATTTGGGACGAATACGGTTACATAGGACCCACGACTAACTTGACGATATACGAGACATACGCCGACGAGACCTGGTTCTTAGTGGACAAACTACCAAAAGACCATATGGAACAGGTACTGAAGACTAACCTACAACACATAGCCACTTTAATTAGCACTCTTAACGTTCACCATAGACAAGCCAGAAGCATAAACCTGATAAATAGTGCTCTTAAGGCAGGAACCCCAGATTTTTATGACTGGGAGCAGATAAAGTTAAAACAGGGACAACTAATAGATTCAGAGAACAAGCAAATTGAGATCAATAATAAAATTCAAGACTCAACAAAATTTCAAGAAATCTGAAATCCAAAAACCAGATACTGAAGTCGAGCACTTTTATACGACTATCTTGGCGAAAAACAGAATGATAATTTCGGACCTACAAAATTTAATTCTTTCCATTTCACTTGCAAAAATAAATTTAATTAGCCCACTCATACTTGAGAGCATGACGTAAAAAAGTTAAATGAGCAACTCACCAATGCATTGCATTGTTAGCGTAACAGACCTACTAGAGGTATCTAATATTAAGGCTTTTCAAAATTCCCAACTGCTATATTTTTTAATTAAATTCCCTAGACCTAAGCAACATTGCAAAAAGATCAAGATCCCATTCAGCATAATAACATAATAATAGATTTAGAAGATGGTGACATGGTGGCCGATTACGAGAAGAAAACCTTCCTGTTCGCGACTGCGCCTTTACAGTGAGCACCACCTTGTGCAATCAAATGCAGAAAACAACGTGTGCTCAGCAACTGGTCTCAGATGGCTGTGCACAATGCGCTACACGCCATGGGCATCTAAAGTCCATAGTCGTAGTCGATGAAGGCGTAATAATCATCAACAGCGCCACAATTCATGTAGCGCAAAGCACCGGAACTAGCCAGCAGGTCACGGGGACCTACTTGGTCACCTTTGATGACCACATCTCATTGAACGGAACCCGTTACGTCAACCAAGAGGGTATTCTGAGAAGCCAGCAGTTTCGCCGTCAGGAATAGTCAACATCACACTATTCTGAGAACACCTGGGCCTCCCGCTCCTACACGACCTGAGCTTGAGTAACCTCATTTTTTCATTAAGGTCATTTGGTTGCATAATTATACTTGTTTCTTCTGTCTTCCTCCTAGTCATCGGTTTTTGTGAAAATGTATGTAACTGGCAGAAGACGTCGCATAACTCACAAAGTAAGTATATTCTTAATCAGGGTGACGAGAAAAGTCGATATAGCCATGTCCGCCTGTCTGTATGTTTGAACGCGTCGATTTCCGAAGATATTCCTTCTTGTGTTAGGTTCGTACGGCTGTTCGGCAGTCGACAGTTTTTGCTCTAGCTGCACTGCGACTGTCGCCAGTGAACGCAGTTCGAAGCGCTGCGCTGCTGATCAAGAATTGTTTTTTGCTTTTGCTGCGACTGCGACTGTCGAAAATGCTCGCAGCAACAGTTCTAGCATTCTCAAAACTGCCGAAGCTGTCGATTCCCGAAGCGCTGTGCTGCTGATCAAGAAATGTTTTTGCTTTTGCTGCGACTGCGACTGTCGAAAATGCTCGCAGCAACAGTTCTTGCAATAACAGAACAGCACACATAACGAATGCATATTTTTTGCATGAAACGGTCACTTTTACCTGTATATCTAGACATTTCTTTAAAAGGTCTATATGTGATCTGAATTTGCAAGCATTTGAATAACATGTCCCATTTTTGCCATAGTGTCAAATCAGGTAATAAAAAATTATTGACCCATGCAAGAAACATGCAAATGCCCAAAGCAGATCATTCATTCAAATGCCTATACAAGTCATACTCGACGATTGTGATTATCACATCACAGACGTACACATATGCATGTGTGTGCGTATGCAAGCTCACATTAGTCACCAAACAGCAATCGCTTAGAATTGCATGCATCAAGTGTATCGCACACAGGCACATAAATGCCTACACATATATTGAGGAAGTGTAAATGTGTATGTGTATGTGTGAGCGTATGCAAACTCACATTAGCTACCCAACCCAACCTCAACTGCTGGTAGTTAATAGTGCTACAGGCAGCAGAATATCGTGCACACACATGAATGCACATGAATTCTTACACATATAGCGTGATAATGTAAATGTGTGTATATGGTTATCGGTAAATAATATTCTTTGTGCACATCAACACTTTCATACCCTTTCCACAAATAATCATGAAAACGCTAACATTTTGCATGAGCATGGCAAAGCCGTTTAAGAATTCGTTATACTCTTCGCTCAGAAGGGAACCAATGGGATCGCGTCGCGAAGAAATTTCAATTTTTGTGAGCTGGTTGCTGTTTGTGCCCGCATACATATAATTTTGTGAGAAAAGAGCAGACAGTACAAAGCATAGGACAGAAAGAGAAGGCGAACATGGGAAAGAGCGGCACATGTTAGGCTTTTTTGGAATATCGAACGTCACCGTCGAGTGCTCGAAGCAGAATGATTTTGCCATCAGCAATTTTCGTCTTCCGAACCTAAAAGTAAGAACCCGAGCAAATACAAAGTTCATACATTCGGACAGATTGGGCTAGATCGACTCCGCTCTTCAAGATTATATCGACTCTCTACGCCTCCTTCAGCATGTTAAATACATTTTAATAAAAGTATAATGCATTTGTATGTACATATGAACAGAATAATTTTAATAACTATTCTATGGTGGAAACAATGATTGAAAAAACAGCTACAACACACCGTAAAAAGTGAGCAATATATAAGAACAGCACATCATTACTGGATACAGGGTAGAGTCATATCGGTACTTCTCAATAGATCATTTTTCTTTCAAAGTGTTCTTAGTCAAAGAAATATTTCAATAATATATAAAAAAAAAAAAAAACAAAAAAAAATTATACAAAGTAAAAGTATAAACGCTTAAAGTATCTCAGATGAGGAGCTCTTCAGATATCTCATACCCGATACACGTATCGTAGGTTGAGATTATTTGCAAATCAACCAAAGAAGTCAACAATAACAGCTTAAGAAATTAGGAATGGGAATTGTTAACGCCAACCAAAAAGGGAACATCATGATTTCGAGGAATGTCTCCCAAGAGTGAAGAAACGTATAAGTTTCACGAAAATGATCTTCGCAACTGTAGCCACTGTCAGAAGATAATAAAATATTTCAATATTATATTGAATGCTAAATGCTTTTTTTATACATACCATACCTCCAGTTCTATCCCAGTTGGATAACTGGCACCCATAACCTTAGCCTCCAATTCTGACCATATTACCCTCAAAGTCTAGAACCCATTTGTTAAGGGCAGTTACCGCCACAGTTATTTTGCGTCCCATTTTTGTCAGTGATGAGTTGTGAAGATTATTAAAAGATTCTGAAATCTGAATACAAATGCCATTACTTTATGCTTCATTAACAGAACCACCAAACCTAAAACTTATTTGTGTTTGCTATTGGCGTTGCCATTGGTTCTATCGAAATTATAGATTAAACAAACTAATGGATTGTATGAACTTTGTGGCGTCTCAACCTAAAGCGCTTGAGTCACTTGTATATAATATATTTTCAGTCATAGCTATGCAGGTATGTACACTAATTCTTACCAATATATAAGGCTCCACCAAAAATATGCAATAATTACATACAAAACGAGTAATAAGATATAATGAGATAAATGTATGCACCAGTAAATAATAAATAAACTATGTGGAATTCAGGGTATAATGATTTTGTGAAAATGTATGTAACAGGCAGAAGGAGACGTATATTCTCGATCAGTGTAAAAAAGAAGAGAATTAGTTTGTTGTTTTTTTTTTTGCAGGGTTCAGGATATCTCGTAGTCAAGCCCTTAGCAGAGCGCGCAAAAAAAGTAATACTCTTCTTCTTTACAAACATATAATGAACGATTTCATGAAAATTTCGGAATATATTAATAGCATTCAAATGTGTCTATTTGTTAAATTACAACTCTCTAGTATTTGAAATGCGTTTTTTTTTTTCTCAAATTGGTGGCGGTGAATCCAAAATCTGAAAATTGCAAAATTTGCGTATCCATAATATCTATATAAATATACAAATTTTAAGTCTCTTGTTTGTACATATAAAAGAGAATAATTTTATTAACTATTCTATGGTGGAAACAATGAATGAATAACCGCTACAATTGTACAAAGTGAGCAATGTAAGAGAACAGCTCATCATTACAGGATACAGGGTAGCGTCTTCTTCGGTACTCCTCAATAGAGCATTTTTGTTTCAAAGAGTTCTTAGTACCATGAAATATTTCAATAATATGAAAAGATATATTTATCATTGTTGTTTTGATTAAAACTTTGAGTAATTATTGATTAAACTTAAGCAAGAAAGTAGAAAAGCTTAAAGTATCTCAGATGAGGAGTTTTTATATAAACAGACTGACGGACGTCGTAATTGTAAATTGCTTTGTATTAAAACATTTAGACCGGTATACCAGTGCGATCTTTAATCTTGCCAAGAACATTCACGTGCACCTTTGAGAATCCGCTGGGTTTCGAGCCTTGTGTTGCGAGATTGTCAATACACAGCTTGCCAGCTGTAGACACACCATCCAAAGATGCGGAGGACATCGGGGACGAATGCTTTGAGTCATCCATATGCAAAGATGGCTGAGTACTGGTGTCAATTGAGGGAACCAGCTCATCACTGTTCGGCCTTATTTGAATGGATGAGGGAGTGTACTCCGGCTGCAACTTATCGATCTCATCATCAATAGCTTTAAACTGCCAACTCCAATTCGCGCGATAAAGGAATGGTCGATGATCAAATCGATTGTCATCGGGACTATAGATTTCGGCATGCACTGAAGGTGTGAGAACGGTCATTTTATGTCGGTTAATTGCGTAACAGCGAAAGAAATGTTTAACTTTTTCTGCTACTTGTTTGGGAGTTAAATCGTTTTTCCAGGTGGCCACTAGCCTGCAGAACATGCTGTAAGGACCGCAAAAAAATTGTTTGCGTAGCCGCCCATATTCACTCAATTCTGAATAACTCATTCCCATATCCTGTTCATCTGTTTGCAGCAGCTGTCCATTCTCCAGCAATGGTTCTAACTCGGCAGTGGGCGGAGCGTCGATTATAGAATCCAGCACAGTAAGATTGTATCTGTTACAGATGTTTGTTTGTTAATGTTTGTTAATATTGTAACAATTTAAAATAAATAATTTAATATGTAATTGCTTACTTTTGTTTTGCATAAGCCAGAAATCTTAGTAGATCTGTCTTTGATATACCGCCAATGGGATTAACATCCGCTGAGGAACAATCGTATTTCGTTAGATAGCCTCGCAGCGATTCATCAACATTAGAAGATCCCAGTACAAGCAAACCACCTGGTCTGTTGCGAACCCAGAGCATTAATTGAGCAAAAGTATAAGCCAATACCATGCGTATACGCGACTGAATATTTTGCAATGCCAGATTTTGCCGAGCGCAACCGCCCTGTGTGCGAAAAACTGGTGTGAGTCCTGTGACTGCATTAAAAATCCCCAGCAGCGCGTTTACTGCCAAATCGATGCTAATCTCAATATGATAGCTTCCTATTTGGTTTGCCAGCTGAGCAGCCCGGCGTCGCGTTTCTTTGCTGCTGTTAACGCTTCCCATAAAACAGGTGACTAAAAGTCGATTACATAGCGCTGATGCATTAGTCGGTGTATAATCAGAATCAGCAAGAATTTTTCGTATATCATAGAGAACTTGCGCATCACCATGTTGCACAGCATGTACTATTTGCCGGCACATAGAGTAAACTATTGTTGCAGAACTACTGGAATCAACACCTCCGCTGAGCGGTAAAAAAAAACCGCCTTGACCGGAACGTCGTAAATAATCCCAAAGCCAACATGCTGGCCCTAATGCGATTTCTTCTTCAGGCGTGGAATACGTAAAGTGCAGTGGTGGTGTTGGCGTCTTAAATATGTCATTATGTGTAGACATACCAAAGTCACAGCGTATTCGAGGATAGACTACTGCTCCGGCGGCTGATGAACATCGTGATCGGAGACTAACACGGTACGCACGAATTTCCTCCAGATCAATGGTGGCCAAAATTACCTCAACATCTTGTAGTGCAAATTGTTTTCCCCGCGCTAAAATTTCACCATTAAGTGCTATGGCTGAGCAACCATTAAAATAAACTCGTTGGCCATCACAGCCTCGTAAATTACTGTAGAGATAGGCACCTCCTGCTTTAAAACTTGCATTGCATATGAGATCGTTGGTTACGTGTGTTTTACGAAGCTCCATATAACTTGCTGAGCCGTTAACAATTATCTCAACTCCCGAAAGCGACATCTCTATATGTTTGCTGCGAACATTCCATAGCTCTTCACATATCTCATACCCGATGCACGTATCGCGGGTTGCGATTACCGCATCACCAAAAAGCACCATTTCTTGACCAGTGTGTCGCGTGATAAGGCGGGGCAGCAAATATTCCTCGGTTTTCTGCGCTTTAGTCCAGGCAGTAAACCAGCGAGACTCACGATAGTTGCCATCGTCGCACATTGCCATCTTGGGACGGATTAACAACAATTTACGGTTAAAGAATGCGACACGGCAATTGTATGCGACATTCTGATGCATCACTGGCATGCCCACATCTACTAGCATATTTTCGCTGCAAATCAATCAAAGAAGTCAACAATAACAGAATAAGAAATTAGGAATGGCTAACCAAAAAGGGGACATCATGATTTCGAGGAATGTCTCCCAAGAGTGAAGAAACGTATCTGGTTCACGAAAATGATCTTCGCAACTGTAGCCACTGTCAGAAGATAATAAAATATTTCAATATTATATTGAATGCTAAACGCTATTTTATTTATACCTACCATACCTCCAGTTCTGGCCCAGTTCGATAACTGGCACCCATATCCTTAGCCTCCACAATTGATTGTAAAATTCTGGCCATATTACCCTCAAAGTCCAGAGCCCATTGGTTAAGGGCAGTTACCGCCACAGTTATTTTGCGTCCCATTTTTGTCAGTGATGAGTTGTGAAGATTATTAAAAGATTCTGAAATCTGAATACAAATGCCATTACTTTATGCTTCATTAACAGAACCACCAAACCTAAAACTTCTTTGTGTTTGCTATTGGCGTTGCCATTGGTTCTATCGAAATTATAGATTAAACAAACTAATGGATTGTATGAACTTTGTGGCGTCTCAACCTAAAGCGCTTGAGTCACTTGTATATAATATATTTTCAGTCATAGCTATGCAGGTATGTACACTAATTCTTACCAATATATAAGGCTCCACCAAAAATATGCAATAATTACATACAAAACGAGTAATAAGATATAATGAGATAAATGTATGCACCAGAAAATAATAAACAATGTCCGTTTTTATATCCTGAACCCACTGAAAATGGGAATTCAAGGTATAATGGCTTTGTAAAAATGTATGTAACAGGCAGAAGGAGACGTCGCAGATCCCATAGAGTATATATATTCTTGATCAGTGTAAAAAAGAAGAGAATTAGTTTTTTTTTGCAGGGTATCTCGTAGTCGAGCCGTTAGCAGAGCTGGCAAAAAACTAATACTCTTCTTATGTACAAATATATGATAAACGATTTCATGAAACTTTCGGAATATATTAATAGCATTCAAATGTGTCTATTCGTTTTTTTTTTTCTCAAGTTGGTGGCGAAGGAGGCGTGGAATCCAAAATTCGAAAATTACAAAATTTGCGTTTCCATAATACCTATATAAGTATACAAATTTGAAGTCTCTAGCTAAAACGGTGTTATGCTCCGAAAACGTAAACAAGTAAATGAATTTAGGATAATTTAGAAATGATATGAGTTATCGA
The DNA here is from genome assembly GCA_035045845.1 of Drosophila buzzatii. Taxonomy (NCBI): domain Eukaryota; kingdom Metazoa; phylum Arthropoda; class Insecta; order Diptera; family Drosophilidae; genus Drosophila; species Drosophila buzzatii. The sequence continues at coordinate 452,832 of JAWNOS010000094.1, read as the reverse complement.
AAAAACAACAGAAACTCGTACTGCGTAATTAACATAAGAGTATTTATTTCACTCTATAGCTATTGTATTTTCCGAAATATCAATGTTCATACGGACAGAACAATATCAAATTTTTTTTTTTTTTTTTTTGTTGATCAAGAATATATATACTTTATGGGTTCTGCGACGCGTCTCCTGCCAGAATTCCAATTTTCAATATATTATATATAAATGTTTTATGGTTAATTTACATACGTTTTTGAGCTTTGCAATGCATTGTTATGATTCCCTATGACAAAACCAAAAAGTATTTTCAACAACAAATCATCAAGTGTGCTTTTCCTTTTCGTAAAGTTTTTATGGAGCAGGCCGAGAACGAAATTTCTCTAAGTACATATACACATACAGAGGCAGACAGCATAGTTTCATTTGAGAACGAGAAAATCCGGTTGAAATTAACACTAATTTAAACGTTAAACAAAATTTGTGCGCGAAGCGTTTCTTAACATTTTTCACTCACATCCTACATTCACATACAGGAATCGTATTAACTATTAGACAATCACTGTGGATTCTATATACAAATAATACAGCATGCAGAGGTTCGATAGGGACAATTGGGTGGCAAGGTCCGCACATGAAAATATTGAAATACAACATCAGAAACAATGTGATGGTAAGTCCAAATTTAAGGCATATAAACCTTGTAAGCGATGGTTACCAGTCGTGATGATCACTACCATATGAAATAAAATCTCTATATAAGATTCTACCAAATAAATTCCTTGATAGGAAAAGGTATTTTAAGCTATTAAAACCGAAGACACAAAAATTTCCAACTTGTCTTATATATTTTTGCGGATATGTCCGTTAAATGTGTCTATTTGACAAATTGTAAGTTGAAAGTTGTTTCTTTTCAAATTGTGGCGAAGTGGGCGTGGCCTCTAAATCTTCGAATACATAATATCTGTCTATAAATCTCTATCTAAAGCGGTGTAGAAGTTACGCTAAAAAACGTAAAAAGAAGTAAGTAAATTTCAGCTATCTTCTGTAGTTTCCGATATCTCGACGATCATACGGACGGACAGGGCTACATCAGCTTATTTTTTGTGCTGATCAAGAATATATATACTTTATGGGGTCTGCGACGTCTCGTTCTGTCTGTTACATACATTTTCACATATATCCTGAGTTCCCGTTTTAATGAGTTCAGGGTGTAAAAATGAGATCGACATAGAGTTTATCGGGATATACCTCTTGAGATCATCATTTTCATAAAAGATAACAATTGTAGTAAAGAAAAATTAATATTTAAATTTAATTTACGAGAATCGTATGTATAGCATAGAATTATCATTGACGACTATATAGAGCGAAAGATGTAGCTAATCTTACCTTGGCAACTTGCCAAATTAGAAAACACATAAATATTGTGATCAAGATCATTGCCGCTTGCTCTTGGTCGGTTGGCTGCAACTGATAAATTTCATGGCACCTGTTTGGAATGTATCCAAATTCAACAGGGGAAAAAATTTGAGTGCACGTCTACCAGTTACTCTATATTTATACCTTGAAACCATCAAAAATGGGAATTCCGGATATATTGGCTTTGTGAAAATGTATGTAACAGGCAGAAGGAGACGTCGAAGAACCCAACAAAGTATATATTTTCTTGATCAGCACAAAAAAATAAGTTAATATAGTCCTATCCGTCCGTCTGTTGAACATCGAGATTTCGGAAAATATAAAAGCTATAGAGCTGAAATATATATATATATATATATATAATACTTGTATCTTAGTTACGCAGTACGGGTTTATTTTGTTTTTTCGACAACTCATCCCATTTCCGAATTATCGATAAAAAATAAAAAATTCATTTACTTTTTTACGTTTTCGGAGCATTTTGGATGCCACTCACTAGAGACTTGCAGTTCGGCAAATATATAAATTTGAATGCTATTAATATATTCCGAAAGCTTTATGAAGATCGGCCATCTAGAAATGAAAATATAGCCCGACAGAGCGCGCGTTCATATGTTCGTAAAGTAGAAGAGTATTAGTTTTTTGCAGGGTTCAGGGTATTTCGTAGTCGAGCTATCTTGACTAGAACCTTCTTATTTGTTTCTTTATTTTTTTCTTTCTTGTCAACAAACATACCATTTCATTGTGGGCCTACTTGCCAATTCTTTTTTCTTTTTTTTTTTTCTTTTTGTATATATTTCACAATTTTGTCATATTGTTCGTCAGTGTTTACAGGGCGAATGAGAAACTGCTTAACAATTAAATTCTTCCTATACCTAACTAGGTCACCTGTTTAATTTTTAGCTGTCTGATACGATACCGTAACCAATGGCGGTTGTATTTTATCCGGTGTTGTTTGAACTTTAGCGCAAATTTGTGGCAGGTTACCTTACATATACTTGGTGCTATAAAAAGCGATAGCGATTTGCTCTTTGTCTTTATTTATTTATTTTTTATTTTTCCGTGTTAGCTGTGGTGCGACGTCAACAACAGAAAAAGGCTCAGTTGATTTTGAACAACTCGGGGAAACGCCGCAAAAAAGCTATAACAGACGGACTCAGCTTATTAACCAATTACATAAGAATAATAACAAAAATTTTAAATAAGTTCATAGCTGGATTTTAAGTGGAAATAAAAAAAATATATAAAAATAAAAAATTCTAAAGTGAGACTTACAATGTATAAGACAAATAAGGAAGAAAAGTGACAAAATAATAATTATTATTTTAATATTTAATAGATCATATCTCATGTATATGACATAAATTTAAAGTATTTCGACTTCCATCAAAATAGTAGTGTATGCTTTAAACGAATTGAAACATATATTCTAAGAATGTCAAATTCATATTTATTTTAAATATGTACATACGCATCCAAAGTTTTGCGATGTGCTATAGAAGTGTCAAATTCTGCTCAGTTTACAGATTTTTATTTTGTGAACACATGATAATAACACCATTTTAAGCCGTAAAGACGTTTCTTTGTTCAGGTTGAATATTACTATGGATTTCAATGGATTCAATGCCGGACGTGTGCAGTATCTGCAAGCTCAATTATTTCCAGTTTACACACTAACAACGTCCAATGGAGGTAAAATATATAATTAAATGTACACATTGATATACAGTAGACCCTGTTTTAATGAACACAATTTGTTTCAGCATCTTGTTCATTAATTTAAACGTTCGTACACCGAAACCACTTTATCCATATAAATCAATAGTACCAAAAAATACTAAAACGGTCAATGGGCAGCAATGTAATGCGTATTCGAGATTTTCCATATTCGTTGTTTAACACAGACGGAAATTTTGCATTCAAAATATTACATTTTTAGTTGGATGTTATACGAAACATTGTTCGTTAAGCAAAACTTATTTTTCCCAAAAAAATGTTTCTTTCGTTATACGAAATGTTTGTTATCCGATGCGTTCGTTACCCGAGTATCCATTGTATATTAACATCAGTGTTGCCAAAACAGATTTTTCACCGTCAAATCTGGCTTTTTATACCCTGAACCCATTGAAAATGTGAATTTAGGGTATAATGGTTTTGTGCAAATGTGTATAACAGGCTGAACGACGCGCCGCAGACCATAAAGTATATATATTCTTGATCAACATAATAATAAGTTGATCTAGCCCTGTCCGTCCGTCCGTCCGTCCGTAGGAACGTCGAGATTTCGAAAACTACAAACGCTAGACACCTGAAATTTCACATAAATACTCGTATGTTAGTTACGCAGTACGTTTTTTGTTTTTATTTTTTCGATAACTCATCCCATTTCCAAATTATCGATAAAAACCGAAAATTTGTTTCCATTTATTAGGTTTGTTGGGCATAATATCTACACCGTTTTAGCTAGAGACTTCAAATGTATATATTTAGATAGATATTATGGATACGCAGAGTTTGTAATCTATAGATTTTGAATGCCACGCACCAAATGCAAATGTTGGGCCCTACAATTGCCACAGGCAGCAATAGTTTCGCACACAGTCACATAAATGCTCATACATGTAGCAAGACATTGTAAATGTGTGTGCATGCTCATCGCGAAAAAGTAATGCTTATGCACATCAGCGCTTTCATACCCTTCCCAAAAATGATCACGAAAACACTAAAATTTTGCATGAGCATGGCAAAGCCGTTTAAGAGTTCGGCATTCTCTTACTAAGAAGGGCAGATGGGATCGTTGCGAATTGCCACTCGCGAACTAATTTCAATTTTTGTGGGCTGCTGGCTTGTGCTCGCATAGAGAGAGAGAGAGAGAGAAAAAGAGAGAGGGAGAGTAAAGAAAAATAGCACATAGGATGTGCTCATATGAAAATATGACCGTGCCGGTTGAGCGCTGGCAGCGCAATGAAATCGTCGTATTAAATTTTGACTGCCCGAGCTCGAATTGCCCAAACCGAACAAATACGAAGTTGGGCGGCAATTCGCTCATATTTTGATGCGTGAAAAAATTTTGTTCTAGTTGTCCAGTCTATGTGTTATATGGTTAGTGATATTACCAATATAAGAATTCGATAGATCGAAAGTAATATCGATACTTTTAAGGCACTACTTGTTTGTATATATAGTAGAGTCTCGAAAATTCGTAATAGCAAGGGAACCGCATTTTTTTAAAGAATTACAAAGGTTTTTTATTTATCGGGGTTTCCATTTAACGGGGTTTTCAAAAACAAAGTACGAGTTGAAGGAGTTTTTAGATTTCACGTCGCACAGTGGGGCTTTTGCTCATTTTGCGTTCCAAAAATCATAGCTTTTGAACCAAGTAAGATATTTTTGAAATTTAAAAGGCATTCGTCAGAGAATTATTCGAGCTTTTAAATTCATATACATACAGGGTGATGCGACAATAGGGTGGTTTATAGGTCAAACATGTGAAATGTGAGCTTCGTCAAAAATAATTAGTTTTTCAATGAAGCACAATTTTTTTTTCGATAAATTATATGTATTATTTTTAGAGTATGTTTAAATAAATAAATAAAAAAAATTTTAATTTATTTTATTTTTTTATTAATGTATTTTTATACACTGAACCCATTGCAAATGGGAATTCAGGGTATAATGGTTTTGAGAAAATGTATGTAACAGTTAGAAGGAGACGTCGCAGACCCCATAAAGTATATACATTCTTGATCAGCATAAAAATATAGGTTGATTGAGCCCTGTCCATCCGTCCGTATGAACGTCGAGATTTCGGAAACTACAAAAGCTAGTGAGCTGAAATTTCACATGAACACTCGTATGTTAGCTACGCAGTACGAGTTTATTTTGTTTTTTCGATAACTCATCGCATTTCCATTCGAAAATTCGTTTCCATTTTTTAAGTTTTTTGGGCATAACTTCTACACCGTATAGCGAAAGACTTCATTTGTATATTTAGATAGATATTATGAATACGCAGATTATGTAATTTTCAGATTTTGGTTGCCACGCCCCCTCGCCCCCAATTTGCAAAAAACGCATGTCAAATACTAGAGACTTGAAATTTGGCACATAGATACATTTAGATACTCTTAATCTACTCTAAAAATTATTATGATCGTCCGTCTAGAAATGGAGTTATAAGCATTCAAAGTATAGCCCAACCCACCCCCAAGCCACGGAAGCAATTGCGCAGTTAGCGCGATTTTACGTGCGTAAAGAAGAAGAGTATTAGTTTCTTTTTTGCTGGGTTCAGCGTATCTCGTAGTCTAGCCGTCTCGACTAGAATCTTCTTATTTGTTTTTTTTTTAGTTTTCCTTAAAGTTGTCATCCGCATAAGGCGGGGCAATATATAATAAGCTTAATGTTTCTTCACAATAATTATTAATTAATCAGGTAATTTTCTTCCATTAAAAAAATACAGCAAAAGGTAGACAAAACAAATAAATAATGCGAATTGCAACGACCAATTTATAAAAAACCCAAACCCATCCCAAACCGTTTTGCTGTCGGCAATTCTACCTACTGCATGCAGCGACACGCTACAGCGACCTTTTTTGCGCATTTAGTGCGTTTTTATACTTTGTTCCCAAAGGGAAAAAAGTACATTGGGTTTGTGCAATGTCCGTCTTGCTGTCCGTCCGTCTGTCCGTATGAACGCAATATTTTTCGGCGCTATTAGAGCTAGAGACTTGAAATTTGGAACATATACTCGTGTATGCAAACGTTTGTTACTTGCCATGTACGTTTTCTAATTGCCGAAATATTTCGTTAATTAAATGTTTATTAAATAAATAAGATGCACCTATGGGAACAAAGTATTTCGCAGTTAGTTGCGCCTAACTGCAACGTTCTTACTTGTTTTGTTGTAGTTTTTGGCATAGAAACCCGGATGGACAGCAAAGTTTTATTAATATGAAAGAGGACATCTTCCTTAACACGTGTGTATAAGTCGCTGCTCAAAGATGAAAAATAGTGTAAAATAAAGAGGTTCACTTAATTTAACTTAGCTCTTTAATGACATATCGTAACTACATAACTTTTTATTTATATTATAAGAAATAAATTAATATATAAATCGCAACCAAGATGTAAACAATTGGCGCTGTATTTGTCTTGCAACTCGATTCACAAGTTGAGCATTTTTTCACAAAAAATGCGCTGTTTTGCAAAACTTTGCCAGTTTACCAACCTTTGAAGGGCAATAACCACCCTTAAAATTGGTCGAATTTAAAAAATGTCCCTTTGGACAATTTCCTATCACATGAGATCAACTTTTTGAAAATCGCTTTTCATCACTTTTCTGATTTTTGGGACGCGACGCCGGCAGAAGCCCCACTGTACGTCGTTTCAATAATATGAACTTAATAAAAATAAATAAAATACACATTCATTACAATAATATGAGTTTAAAAACAAAATTAAACATAAACAAAATCATATTATCGAACAAGTAAGAAGGCTCTAGTCGAGACGGCTCGACTACGAGATACCCTGAACTCTACAAAAAAAATAATAATAATAATAATAGTCTTTTATAAAACTTAAATGTTGAATTATGGAAGAATAGCATTTAAATGTATATATTGCCAAATTGCAACTTTGTAGTATTGGTATATAAAACCTGAAAATTACAAAATCTGCGTATTCATAATATCTATCTAAATATGCAAATGTGAAGTCTCTAGCTTTTGTAGTTTCGAAAATCTCGACTTGCAGACGAACGGATGCACAAATGAACAGGCTATTTCAACTTATTTATCTGTGCTGATCAAGAATATATATGTATATATTTTATGGCGTCTGCTACGTTTGCACTTTAAATGAGTTCATACTATGAATTTCATAAGCTGAAACAACTAAATGCGTGAGACTCTATTCCCATAGGTGCATTTTACTTATTAAATTAACGAAGTATTTGGCCAGTGAGCAAATGTACATGTCAAGCATCAAACGCTTTTCCTATACATACATAAAGATTTACATATGTAGAAACTATACGAGTAAACACACTGTCAGCGCGCGCACTAAACGATTTTCTATGCATGCATTCAAAAGTATGCTATAATATTCTATAAATTTCGTTAGAAGGCGCTCTAGCAGTGCCTTATTTGGTTTTAGTTAACGAAAATTGGTCCAAGGCAGTGGCGCTGGTGGTATTAGAGACATACAGTTTGGTTTGACATATAGATATTAATGACATGATCATAATCTGAACGTTTGCATACGATTGTCTGTCTAGAAACAGAATTATTAATCATCAAATTATTCTCATCAAAACCCATGCGGCGCAGCAACAAAGGCAGAGAGAGACAGCAAGACGCTTGCAATGCTTACACACATGTATAAACACATACATGCATACAAACGTAGATCAGCATCTATGTGTGCGCGTGGTTTTGCATGCGTGCAGAAGCGAATCGAATAATTCTTGGAATATTATTCGTTCGAAGAAGGGCTCAGGGGATTTCGTAGTCGAGCAGTCTCGACTACAGCTTTCTTACTTGTTTGTTTATTGTTAGTTATAATATTTTGAGATTACCTACTTATGGGATTGCAATGTTGCAGAATAAGCTGCGTTTGCAGTTTTGTTTTCTACAAATATGTAGGTGTTGGATAATGATGCTCCAGAATATGAACACCATTCTTGGATGTTTGCGAAAAGGGAGGTTGTAGGTTTGGTTTGTTTGTCCATTGAAGGAGACTATAAGGACCTGTGGCCGCCTTATAAAAGGGCACATGCGGCATCATATGGATACGTTAAGAAGACAGTAGAAAAGAAGAGCGAAAGTAGTGAAAGTACGCAGAATCAACGTCAGTCAAGTGAAACTGAATTAAATTGCCGCAAGTCAACGCGAGTGGAAATCATCCAAAAGGAAACCGAAGGACTGCGATATCGGCACAGGATACCGATATTAAGGACTTCAGGCAGACAGGACATCGTGGGAACACCCAAAAATATCCTAGGAGGATATTTTGTACAGGAAGATATTTGTGAATTGGTGCAGCGCAGCTGCAATTTGTGTTATAAGCTTGCACTTCACGTTCACGTAGCCATGCGAAAAGGGCGTGACATTGGGTGCGAAATATACTAGGTGTGCCAAGAGCGACTCCAGCTGTAGGAGTAGCCTGTAGAATATCCAAGCGAACCGCCGGAGCATACAGAGCGAATCCTTGCATACTCTGGAGCGCTTGAGCGAATCCTAGTGTCACTGAGCCACAATCGCTCGCCCAGCCGGAGTGAGCAGAACATACACTCTGTCCTGTGTACAGGTGAGCATTTAGGAGGCGGGCCACGCACATAGCAGGAGTACGTCAGAGAGGCATTGTATCGAGAAGTGAATTATAATCTGTAAAAAGATCAAGAAAGTATACCGAGCTTTTAAATCCACAAAACACAAAGTGAGTATTTAATTATTGTAGGGGCTTCAACAAATAAAAACAACACAGTCAGTTAAAACTGGCCCGGCTTAGACTCGGGTTGAACCGAAGGTTCGTAACAACTGCGAGAGGTTGCGTCGGCTGCAGCGGCCAGGACGGACGCGTTTGATGGTCATGGAGGATGAGGATGGCCACGAAGAGGAAAAGTTTCTGCGGACTCCAGGATGAGATTCCTCGTCCTGCGTCAAGGACTGGTGCTTTAGGGCAAAGGATACACATCCCGAATCGTGCCACAACAAGGCACTGGAGTTTTGTTGGCAGTGTGGGCGCAAAGGCGTTCGTACGGTTTTTGCCTGCAGACGGATGCAAGCAACTATAGATTTGGAGCAATCCTGACGCCGACTTCTGAGGAAGTCGAGCGCTTCATATCGTATGCCAGTCGGACATTTAACAGCGCAGAGAAATCTTGGGCATAAGAAAACTCAGGCCATACCTGGAAGGATACCATTTTATAGTGGTCACGGACCATATGGCGTTGAAGTGTCTCAATTCCATTGAGAGCCCTTCATGAAGGTTTGCTAGATTGGCACTGGAGTTGCAGCAGTACGACTTCGAGATTCGCTAAAGAAAAGGCAAACAAAATATCGTAACCGATGCACTGTCACAGCAGCAGGTTTTGGTTTTTGTCAGATTTTGGGTTCCGGTCCCCTAACTCTCCCCCAGACCACCAAATGTGTAAAAAATGTATTTCAAATACTAGAGACATACAGTTTGGTTTGAAGTTATGGCAGCAAAACCCACGCAGCCCAGCAAGAGAGGCAGCGAGACAGCAAGACGCTTGGAATGCTTACACACATACAGGCGGACAAGCATAGGTCAGCGTGTGTGTGTGCTCGAGTTTTTACATGTATAGTTTCTTACGCGTGGAGAATCGATTCGAATAATTCTTGGAATATTATTCATTCGAAGAAGGGCTCAGGGGATTTCGTAGTCGAGCAGTCCCGACAACAGCTTTCTTACTTGTTTTATGCACCAAAAACCAAAACAAATGACGAAAAGCATGCCAAAAAAGTTTAAGTATGTTTCGTCTCTCCGGTTTACTGTTAGGTGTTGCTCGGAATTTGCAACGGTAATCATAATTTTTTTCGTTTACTTCACTTCAAACTCTTGAAATATTATGCAATGGAATTTCATTTGTGTCAGTTTTGTGTGCGTAAATGGGTCACAACGCACGAACTCCCCCTAGGATTTCTAAGGTCAATAAGAAAAAACGACTAGAATTCGCTCAAAAGTATCTAAACGAGACGGTTTCTTTTTGGGGCTCCCAAATTTAACATTTTTGGGACGGATGGACCTCAAAAAGTGGGGTGAAATCCAAATACTGCTTTACACTATTTTCATCAAATTTCGTCATGAAACCTTCTTTTACTTAAACCTTTTTTTTTTGCCTACTGTATGTATGTATTTATAGATGATTGTACGTGTATACACATTCAAGTGTGTACATTCTAAGAATTGCGATTGAACCCACCAACAAGATACGGCAGCAACTGCGCGATTGCAGAGGGCGCGCTCATACGTCCGTAGTGCAGAAGAGTATTCTTACATGTTATATTTATGTTAAAATGCTTTCAGCCGTCGTAGCAATTACTACTAAGCATGAATTATGCAGTTCGAAACTTCTTTGCCGATTTGCCACGCCCCAGTGGGCGTAGATGCAGGAGGATATTAGTAACTGAACCATCCAATTTTGTAGCTTTTAGCTCTAAAACTGTAGATATATCTACCATAGCTTATTGATCTTGGGTTGTCAACCCGAGTATACATTCCAAACTTCAAGTCTCTAGTGCCAATGGAGTTGAAAATATAGCACAACTTGAAATATCACTTATATTCAGGTCCGATTTTCCAAGCCACCAATGAATCATAACATTAACTCATGCAAAATTACAGTGTTCTAGCTTTAAAGCTGTAGAAGATACGTTTTGTCACGCCCCCAATGGGCGTAGATATATCCGCCATAGCTTTTGGGTTACCACCGCGAGAATACATTCCAAATTGAAACTCTCTAGCTCATCAACCAGTATGATTACTGTCTCCTAATGAGTGGATCATGAAAATTGTTACATTTTATAATTCAGGAGCATACATGAGTATATGTACGGACAGCAAGTCGGACATTGCACAAAACTAATAAACTCTTTTTCCCTTTTGGAACAGACTCAAAAATAAAAAAAAGTGGTTAAAGCTAGTTCCTCCAAAGTTTGCATTTAGATTAAATATACATAATTCTGTTAACCATTATATTCTATAAGGTCCTATAGAAATTTTGACATTTTGTTAACAATTTTTGTTGTGTCCTTAAAGCCGATTTTGGTCCGCTCTTCCTGCAGCCATGTCTTTAGGGCAGATATTGTTTATAGCGGCATTCTGTGAGCTTGGCAGTCCAACTTGTTCCACAATTTCTCTATAGGATTGAGATCTGGGAATTGAACTAGTGTTTCCAAGAGTTTTAGTAATTGAAAAGCAACCAGGACATGACTTTATAGTTAGCGTCATTGTGATGATACAGCTTAAATGTGTCTAAAATACACATTTTTTCAGTCAACTGCTTAAAATTTTCTTTCATATTTTTTTTGTTAAATGCTGTTTCACATACCGTGATATTATAGATCATGTGCCCCGAAATTGTTTTGTCAGCACTTTGAACAATGCAGAATCATCTTTTACCAATTGCACACATGCTCTTTTGACCTCGCAATTCGACATTTAAACAGAAAATTCAGTTTTTTTTCCTGAGACTCACTTTGAGTAAGCCGTTAAGCTTTAGTGTTATCTATCTCTTTCACTCCCTGGTGGCTACACACAACTCGCTGAATAAGAGACAAGGGCAACTGCCTAAGCAGATAATTAAATATACATACACAAATACATATTTAGGTACATATTGTATATCATCTAAAAGGTATTAATGCGTAGACCATAGATATAGGTCTATATATGATCTAGCCCTTTTGTATCAAAAGATATTTCAATTTGATATTTATTTCAATTTTTTAAATACAAATCAAGGCATAATTCTTATTTTTGATTTTTTTTTTTATAAAAATTGAAAGTAAAAGTTATAATTTGATTTTTATATAAAAATTGGTTTGCAATAATTATTTTTAATTTTTATCATACAAATCAATTTTAGTAATTAAAAAAATTTCTTTTTAATAACTAAAAAAAAATAATTATTACATAATTTAACTCGTTACGGTCCCTGGTTATTAGCTGTCGATTTCTAACTTGGCCTGTGTCTACACTTTGCCATGGTAACGAACATACTTCAATCAAACAAACGTTTTCTCCTTCCATTTTGACGAGTTATGAGCTTTTAGCTTTCTTTTACATACTTAGCGAATTTAAAATCATTCCAAAAATTGTCAGAAATTAACTTTTCAAGACTTAGTACGTTCTTCTTCCAAGTTATGAAAACGGCTTATATTTAATATTTCGGGCTTTTTCATTCACACGCAAGCTTGCAGTTAACGCAATGACTGCGCTCGGTTTTATGTATAAATCTCTAATATTTTAAATAATTTTTTCAAGAAGAAAGGCTTGTGGTTTCGTTTGATAAATTGTTTTTGAAATTTGGAACAAATTTGTAATTTCAAGCCCAAACGACGATAATGAAATAAAGATACAAACGATTTTTATCGATAATATGCAAATGGTTGTAAAAAATAAATAAATAAATATATATATATATATATATATATATATATATATATGTATATATATATATAATGACATGATTGCATGTATATACATTTAAAATTTCATGTCTGCAGCATTTGTTGGATAACAAAATCTATGAATTTATACAACGGACACTAATCCGTTATTGTTATTTTGATACATATAATATTATTTACATTAAAAAATATGTAAAACACCTAGTATTTATTTGGTTGTTTATTTATCTACCTTTTTAACAGGATTCCTTGGCAATTTTCTTTCGAAGGGTCTGAAAACAAATCAATTGATTGTTAATACGGATGAAAAGACATTGAAACCAATTGCACGGTTAAAGGAACCTCGAGATTTATTCGCGCTGCCTAAGGACAAGGACAATGATTGCTCACAGCAGGCCCCCAGATGGCCGATAGAATGCCAGGTGAATTTTTGAAAAACAAGCTTATTCAAAGCATAAATATCTATTTATTTCCGCGTATAAACGCACATATAGAAGATGCACTTTATGCAACAGCTGCACTTGAGCTACACTCTGTGCCGTACTCTAATATTAGTTATGTAATACCTAAATTTGCATTGAAAATGGGAAATCAGGGTATAATGGTTTTGTTAAATGTAGAAGGAGGCATGAAAGACACCATAAAGTATATATATTCTTGATCAGCATACAAAAAATAAGTTGATCTACCCCTGTCCGTCCGGCCGTCTGTCCGTCCGTATGGACGTCGAGATTTCGGAAACTACAAAAGCAGTACGAGTTTGTTTTGTTTTTTCGATAACTCATCCCATTGCCAAATTATGGATAAAAAATCGAAAATTCATTTACTTATTTTACTTTTTCTAGGCAAAACTTCTACAGAGACTTCAAATTTGTATATTTAGATAGATATTATGGATACGTAGATTATGTAATTTTCAGATTTTGGATGCCACGCCCCCTTCGCCCTCAATTTGAAAAAAAAAAAAAAAAAAAAAAAAAACAGTAAGAAAGCTGTAGTCGAGACTGCTCGACTACGAAATCCCCTGAGCCCTTCTTCGAACGAATAATATTCCAAGTATTATTCGATTCGTTTCTGCACACATGCAAAACCACGCGCACACATAGACGCTGATCTACGCTTGTATGCATGTATGTGTGTATGCATGTGTGTAAACATTGCCAGCGTCTTGCTATCTCGTTGCTTTGCAACTGCAACTGCGCCGCATGGGTTTTGATGAGAAAACTTTGATGATCAATAATTCTGTTTCTAGATGGACAATCGTATTGATATCTTCAGATTATGATTATGATATTAATATCTATATGTTAAACCAAACTGCATGTCTCTAGTATTTGAAATGCATTTTTTTCATATTTGGGGATGGTAGGGCGAATTGGGGACCGGAATCTGACAAAAAACGAAATTGTATTAATTGAGTATTTATATATATGCAGAAGACTTGGAGACTCTAACTCTAAAGATGAATTAGCTAGAATTTTATAACTGGGTCCCGATAAATTCGTTTATCGATAACTTTGCAAATATACAAGTTATCGAATTTCGGAAACAAACTCGTACTGCGCGTGCAATATACGAACCTAACACAAACAGAATGAACTCTCTAGCTTTTGTATCTTCGGAAATCGACGCGTTCATACATACGGACGGACGGACGGACGGACGGACGGACGGACGGACGGACAGACGGACATGGCTATATCAACTTTTCTCGTCACCCTGATCAAGAATATATATACTTTATGGGGTCTGCCACGCCTCCTTCTGCCTGTTACATACTTTTAACAAAACCATTATACCCTGATTTCCCATTTTCAATGGGCTCAGGGTATAAAAACGCATTTCAAATACTAGAGACTTGCAATATGGCAAATAGACATTTACATACTCTTAATGTAATGCAAATTTCATGAGAATCGTCCATATAGAAATGGAGTTATAAGCGTCCAAAGCTCAGGCCAACCCGCCCCAAGCCACGGCAGCAACTGCGCGGTAAGCAGTGTACGCGCATATATTCGTAAAGAAGAGTGTTAGTTTTTTGTTTGCAGTATTCAGGGTATCTCGTAGTCGAGCCGTCTCGAATAGTTGTTGAATTTACAACTTTTAATGTGCATACGTCTGAATATACCCAGAAAGCATTTGAAAGACTGTTTTAACAGAAATCGTCTTGAGAAGTATTTTTGAGTTCCCTTGATGATTAAAAAATTATAAATTTCATGAGCGATCGAAAGAAGACTCATAAATTACACTTTCCATGCTCAAAATCTGATTGATCATAAGCGACTCATTATGAAGAGTCGCGGGTAGGATACTATTTTCTCCCGACAGAGGAGTCATTTATGATCAGAAAATGAGCGCATATATGACTATTTTAATCAGTCGCGCGACTTATAAGACTCATTTATGCTCTGTTAACTTTAAAAATGCTTGCTGTGTATACATATGAGGACAGTCTTATATACGGTCTCGTGGTCTCTACAATGCAAACTACCGATTAAAGGTGCACAAAATAGTTCACACAGTCCCATATTGAAAGACCAATGGGTCTGTTTGTTTGCTCATTCGAACAAAAAGACTAACCACTAAATCTCTGCAAAGATGGAGCTCAATACAAAAAATTTTTTGTCGCTCCGTAACCGACAATTCAATAAAAGGAGCACAGATTCCTGGAAATAACCGATTCATTGTCTTGACTAAGCGAATAGGCGACTAAAGAGCCAATGGAGAATAAAAATAAATTGCCACTTTTCAAAATCACTATTTTAATTTCTAGCTAAGAATTTACCGGATTGCCCTCATATTAAACATAGTAAACTTATTTTGCAGGTCATTGGAGAGCGAATTATACACATTCCTTATGTGCCAGTGCAACCCGAACCGCTGAATGTGCCAACGGGCAATGAGCTAAAGCCGCGCCCTGTTGGTGAAGAAAACGGCATTGTTGTTTTTTCATACTGTCCTATAAGTGCTGTAAATTATGTGAGTACTACAATCTTTTTTCTTGTGGTATCAATAAATAGACACAGGCAGAGCACTCACACAAGTTTTAGGGGGTAGCCATAAGATGATTTCAATGAACACATGTGTTTTGGGATATTACCATACTTTTATTGACTTTTAACAATAATACAGGGGAACACAAAGACAAAAGGCAAGACAGAGGATAAGTCAAGTGAAGACTCGGATGACTCTTCGGATTCCAGAAATGAATTCATACCTGATAACCGAAGAATGGCACTACAATCGGGAAAAACACAGTTAAATCGCGTGTCTAGACTATTAAATAGATTAGATGATCACTCTACGAGCAATTCTCAGGACGATGATGATGACTACGATATTAGTGTGGATGGTAAGAAGACTCCTGATAAACCCGTTAGTGTCACTGATGCAAGAAAAAGGCGGCTCGGTAATTCTACACTACTGCATAGTGCAGATGCCAACAGGATACATATAAAGGGCACTACTAGAATCGACGATATTTGGAAGAACAATAGTACTGAGTACAAGCCCGCATCGCCGCATTACGTTCTTAGTCAGTATGGCAAAAAAGTATCTAAGACGATTATTGAAAAGATAATCGATTACAATGAAAAACCCTCAAATGGTACTAACAACCTAACCTCAGAAAAGGTACAAAACAAATATGCGGTTACCCCCTTTAAACTTCCAAAAACAAATATTTCGCGTTTGGAAGTTGCTTTCCAAAGCAGTTCACACCAGTCATTGGACAAAGCATCATTTTCTAGCAAAAGCAACATAAGTTACACGGATGAAGACATAAATGGCAGTGACGACTGCAGCATAGAAATGAATGACATAGCGAAGGACGAGGTATTGAGTGGCTGCGACGAGGAAGTTTCAGTTAATCGTTTAGTTGGTGGCGCTGATAAGTGTCCCAGTACTAGCTCAAGCTCTGTATCGGATACAGAAACGCTAGTTGGAGAAGAAAGCATGGGCAGACTTGCATGTAATAATAGCAAATTAAAAAAAAAAAAAAACAAATTATAACAAAAATTAGACATCAGTTCGAGTCCAAAGCTCAACCTCAGTCAGCTAAATATCTAAGTATTTCGAAGATGGTAGACTAATTAGCATGCAGACTTTGGAATATTTCATGTTTCTAATATAAAATTTGTTCTTCGATACTGTTTTTGTGACTATCAAAAATGTAACTGTAAATCTTATATTGCTTGAGTTTGAGTATTAAGCTCGTGCTGAGATCTAACAATAATTTAAAAAAACCGAACATTTATGTAAACTTTTTGCCCACAGTAGCACCGGATAAAATGCCTTCGGATATGCCTTTGGTTCCAGCACCACTTTGTACAAGAGCCGTGAGCATGGCTGCAGCAGTAGCAGCGGTGGCAAGGGGGCGTCGTCGAGGCTTTGAATCAATTCCAGGCAGCAATATTGGGGTAGCTCATATGAGTACTTGCACTAACACTAGCACTTATGAACAAGCTAACGATAGTCATAGTCCTGAGTTTAATATTAATGATCGGGCATCTTTTGAATCCCAACATCTTTCTTATGATATTCCCCAAATGCAGTTCAGCCGATCGTCGGTGGGCGGCGCTAAATATGTATCCAATTGCCACCCTATGAATGCCGAGGAGTATGAAAGTCTGGAATTTGAGTCCCGTTTTGAATCTGGAAATTTGGCTAAGGCAGTGCAGATTACCCCCACTTATTATGAGCTCTACCTACGTCCCGATCTCTATACAAGCCGATCGAAGCAATGGTTCTACTTTCGCGTCCGACACACACGTCGTAATATGCTCTACCGGTTTTCCATTGTAAACTTGGTCAAGTCAGATAGCCTTTATAATGATGGAATGCGACCGGTTATGTACTCTACTTTGGGAGCCAAGGAAAAAAACGAAGGTTGGAGAAGATGTGGTAATAACATATCCTATTATCGTAACGATGATGAGTAGGTATATACACTAGTTCTTAATTTCATTATCTAATATTAAAATTTATCCGCAGAAGCAACAATAATACTAATGAAGAGGACGAAGATAATTCGAGCTACACATTAACTTTTACTATTGAGTTTGAGCACGATAATGATACAGTATTCTTTGCCCACAGCTACCCGTACACATACAGTGACTTGCAGGTATGTAATAAAATCTATGTGATATAATGTTAGTAATCAATATTGCATCCTTGTAGGATTATCTAATGGAAATACAGCGCCACCCTGTAAAATCAAAATTTTGTAAACTGCGACTGCTATGCCGTACGTTAGCAGGCAATAATGTATATTACTTAACAGTTACTGCACCATCTAATAATGAGGATACCATGCGGGTAAACGGATATTTTTAGATAAACTGACTTACGATTCAATATGTATATAAATAGCAGCGCAAAAAATCCATTGTGGTGTCGGCACGCGTGCATCCTAGCGAGACGCCATCATCGTGGATGATGAAGGGTCTAATGGACTTCATAACAGGAGATTCTACAGTAGCAAAACGACTACGTCACAAATTTATTTTTAAACTAGTGCCGATGCTAAATCCAGATGGTGTTATTGTTGGCAACACTCGGAACTCGCTAACTGGGAAGGACTTAAATCGTCAGTATCGAACCGTTATTAGAGAAACTTATCCATCTATTTGGTATACAAAAGCAATGATAAGAAGGTAGCTAGCATACCCTCAAAAAATGTTGATATATATTTCATCCCATCCTTAGACTGATAGAGGAATGTGGAGTCGCCATGTACTGTGATATGCACGCTCATTCACGCAAGCATAATATATTTATATATGGCTGTGAAAACAAACGTAATCCAGAAAAGCGGCTTACTGAGCAGGTTTTTCCGTTAATGCTGCACAAAAACAGCGCCGATCGAGTATGTCCTATGCTTTCAGTTCCCATTTTTTCTCCTTAAAACAAATATTTTCAACGTTTATCGCCAGTTTTCATTTGAGAGCTGCAAGTTCAAAATACAACGGAGCAAGGAAGGCACAGGACGGATTGTTGTTTGGATGCTGGGCATTACGAATAGCTATACTATTGAGGCATCCTTTGGTGGTTCTTCACTGGGATCACGAAAAGGGACACATTTCAACATCCAGGTACAGTTTCGTTTGCTTATCCGATTTTAACTGAACGTAAAGTTGAATAGAAATTATTAAATTTGCAGGATTATGAGCACATGGGACGTGCATTTTGTGAAACTTTATTGGACTATTGCGATGAAAATCCGAACAAAGTAAAACGACATGCTAAATTATTTAAGCAAATCAAAAAGATAAGAAAACGCGAGAAACGCGAACAGAAAGCATTGAAATTACAAAAAATGGCCGATCAGGGATGTATTCTAAGCGAAAAATTAAAAGTTAAACGTTCTGTGGAGACAAGTCTCTCCTAGGAATGTATATAATCACTAACCATACAACACATAGACTGGACAACTAGAACAAACTTTTTTCACGAAGCAGATTATGATTTCCCGTCCTAGTCATCTTCGTATTTGCTCGGCTCTTTAATTTACTGTTCGGACAGCGAAAATACAGCAGTTGATATTCAGTTCGCTGCCAGCGCTCGAACGAAATGATTCTATTCTCATATGAAGCATCTCTGTTTGCTATTCTTTCTTTACTCACACTCTCTATGCCTCTCATATATATATGTATGTACGTATGTGTGTGTACGCAGGCACAAGCCAGCAGCTCATAAAAATTGAAATTTGTCCGCGAGTCGCGATTCGCGACGATCACATCTTCGCTTCTGAATAAGGGTATGCCGAACTCTTAAAAAGGTTTGCTTCTGAATAAGGGTATGCCGAACTCTTAAAAAGGTTTGTCATGCTCATGCAAAATTTTAGTGTTTTCGTGATTATTTTTTTGAAGGGTATGAAAACGTGATGTACATAAGCATTCGTTTTTTGCGATGAGCATGCACAAAGACATTTACAATGTCTTGCTACATGTATGAGCATTTATGTGACTGTGTGCGAAACTATTGCTGCTTATAGCAATTGTAGGGCCTTCGAATTGTAGGAACGGTCTTGCATTTG
Source organism: Drosophila buzzatii (assembly GCA_035045845.1). NCBI lineage: Eukaryota > Metazoa > Arthropoda > Insecta > Diptera > Drosophilidae > Drosophila > Drosophila buzzatii. The sequence continues at coordinate 433,233 of JAWNOS010000094.1, read as the reverse complement.
CTCGATCTTGTAGACTTTCAAATCCATTTCCCCCATGTATATGGTATGTATGTTTATATGCATACATATACATTTATTCTTACAGATGTTTTATAAATGAAAAGGCTATATGTAATTAATTTAGTAACATTTTTGAACCGCTAAATCACAGTTTTGCATTAACAAATATCGAATATATCGTGTTGCGGATTATAAACTATTTAAGTGGATCAAGAAATTCATCTGTATTGACAAATGTCGGAATACACCATATACTCATTATTGCCAAAATGACTGCTGCAAGCCGTAAAGGCTCATTTGACAGTCAGTCTACAATTCCAGCCATACAAAATAGACAAACTACTGAATCGCGCAGGTAGCAAGAGTAGTTTCGCATACAGTCACATAAATGCTCATACATGTAGCAAGACATTGTAAATGTGTTTGTGCATGCTCATCGCGAAAAACGAATGCTTATGTACATCACGCTTTCATACCCTTAAAAAAAATAATCACGAAAACACTAAAATTTTGCATGAGCATGGCAAACCTTTTTAAGAGTTCGGCATACTCTTATTCAGAAGCGAAGATTTGATCGTCACGAATCGCGACTCGCAGACAAATTTCAATTTTTGTGAGCTGCGGGCTTGTGCCTGCATACACACACATACGTACATACATATATATATGAGAGGCATAGAGAGTGTGAGTAAAGAAAGAATAGCACACAGAGATGCTTCATATGAGAATAGAATCATTTCGTTCGAGCGCTGGCAGCGAACTGAATATCAACAGCTGTATTTTCGCTGTCCGAACAGTAAATTAAAGAGCCGAGCAAATACGAAGATGACTAGGACGGGAAATCATAATATGCTTCGTGAAAAAAGTTTGTTTTAGTTGTCCAGTCTATGTGTTGTATGGTTAGTGATATAATTCATTACACGTATATACACATCCCTAAACATACCGCCAGTCAACCGCTTTTTATAAATGGTTTAATGGTTTAATACATGTAAATGTTGTATGGTTGTCTTTGTTGCTGTTTCGCTGATTATTCAACAATATATATTAAAAGAATTAATTAAAAACCGATGGCTCAGACCACCGAATCATTAAATCAACTATATTATGTGTAATGTTGCCAAAGTTAAGAATTTGAATGCTATCTATCGCAAATCGCCGTTAAAAAAGTATATATATATATATATATATATATCTATATATATATTGTACTATATATATATATATATATATATATATATATATATATATATATATGTACTATATATATATATATATATATATATATATATATATATATATATATATATATATATATATAATTGTACTATATATATATATATATATATATAGTACAAGCACACAGCACCAAAAGGCACATAAGTATATTCAATAAATTATTATTAATATTATTATCATAAAACTTAATTAGATTTAGATGACTTTTGAGTACATTGTATAATTTTTTATTGTTTAAATAAAACCAGTGTCATAGTTAGAGGCTCTAGTATATTTGTATTCAACCAGCTTTACAACAAAATCAAAACTGTATACTTTTTATTTTATATTTGCATATATTGTCATAATTATTTTTATTTTGCATTTTTCATAAATTTTTCACTAATCCTAATGCATTAACATTTACAATAGATTTTAAATTTACTCAAACAACAGGAAAGACTCCGCTCTAAAATAATCGAAAGACTCATGCGCGAAGGCTCAAGCGCTGATGAACCATTAAATATACCGCTTTCCGATTACTCCAGGTAGGTTTATATTACATAATCATGATTTTTTAAAATGTTTGAATGTGTTCTTCAAGTTAAGTCAATTTATTCAAAAGAATATGAGAAGAATATGAGAATTAATTAACACTTGGATAATACACCTCCCACTGGTCCAATCAAATACAAAGTATCTTGCATTATAATTATATGATCGCTCTTGAATCAATATGAAACTAATATATGAACAATATATACCTATTCCAGTATATCCAATTCCCGCATTAATATTTTCGCATATATTGCATCATTCAAATAAATATATAAGCAGAACACCGCCATATATATATAAATAAAATAAAAAGTTGTATAGTTGTGAAAATGGACAACTTCTAAAGGTTACTCCGTAGCCCCTCGCAAATATTTAAAAGAAAAAAAAAAAAAAAAAAAACACAATTTCAAAAACTACAATCAGTAACTTGGGTCATAGAAATAAATAATTTAGATGAATTTGGAGTCAATTATTTGGAATCAATTTTTTAGACGTTGCTTACAAATGTAAGGTGTGCGTCTGTCTAAACTATGCGTTTGTGCAGCCTATTGTTAAAGGCTATCTACAAATAAAAAATATACTCTCTATTTTTACAGATACACAAATTAAACATTTTCCCTTTATTATTTTCTGCCTTAGCGATGAAGGTAACTGCAGCTCTAGCTCTGATAATGAAGGCAAACATTCAATAACGGCCTCTGATCTTGAAGGTCCTTGCTGTGCGCCTATTCGGGCGCCTCCCAGTTCGCCCGAGATTATGCATGAGATTCGCAAGGTAGGTTCGGATGTCACATTGCAACCCTTCAAAGCACATTGAGCACATCAATATTATGTTCACTCACCACCAACAGTTTCGAGTACGTCGAATGCATAAGGTGATGCATGTTTTGGATCAAATATACTTCTCACCGGTCCTACAACGAAAGTTTAAGGCTCTTGCGCGTCTTAAGCGCCGTCGCCATAAATTGGGAAGCAAGGTAGTTGGTTCAAAGCGTGTCACTGGTGGTGGTGGTGGACCAAGTCCACCAAATGTCAGTGAGAGGGTAATAAGCAACGAAAGTCCTCAGATAACCACCAAAACCTCACGACTTGCACATGACTCCGAGAGCTCTGAAAGCAATGGGTCTCAGTCATCGGACTTATTGACCGATGCTAGCAACGAGAAAAATCAGACTGGTAGTAAACAGCCAACTCGAAAGCGCAACAAAAAAAAGAAGCACATGACTACAGAAAAATGCAAAACTAAAGCGTTGAACCGTAAAATGCGAATCGACCGCAACTTGCGACTTTGGTTGGCTAACCGACGCATTTTTATTTTTCGCCGAAAGAAGGTACATACAAGACCTGTGCACATAAACACTATAACAATAACGAAAATTCCTTCGGCTTGCCGATGCATTTATAGTTTCTACTTACACAACTGAACAATAAATCACTTGCTGGTTTAACAGACCAAATAAAAAACGATATATCAACACAGATATAATTAAATGTAAACAACTTAAAATTTTAAATATGTTTCCCGATGTTTTAGAATCGCCGGCAACGTATTCGAAATAAGCCGATTAAGAAACGTGGCGAAGTGGTTCGGACGCCACTCGACTTGCCTACCACCGATCCGGGGTCAGATTTACATTTTTCCACAGACGATGAAGAGCTTTTTCCAACAGGTAACGTCACATTTGGGGCAGTGGCACCACTTCGTCACACTCTTCTTCAGAGTGAGTTACAGCGCCGATATATCGAAGAAATTGGTGACTTGGTAGTACAAAAACCCAAACCGGCTCATATGCCACCAGAATTAATCGTTACAACACCCTCCAAAAATTCTGGTAAAAGTGGTGTTCATAAATTGGAAGTCTACAAATTGATACCAAGCACAGCACCCGAACAAGTTCAGACGCAATGCCAGACAAACGGTACAGCGACTAGACGCACGTATTCCTGGCACAATCTCAACCAAGATACCGGCCGTGCCAAGCCTAATTTCCTCATGAGCGAATCAAAGCCTGCCGTAAAGATACAAAAGACGCCACCGAAGCGGTAAGTTTTGTATCCAGAGTTACATACATGTTATTTTCTAACCCTACTATTACGTCAGCAGTGTACCGAACCATTTAATTCCACTGAGTCAGCAAAGACATGGCCATGCTAACCATGCTGAGGACTTAAATTTAAAACTATCCATAAAAAAAAAAATTTGGACGGGAGATCACGGAGAGTCTGATGTTCGACCACTGGCTTGGTACAACGGTCAGTCCCAGGCACAAGCTCATATGACTACCGTGATAGCAACGGCAGCAGCCACTGCAGCTTTTCGAAGCACAGGAGGAGCACAAGCTCGTAACATGTATGCCGCTCCAAGCAATAAGGAACCATTGATATCTGCAACAGAATCGACAGCAGGCTCAGCGACTTTACCACCTGCTTATGTAGGTGCGCCACGTAGATCCCGCAAATTGGAGCAAGTGGATTTATTTAAGTACGTTCGAGAAAACACCATTTTTAGAGTATTTGTAAATATATCATTTGCAGCGCCTGTTCACAAAAGCTATTATTGTGGCAACAAGAGCATAAGAAGGCACAACCGTCAAACACACGCCTTATGGGCGGAAATAGCGCGAAGCTAGAAAATCCGCACATCTTTTTACGAAGTCGCAAGCCAAAACAGATTATCCGAACAGCCGGAGGTAATGATGTCCATGTCAATGTGGTTGGGGTAGCTGGGAAGTGTAAGCGCAAAACAAGTATGATTAAGCTTGCAGAGACTACGCAGCTTGTTACGCGGTTTTCACGAACGCATAGTAGTGGTAGAGGTTCTGCTACCGCTGATTTACAGGATCATCAAATGACTCAGATGCAAAGAATAATTTTAAAAACTCAATCAGGATCAGAGCGCACACAAAACGCCTCAGTTAGTGGCATGCAACACCATGGTGGTCGCACAACTGGCAAATTTAAGACTAGTGGCATAGTCGTGACTGCGGTACAACAGTCGTTGGGCCATGCAGAGGGTGTTAGTGCTTCGAGACGTTTGCGCCATGCTGGTGGCCTGCTCGCAAGGAATGGGAGCAAGAGTGTCGCTTCTGATACTCACAACGTGATTCAATACCGCACCACTAACGCATCACAAGAAGATAAATCATTGGCAGGGATTTCCCTAGATACGGTTAACCTTGTACACAAGGTCAAGACAAAGCTGAAAAAGCCCAAATCTCATACGCTTGCGAATGATACCGCTACATCCGCTAAGTAAAAACTACAAGTAGCTAAGCCGAACCACTAATATTCCCGGACATTCCTCGACTCCTTGATCGACACCTTTCCCTTATCAAGCTCTTTCATGTATTTGTATATGAATTTATTTTTAAACAAAATTTTAGTCAAAGTTAAATTAGGTATAGAAATAATGCGCCATTAGGAATTACGACCAATTAGCAAAATGTGAACACGTTGATGTAGCAAAATTCATGGGGCACTATACTATACTACCCCAAAGTGTAGGCATTGCGTATAATATATGTATTGCGTATATATATATATATATATATATATATATATATATATATATATATATATTTGCATATTCAATAGTTACCTATATATAGAACCTATAATCAGGAATTACATTTTAGAACGCCATTTCTATAAAAATTCACAATAAAAATTAATATTTTGAACTAACTGCATATGTTGTTAGTAGCAACTCTGAAGCACTACTTTAATTTGGATAGTAGAGTATTATCACTGAATCCAGAAAGCTAGTTTAGATTGTCATATGAGGTTATATTTGTATGTATGTATGCAAACAAACCAATACAGAATTAGTATATGGAAAGCGACGCATTGAGTATATTTACTTGCTTTTAGTGTATTTATAGAGTATTACAGTATATTCTTGTTTTAAGACTGCGAAAATCCAATTCGCTCTTCCAAAGTAAACAAAACGTCTAAACACGACCTCTAATGATGGCATTACCACCTAATTATATCAACGAGGGATGTTCAATTAAAACAATGTATATCGATTTTCGATATATTGCAAGAGTAAGGGCTTTCTGTATATTAATAATGTAAACAAAAAAGTTATCCGAACAGACTAACGATATGCATTTGTTCAATGTAATATGTAGGAATTTAATAATACTCACAAATCGTTCCAATTTTCCATGATAATTATCTATACAAACTTGTTTACTGTGTTCAAAATACTTTAATAAGATTATGAGTTCATTCGGCAATCTTAACAAATGTAATGTGCATGAATGCCACAATAATAAAATAGATATAATTCATATTATTATTTTATTTTTATTTTTTATTTTAGTATGTACGATATATATATATATATATATATATATATATATATATATATATATATATATATATATATATATATATATATATATATATATATAGTATATATATATATATATATATATATATATATGTATGTATGTATGTGTATGCGTATGCAAGCTCACATTAGCTACCAAACAGCAATCGCTGGGAAATTAGAATTGCTACATGCAGCAAGTGTATCGCACACAGGCACATAAATGCCTACACATATATTGAGGAAGTGTAAATGTAAAGGTGTATGTGTGTGCGTATGCAAGCTCACATTGGCTACCCAACCCAAGATCAAGGTAGTAAATAGTGCTACAGGCAGCAAGAATATCGCACACAAGCACATAAATGACATAAATGCTTACACATATAGCGAGGTAGTGTAAATGTGTGTGTATATAGTTATCGGTAAAAAATATTCTGTATGCACATCAACACTTTAATACCCTTTCCACAAATAATCATGAAAACGCTAACATTTTGCAAAGCCGTTTAAGAATTCGGTATACTCTTCGCTCAGAAGGGAACCAATGGGATCGCGTCGCGAAGAAATTTCAATTTTTGTGAGCTGGTTGCTGCTTGTGCCAGCATACATATATTTTTGTGAGAAGAGAGCAGAGAGTAAAAAGCATAGGGCAGAAAGAGAATGAGGGCATGGGAAAGAGTGGCACATGTCAGGCCTTTTTGGAAAATCGACCATCACCGTCGAGCGCTCGAAGCGGAATGATTTTTCCATCAGCAATTTTCGTCTTCCGAACCTAAAAGTAAGAACCTGAGCAAATACGAAGTTGAGTGGGAGCCAATGTCAAAAAATAAGTATGCACAAGCGTTTGTTCCAGTTGTCCAGTCTATGTGTTGTATGGTTAGTGCTGGTACGTTCGCACATGTTTTGGTGCGTGGAAAAATTTGTTCTAAATGTATGTATGGTCTATGTTTTGCATGGTTAGTAAGTATTGCATGGTTAGTAAGTAATTAGGCAAAGTAAAGGAGTGTAAACGACGATTTCACTCAAGCGAACAGTGTGGAAATACATATGAAGAAGTCCACTGAACTCTTTGTTGCCCTAAGCCGTGGAGTTGATGTATATGTAAATGCGTTCGTGCGCGATTAGACTCAATTTTAGTAAATTCTGCTTATATGATGGCAAAACTCAGTGCTGGTAATTTGCAGCTGTAATCGCTGTGGAATCGTAGTGAAATGACGTTGAAGAAGAAAATTACTGGATGTGTTATTGCGTAAGTACAGGAAACCTTTGGAAAGACCTCTTGGTAAGTAACGGAAATTGTATTTTGAAATATTATACATTATTCAGTTTTGGCAAAATTATTCTGCAACAAATTTCTTATGCTAAATAAATAATATTTATAAATAATTATATGTCATACCATTAGTTGCAGCGAGAAAGCAAAATGGCACACACCGTCTATATGTTGATTATAGAACTTAACTCAAATATAATGTCAAAGAGAGTATCACTTCAACCATACATACACCATAAACAGTTACACTGGGCTAGCACCCAAAACAATGACCATGAACGAAACACCTAATAGAAAAAAAACTTATAATACACAATCAAATAATCCAAAATATATTGTAATAAACAGAAAAGATAACGAAATATTCGATAAAATATCAGCCTTTCTTATTAAAACAAGTAAGAACGTTGCTAGCACCCAAAACAATATATAAATAATATTTTATATGTATGTTGAAATGCTTTCTGCCATCTTAGCAATTACTACTAATAAGCATGAATTATGCAGTTTGGCACAACAAACTTCTTTACCAGGTGGGATGGGGTTACGAAACAAGGCAACGCTAAGCTGCTCACTAAGTTGCTTAGAGACCTCCATAGCTAACCTTGTCCCTGGTAATTCAAGTTGACACACAGCCTCCACGAATGGCACCACTGGATAGCGTTGGGGCAGACAACCCAATCGTTAACTAATGTGTGCAGCGAAGAAGAAGAATAGAAAGATGGAACTTTTAAAAGCGAAATCTTTGACCGACTATAGACAACGAAATGATACACCGATTTATGAATTGTTTGCACCTGGGCTGACAGGAGTAGCATTCTTAGACCTCAGTAAGCAAGAGTGACATCTTGCAGAAATCGCTTCTAGGATAATGCTGCTGCTGCCTCCGTTCCGTTAAAACCCTGGCAGGCCTCCAAGTATGTTCGAAGCTCGTCGCCAATTTAATTTTTGGTGGTACAGGTTTAAGTTAATATATATCCTTAATCTGCACAAGATCTTGGCTCTGAACGCTGGCTCCCATAAGGTCCAGCGTCAACCCTCGCATGGCCTCCCTGCTCTGCATAGACAACCATGAGGATCGTCTGAGTGACTGTACATCCGAGCTGAGATAGCGGCTTGGAGTTGGGACCCAAAAACAAAAAATGAATAACAACCACAACAACAACAAGAAGACCGACGAAACACCACAAATGGAAAGTGACTATCGCTTCACTGACCCAAAGTTGGGCTTTGGTAAAAGCTCAAAGATACAGCGAAGCCCGGTAGCATCTGCACCAAAAAGCGTAGAGGAAACTCCAAAAACAACCGCTACGGAAGCAGGCGCCCCAAGCACTAATGCAGGGCTGGTGATGTCACCAAGCCAGGAGTACATGATGAAACTCCGTGCCGAGGAGGAGGATACCATCCTGAAATGCCGCCAGGCATTGCGGCGTATAAAAACCGCTGTGGCTAAACAAAAAAACATTAGCCTGGATGTAAGAAACGGAGTATCGGACTTGAACGAACTGCTCGATGTCTTAGGACACTGCAGGAGCTCCTGGAAGAAGATTGAGGCTGAAGCCAATAAGCAGAAGCAACAGCCATTAATAGAGAGAGGCAAAGAGCTCTGAATCAGTGGGAACACTCACTATACAAAAGAGACAGGCCTCTAGCCCCCTAAAGTCAGAGTCTGGTAAAAAACTCTGCGAAAGACCACAAAATCTTTGGCAAAAAATTAACAAAAAAGGTGACTTGTACCAAAGAGCGGAAAACACTACTTCGGCAGCCGGAAGAAACCAAAGATAGCAGCGAAAACGCAAAAAAAATGGGAAAAGAAGCCCCTGCGAACAGAAGCAGTCCTCATAAAACCTGAAGGTGGACAAATCTACGTAAATGTTCTTAGAAACATACGCAGCACAATCCAACAGGACGAAAAGACAAACGTGAGAGCTATAAGAAAAACCCGATCCGGGGCACTCCTTGTCTTACTCGGTAAAGGGAAAAAGGTACAACCGGAGTTGGTTGAAAATCTAAAGGCTACCGTCAAGAAAACAGCCTACAGCGACAGTAGAGATCAGGGATCTCGACTCTCTCACTGTAGAGTCCGAAGTGGCTGAGGCAGTGCATAAAGCACTCGCCAACACAACAGTTGACTTGCGGATAAAAGTCACTGCTCCGAACAGCCGAGAGCAGGTAAGAGCTTTCGTAACACTGGAAAACCAATCAACGGCGACGCTGCTCAACCTACAACTTAAAATAGGTTTTGTCAGTGTCAGGCCCAGAATGTGTCAAAACATCCGCAGATGCTACCGATGTTTCGGGGTCGGTCACCTACAGACCAATTGCACGGGACCAGACCGAAATGGCGAAGGCATCTGCATTAGATGCGGTCAAGAAGGCCACAAAATGAAAGACTGCAAATAACCACCCAAAATGCGGCATCTGCACTAACGCAGGGCGTAACTCTGTTGCCCACATGCCAGGATCGCAGAAATGCCCAAGCACTCGTATAGCATGATAAAGATACTCCAAGGTAACCTACACCGGAGCAAAACTGCAGATGCACTTTTGACACAGATCGTAGCGGAATATGCTATCGACACTGTGATCATTAGTGAGTAATACAAGCAGAAAGCAAACGGAGTTTGGTTAGAGGACGAAACCAAGACTGCGGCCATATGGATTCCCAGTGCCAGTGGACAGCTGCTACAAGAGAGCAAGCTAGGATATTGTTATGTGTACGCACGGTTCAGGGATGTCGCAGTAGTTAGCTGCTACCTTCCACCTTCCACAGGCCAGGATGCGAAGGCACTATTCCGGACATAACCCCTGCATCCGAGCATATTATAGATCTGATCAAGGACTGGAAAGTATTGGACGACTTCACTGATAGTGATCATGAGTATATCTCATACACCTACCAGAATAATAGACGACAAGTACCCCCGCGCGTCCTATACAAAAATGCAGATGGAATATAAATAAAATTGATACGGGAAAATTACACACCGAACTAGACGGAAGAGAGCGACAATTAAATGGGGCGTTGAGCCCAAACAAAATAGTCGAAAGAAGCCTTACGGCCATGGTACGTAACGTTTCGATGCCAAGAACGCATGGCAAACATGTAGGTGGCAGGCATACTGGTGGAACGACGATATCGCAGAAAAAACACGAGTATGTATACAGTGCAGAACAAAAATGACAAAAGCACGACGCACTGGAAATTTTATTCTTGAAGCGGTTGCAGCGAAGAATGCGAGAAAGGAGCTGTCGATTGCTATCGCTCGCAGCAAACAAGACAAGTGGAAGGAGCTCTGCCAAGATGTAAACAGAGATCCCTGGGGACTTGGCTACAAAGTAGTCATGAAAAAATTGAGGAACCTTGGAGCAACTCCAGACGTGGATGATAAAACGATGGACCACATAGTGGAAACACTATTCCCAACAAACATTCATGAAACGAATGCGCGGGCAGCCGAAGAAACTCATAGCTCAGCTCCTAATTTTACGGAGGAAGAGCTCAAGATTGCGGCACTTTCCCTGAAAAATAAAAAATCCCCGGGACCAGACAATATACCGGCAGAGATACTGAAGATGATAGCAACAGGACGACCAACTTTTCTCCTTAGAATGTATAATGCATGTCTAAAAGAAAGATTATTCCCAGAAGTATGGAAAGAGCAGAGACTTGTGCTCATCAGCAAAGGCAAAGGCGATCCCAACACCCTATCGGCATACCGTTCATTGTGTATGCTAAATACAGCTGGCAAGCTGTTAGAAAAGCTCCTGAAACCAAGGCTACTAGCTGCAATAGATGCCGCTGGAGGACTTAGCCCCAGACAGCATGGTTTCAGGGCCGGAAAATCCACAATGGGAGCTATTGATGAAGTTGTACAGGCAGCCAGAGCAACGAAAAGAGGAAATGCATACTCGCGCCCAGTGGTTCTATTAGTAACGCTCGACGTCAAAAATGCTTTCAATAGTGTTAGATGGAGCGATATGCGTGCTTCCCTGGAGAAACATTTTCTAATACCGGAGTACCTAGTGCATATGGTGAGGAGACACACAGACTGGTACAAAGCGCTATAGAGTGACTGGAGGGGCTTCACAGGGGTCGATCCTGGGACCAGACCTGTGGAATATCAGTTACGACGACATTCTAAGACTGGAAATGCCTGAAGAAACATTTCTAATCGGATACGCTGACGACTTCGCGGCCGTTATCACTGCCAGAAACACCACAGAAGCCCAAAAGAGACTGACCCAAGTCATGATCCGCACGCATATGTGGCCGAGCTCTCGAGGTCTGGAACTTGCTACCCAGAAAACAGAGTTACTTCTGTTTACAGGAAAGCAGATTACAACCGAAATAGAGATGCGAGTAAGCGGAAATCAAATAAGGACCCAGAGGACAGTGAACTATCTAGGCGTCAGACTGGATAGCAAACTCACTTTCGGGGAACAGCTGAAGCACGCCACGCGAAAAGGAGCTGCAATAACGGGCTCTCTCAGTAGACTGATGGCAAACGTTGACGATCCGACAGAAGGGAAACGAAGGCTTCTTATGGAAACGACAAACGCTAGACTTCTCTATGGTAGCGAAGTATGGGCGGATACTCTACAGGCAGCTGTAAGGCGAAAACCGATGTTATCCGTGCAGAGAAGAGCAGCCTTGCGGATAACATCGGCGTATCGCACAGTATCTGGAGCTGCAATAGTCGTGATAGCAGCAGTCATACCGGTGGACCTACTTGCTCAAGAACGCAAAATAATATGTTAGCTCCGGCAGAGCGGAGAACTCCCTGAACAGGCAGCAAAAAACATACGGCAGCAAACCATAGCCTCCTGCCAGGCGAGATGGTCATCCGAAAAATATGGAAGATGGACTGAAAAAATAATCCCCGATCTAGAGCAGTGGATAAATAGAAGAAGAACGGTGAAACGTCTTTTTACCTTACACAAATGCTCTCCGGTTATGGATACTTTCGAAAGTACCTAAAAAAGATGGGGAAAACTGACGAATCCAGTTGTATTTACTGCGAAAATACAATGGACGATGCAGAACACACTTTCTTTGACTGCGAAAGGTGGTCAGAAGAAAGAACCGCCTTGGCAGACTCTGTCAGCGAAGTCAAAGTAGATACAATAATACAGAAAATGTGCAGCAGCATAGATGCCTGGAAAAAAGTCTGTGACTTCGCCAAAAATGTTCTGCGGCGGAAGAAGTATGACCTGGACGCAGGCACAGAGAGGGTAACGCTCAGATAGAGCATGTTCGAGGGCACCACATTGAAGGTTAATGCGGGACAGTTCCCGGTTCCAAGGTGGAATTTAGCCCTAGAAGAGGAGGTTTTTTTAGTCGGTAAGCAGTCATGCAGTCCGACACACCAGCAGAGTGACGACCAGACTGACGGTGCATAAAAAAAAAACTTCTTTGCCAATTTACCACGCCCCAAGTGGGCGTAGACGCATAATTTTTGGCCAGTTCTTAGAAAGAGCTGAGGGTAACATTACTGCAAAATTTGGTCGCTTACACTCCTAAAATGTGAAAATTACAGGGTATTTTTCAATGTTCCACTCCCCCACAGAGGCTGAAAAATTTGGAAGCTTCTAGGTCTAAAACTTTAGAAGATATTTACACTTTATAATTCGGAAGCATACATAAGTATATGTTTCAATTTCAATAGCTCTAATAGCGCCGAAAAATATTGCGTTCATACGAACTGTTCAAGCATGAACATGCCTAATAAATAAATATATTAAAAATAGGCAATAGTCGATAACCTGCGCGTTATCTGAAGCCAAGTAATAAACATGTCATCCCTTAGCTGCAGCGACCAACGCAGCAAGTAATAAAAATGTAACGTGAGACGTGAGAACGGCTTAGCGATCGAAAAGGGACACTTGACAAACATCTGTGCACTTGTGTGCATGGAATTAATTATCGCCTTCCAGTGCCTGGAAGTATTTTTAAGGTATATAAGCACTAGGATTTTAAGAAATAAACAGTTCAATTTTGGAATCCAAAGGGACCAGAGTTCAATCTGAACTCAAAGAGTTCAGGGTTCCATTTTTGGGCTCAAAAAAAAAAAAAAAAAAAAAAAAAAAAAAAAATACAACTCGGAGAATAACATTTTGGTCCTTCAGCCTTCTCTGTTGTTTTCCCCACCAGTGGTAAGACATCAAAATGTTAGAGAGTCGAAATCAAACACTCCACATATAGCGAATTAAAAAATTGAACTGTTTATTCCTTAAAATCCTTGTGCTTATATACCTTAAAAATACTTCCAGGCACTGGAAGGCGATAATTAATTCCATGCACACAAGTGCACAGATGTTTGTCAAGTGTCCCTTTTCGATCGCTAAGCCGTTCTCACGTCTCACGTTACATTTTTATTACTTGCTGCGTTGGTCGCTGCAGCTAAGGGATGACGTGTTTATTACTTGGCTTCAGATAACGCGCAGGTTATCGACTATTGCCTATTTTTAATATGTTTATTTATGAGGCATGTTCATGCTTGAACATACTGCCACGGGCCTAAAATTTGTGGCTAGGAAATTTTAATAGTTGTTCGGTAACTTGCAGGTTATCCAGTAATGTTTAATTTAACATATTTAACTTGTGGCTGTAAATTTTAAATTTTTAGTATTTGAATTTTAATGTTAATAATGTTGTGTCGCATGTTCATGCTTGAACACGGACTGGCAGACAGACGGACGGACGGACGGACAGCAAGACGGACATTGCACAAACCCAATAGACTCTTTTTCCCTTTTTGTGAACAGAGTCTAACAAGTAAGAAAGCTCTAGTCGAGACTACGAAATCTCCGAAACCCCCCTTCTTTGAACGAATAATATTCCAAGAATGCTTCGTTTCTATTCTCCACACGTAAGAAGCTATACATGCAAAAACACGAGCACACGCACACGCTGATCTATGCTCGTACGCCTGTATGTGTGTAAGCATTGCAAGCGTCTTGCTGTCTCGCTGCCTCTCTTGCTGGGCTGCGTGGGTTTTGCTGCCATAACTTCTTTGATTAATAATTCTATTTCTAGACAGACAATGGTATGCAAACGTTGTGATTATGATCATGATAACTTTGGAAATATAAAAGTTATCGAATTTCCGAGACAAACTCGTACTGCGCGTGTAATATACGGACTTAACACAAAAAGAATGAACTCTCTAGCTTTTGTATCCTTGGAAATCGACGCGTTCATACATACAGATGGACTCACGGACAGACGGACATGGCTATATGATTTTTTCTCGTCACCCTGATCAAGAATATATATACCTCTTGGGGTCCGCCACGCCTCCTTCTGCCTGTTACACACATTTAACTCAATGGGCTCATGGTATAAAAACAAGATCACGAAGATTAAACAAGTAAAAAAGCTCTAGTCGAGACGGCTCGACTACGAGCTACCCTGAACCCAGCAAAAAAGAAACTAATACTCTTCTTCTTTACGCACGTATAAGCGCGCCTCTGCTAACCGCGCAATTGCTGCCGTTGCTTGGGGGTGGGTTGGGCTTTAGTTTGAATGCTTATAACTCCATTTCTAGAAGGACGATCATAATGAACTTTTTAGAGTAAATTAAGAGTATCTAAATGTATCTATGTGCCAAATTTCAAGTCTCTAGTATTTGAAATGCGTTTTCTTAAAATTGTTGGCGAATGGGGAGTGGTATCCGAAATCTGAAAATTATCTGAAGTCTTTAGCTAAAACGGTGTAGAAGTTATGCCCGAAAAACATAAAAAATAGAAACGAATTTTCCATTTCTTATCGATAATTTGGAAATGGGATGAGTTATCGTACTGCGTAACTAACATACGAGTGTTCATGTGAAATTTCAGCTCTCTAGCTTTTGTAGTTTCCAAAATCTCGACGTTCATACGGACGGACGGAAGGACGGACGGAAGGACGGACGGACAGACGGACAGGGCTCAATCAACTTTTTTTTTATGCTGATCAAGAATATATATACTTTATGGGGCCTGCGACGTCTCCTTCTGCCTGTTACATACATTTTCACAAAACCATTATACCCTGACTTCCCATTTTCAATGGGTTCAGCGTATATCAAGTAAGAAAGCTGTAGTCGAGACTGCTCGACTACGAAATCCCCTCAGCCCTTCTTCGAACGAATAATATTCCAAGAATTATTCGATTTGTTTCAGCACGCATGCAAAACTACGCGCACACATAGACGCTGATCTTTGTTCCCAAAGGGAAACAAGTAAGAACGTTGCAGTTAGGCGCAACTAACTGCGAAATACTTTGTTCCCATAGGTGCATCTTATTTATTTAATAAACATTTAATTAGCGAAATATTTCGGCAATTAGAAAACGTACATGGCAAGCATCAAACGTTTTTCCTATACATATGTACATACAGATTTACACATGTACACACTATACGAGTATACACACAATTTTCTATGTATGCATACAAAAGTCTGCATGCCGGAATATTTTAAGAATTGTAAATTTTTCGATCGTTACTTTAGTTTTGTCAAAATGCGTCCGTCTGACCGTCTGTCCGTCTGTTCGTATGAACGCAATATTTTTCGGCGCTATTAGAGCTAGAAACTTGAAATTTTAAACATATACTCATATGTATATGCTCCCGAATTATAAAGTGTAAAAATTTTCCCGATCCGCCCACTAGGGGCGTGGTAAATCGGAAAACTCTTCCGCCCATAGGCAGGTTATCATACTAGATGATAAGCTAGAGTGTTGCAATTTGGAATGTATACTCGGGGTACCCAAGTTCAAAAAGCTATGGCGGATATATTTACACCTATTGGGGGCGTGGCAAATCGGGAAAAACGTATCTTGTACACCGTTAAAGCTAGAAAGCTGAAATTTTGCATGCGAGTTAATGTTATGATTCTAAGAAGATCGATCAAAAAGTTATATGTCTACGCCCATTGGGGGCGTGGTAAATCGGACCTGAATATATAGTGATTTTTCAAATTGTGCTATATTTTGAACAGTATTGACTGTTGGGCCCAGTAATCAGCGCTTTATAAGAACTAAGAGCGGCAGTTCGCCAAACCTATTAGCATCTAAGAGAATTTTGTAAAGAGATTGCGCTCTCCTTTTTAACGTTCATTCGTTCCCCCACGCAACGGCTCAGTCTGATCGGCCGGCTCGCGTAGATCGAATGTGTGCATATTTACTTTCGCTTGTTAACAAGAAACCTTTTCTGTAACATACATACATACATATGCATAATTGCGGACAGCACGACGGCCAAAGTCGCTTGCTCGCATCTAATAAACAATTATGACTTGCTAATCAAATTGTGGTTTTTAATCTAAAGCTATACGAAAAATCTCGATAGCTCAACATTTGGTGACCCCGACGTGATTTTTTTTTTCTCTCTATGCAAATACATGTACTTACATATGTACATATATGCATATCAACATAAACATATAAATATATAAATATATAAATGTACATATATATATATATTTAAGTTTCGTAAATACATTGTACATATTGTCGTGCACATATGCCGTTTATATAGCAATTGCCTTTTTACCGTTACTTCTTGCAAAGTCGCCAGACACTCTTTCGTTTCGTTTTGCAATACAGTGGTGTCCGTAAAAACAGTGCGTATAAACTTATTTCTACAGACATACATATGTACATATGTGCTCATCAGTTGTAACTTATTGGTGTACATACAAGTAACAAGTGACAAGTTAATAAACAATTAATAGCAACTGATTTCGGAACTGTGAGTTTCCATAACTTCGCACTCATACGTCGATTAAGCGTGCATAATCTCAGTACAATTACATGCTTGCCGTTAATTCTGTTGTTGTCATTGCACTCATTCGGTTCGGCGCACTAATTCATACGGATGCAATAATTGGGTGAAATAACAGTGGCATATAATTGGTAATTAACTAAACTCTGTGCTGTGTTTAGTAAAATAGCTCAGAATCTGAGTTTTGCGCCCGTGCAATCTCCGCATATCAGCAACTGTGAACTCTATCGGTAATTCTCGTGTGCTTTATTCATCATGGCGAGCTTAAATGCTACTACAGTTGCGCCCGAAGAGCGAGCGAAATTTTATAAGCTCAAAGTCAAATCTGTGTTTGAGCGCGTAAAAAGACTGCAAGCCAAGGTTGATTCTGATGCTCGCACCGCTGAAATGCCCCATAGTTCCACGTTTAGTAGACCGATTGTCCCTACTCAAGTTCCCGCTCCCAACTATACGATGGCCATAAAGCTATTGAAACAAAGATATGATAACCGACGTTTAATTTTTCAAGCCCACATCGTAAAGATCTTAGGGCTGAAAAGGGTAGAAAATGGATCCATAACCAAGCTGAGAGAATTGTCCGACAGCTTCAATGTACATATGCGTGCACACAGTGGCCTGGGCACAACAGAACAGATAGCCAGTGCCATCATTGCTCAGGTGCTGATACAGAAGCTTGATGTGGCCTCACCAGCTAAATGGGAAGAGAAATTGGAGGATTCAGAGATGGCGTCCCATATACCTGCATATGAAGAAGTGACCTCTTTCCTTGAGCTTCGCTGCCGCACTTTGGAATCAATGGAATTTTCTCTAAATAACTATTCATCCAGTAAGCAGGTGAATTCTAGCAGTAAATTGGCCCACAGCCGGTCCACATTTCTTGTGACAGACCACAGTGCACACAGTTGCGTTTTTTGTAATGATCCTGAGCATACAATCTATAAATGCTCAAGATTCGCAAACCTATCGCCTAATCTTCGTCTGAATGAAGTCAGGAAGGCTGGGCTATGCTTAAATTGCTTGAAAGGCGGCCATCAGTCGCGACAATGTGGCTCGCGTAGTTGTCGGGTCTGTGGAGTCAAGCATCATACAACTCCAGCACATCGCAGGCAGTAACTCCGTTCCATCAGCAATCCTCATCATCAGGGATGCAGATCACTCCTACTCAGCCCTCAGCTCCGTCCACTACTCTCCTGGCTCAAGATCTGAACAGCGGTGGTTCTGGCCAAGAATCGGTTTGGCGAACTTGTTCCTTGTCGTGCACTCTTAGATTCAGGCTCCCAGGTACATCTTGTTACAGCCAGGTTTGCCAATCTGCTACAACTTAAGAGATCAAGGTCATATGCGTCTGTACGTAGCTTAGGCGACTCCAATTTTGACACCGATGGAAGCACCATTTGCCTCACCTTGCAGGCTCACGCATCGGAGTATGCGACTAGCATAACGGCCATGGTAGCAGCAAATATAACTGGCAGGCAGCCCAGTTCTAATATAAATACAAGCAATTGGAGTATACCGCAGAATATAGTCTTGGCAGATCCAGCTTTCGATATTCAGTACGCTTGCCTGTTAAGCTTAATTACGAGCTTCTTGGAGAGTCTTATCAGCAAGCGCTGCGGCGGTTTCTTAATCTGGAGAAGAAATTGAATCGCTTGCCTCATATAAAGTCTCAATATTCAGCGTTCTTGGATGAGTATTCTGAGCTGGGTCACATGTCACGCGTTCCTCGCAGCTCATTTCACCAATGCAGATATTTTCTTCCTCATCACTGCGTTTTGAAAGAAGATAGCTCAACTACCAAACTTCGAGTCGTCTTTGATGGATCAGCAGCTACATCAACTGGTTATTCGCTGAACGACATTCTAATGTCAGGTCCTGTCATTCAACCGAAAATGATCGACATATTGCTGCGTTTCCGACCCTATCCAATTGCACTCACCGGTGATATTTGCAAAATGTATCGTTGGGTGAAGGTGCCTGAGCCAGACAGCTATCTGCAATGCATTCTATGGAGGAATTCACCAGATAATGAGTTAGAAGTGTTCAAGCTTGATACGGTCACATATGGCACAAAACCTGCGTCATTCTTGTCTGTGCGTGCCATGGACCAGCTCGCCATAGATGAAAAGGATACCTTCCCAGTCGGTTCCGAGGCATTACTTCGCGATTTCTATGTCGACGATTTGATCTCTGGAGGAAATTCAGTCGAAGAGGCAAGACGCGTCATGCAAGAAACAGCTGGAATATTGGCATGTGGCCGGTTCAAGTTGCGAAAGTGGTGTTCAAGCCATCCCATGGTGCTGGACGGCGTAACAGAGTGCGACAAGGAATCACTCATTAGGTTCAATGATGGCAGCGACATTACAAAGACAATTGGCCACGCATGGGATCCATCATCTGATCAACTTTTGTTCTCATATTTAGCTATGAATTTAACCACTAAGCCATCCAGGCGTTCTGTCCTCTTGTCTATTGCTCGGTTTTATGATCCCCTTGGATATAGCCATGTCCGTCTGTCCGTAGGTCTGCCACGCCTCCTTCTGCCTGTTACATACTCTTATCATAACCATTATACCCGGATTTCCCATTTTCAATGGGTATAATAAAACTCCTCTGGATCCCCAGCCACTGTAACATTAAAGGGAAAGAGCTAGCTGACACGGTAGCCAAAGATGCATTTTATATGCTCCTACACGCCAATTTTAATACTAAAGGCATAAACAAATTCCTCAAGAACGAACTTACTCAATCTTTCAAACTCAGCATAGAACGCTGCAACCGATGGGTACCAACAGCTAAACACAAACCTAACACACACATTAAGCTAATTAAAAAACATAAATTAAAGAAGCATCACTCACAGTGACCAAATAAAATCCTAAGGCTAGGGCTAGAATGTGTGTCCTAGCACACCAGAATAACGCAATAACAGTATCTCAGCCCAGAGAACATCCCACATTGTCCCAAATGTCTCACAACCTTAAACATTAATATAAAACACATCCTCTACAACTGCCCCGCAACTTCTGCCATTTCAAATGGCCCTCTAAATTTTGGATCCAGCTTTGTTTGGTTTCTTTCCTCGTCCTCAAGTAAAATGTAATCACCAACTTTGTGTTTAACGTCTGTTGCCTTTTGCCTATCAAACCATAGCTTATAACGAATTCATTTAAATCAATAATATGGAGGATTTTATAGGTTTTATGCAGTTTTCAACATATATTTAGAAGGTGTGGTGCAAATAAACAAATTTTGTGAAATTGAAATTTGTATCCGAACCTATAACTTACATACTCTTTCAGGTCGCTTTTTCCGCTAAGTTTATCAGTTAATCCGTTTTTCGGGGATTGTACATAATACAACTTTGGACTTTGGAACTTTTTTATACTTTAGACGCATATAACTCCATTTCTAGATTTATGATCTTCATGAAACTTTCAGAATATATTAATAGCATCCAAATGTGTGTATTTGTCAAATTTCAGTTTTTTTCGATAACTCATCCAATTTCCAAATTATCGATAAGAAATCGAAAATTCGTTTCCATTTTTTTTTGGCATAACTTCTACACCGTGTTAGCTAAAGACTTCAAATTTGCATATTTAGATAGCTATTATGAATACGCAGATCATTTAGTTTAGATTCAGATTTTAGATGCCACGCCCCCTTCGCCACCAATTTGAAAATAACGCATTTCAAATACTAGAGACTTGAAATTTGGGGTAAAGAAGAAGAGTGTCACCTCTTTTGGGTTCAGGGTATCTCGTAGTCGAGCCGTCCCGACTAGAGCCTTCTTACTTGATCTTTACCCTCCCTCTCTCTTTTTTCTCTCTCTTTTACTCTATGCGAGCACAAGCCAGCAGCCCAAAAAAATGGAAATTTGTTCGCGAGTGGCAATTCGCGACGATCCTATCTGCCCTTCGTTGTAAGAGAATGCCGAACTCTTAAACGGCTTTGCCATGCTCATGCAAAGTGTTAGCGTTTTCGTGATCATTTTTGGGAAGGGTATGAAAGCGCTGATGTGCATAAGCATCACTTTTTCGCGATGAGCATGCAGACACACATTTACAATATCTTGCTACATGTATGAGCATTTATGTGACTGTGTGCAAAACTATTGCTGCCTGTGGCAACATTTGCAGTTTACTCTCTTGCTACCTGCGCGATCCAGTAGTTTGTTTATTTTGTATGGTTTGAATTGTAGAGTGACTGTCAAATGAGCCTTTACGGCTTGCAGCAGTCATTTTGGCAATCATGAGTACATGGTGTATTCTGACATTTGTATGAATTTCCAGATTCACTACAATCGTTTATAACCCGTTCAAAAATATTTTGGTGGCTATGTTACTAAATTAATTATAGCCATTTTTATACCCTGAACCCATTGAAAATGGAAATTCAAGGTATAATGGTTTTGTGAAAATGTATTTAACAGGCAGAAGGAGACGTCGCAGACCCCATAAAGTATATATATTCTTGATCAGCATAAAAAAATAAGTTGATTGAGCCATGTCCGTCTGTCCGTCCGTCCGTCCGTCCGTCCGTATGAACGTCGAGATTTCGGAAACTACAAAAGCTAGAGAGCTGAAATGAACACATGAACACTCGTATGTTGTTACGTTTTTTCGATAACTCATCACATTTCCAAATTATCGATAAAAAATCGAAAATTCGTTTCAATTTTTTATGTTATTTGAGCATAACTTCTACACCGTTTTAGCTAAAGACTTCAAATTTGAATATTTAGATAGACATTATGGATACGCAGATTATGTAATTTTCAGATTTTGGTCGCCACGCCCCCTTCGCCCACAATTTGGAAAAAACTAATTTCAAATACTAGAGACTTGAAATTTGGCACATAGGTACATTTAGATATTCTTAATCTACTCTGAGTTTCATAAAGATCGTGCATCTAGCAATGGAGTTATAGCCGTTCAAAGTATAGCCTGACCCACCCCCAAGCCACGGCAGCAACTGCGCGGTTAGCAGAGCGCGGGCCTGTACGTGCGTAAAAAAGAAGAGTATCACTTTTTTTGCAGGGTTCAGGGTATCTCGTAGTCGAGCCGTCTCGACTAGAGCCTTCTTACTTGTTATACCCTGAGCCCATTAAAAATAGGAAATCAGAGTATAATGGTTTTGTTAAAAGTATGTAACAAGCAGAAGGAGGCGTGGCAGATACCATAAAGTATATATATTCTTGATCAGGGTGACGAGAAAAGTTGATATAGCCATGTCCGTCTGTCTGTCCGTCCGTCTGTAACAAGCAGAAGGAGGCGTGGCAGATACCATAAAGTATATATATTCTTGATCAGGGTGACGAGAAAAGTTGATATAGCCATGTCCGTCTGTCTGTCCGTCCGTCTGTCCGTATGTTTGAACGCGTCGAACGCCGGGCCAGTTTCAGCCGACTTTGGATTCGTTTCAACAAATTTATTTGTTGAAGCCCTTGCGATGGAGTAATAACACTTGTGAGTTTTCTTTGAACTTGGTATATTCTTGTTATAATGCTTATTATTAATTCGGGATACAACACACTTGTATAATCGTCGAGTGTTTTATGTTTGTTCCCGCACTCCGGCTGGGCGAGCAATTGCGGCTCAGTGGCACCAGGATTCGCCCAAGCGCTCCAGCTCATGCCAGGATCTGCACTGTCTACTCCGGCGGTTCGCTCGGCTATACAGGCTACTCCTACTACTGGACTCGCTATTGGCACACATAGGTTCTTATGCGCACAATTGCTACCTATTCGCACGGCTGCGTGAACGTACACAATTCTGTGACGAGACTTCTGTCCAGACTACGAGTTGCAGCTGCCCTGTATCAACTCTCTAGCTGATGGCCACTGCTGCTTCTGCGTGTCTGTGGTCCTTATTAGGCGTCTGAAGTATCCTCCCAGGATACTTTGGATGCTCCCACGATGTCCTGTCTGCTTCGAGTCCTGAATATCGGTGTCCTGCGTCGATATCGTAGTCCTTCGATGTCTTGTGTCCTCACTCGTTGACTCGTACTTGCACTTTCACTTGAATCTCACTCTCGATCTTCACTCTTGATTCTCGATTCACATTAACTTTGCTCTTGATTCTTGATTCTCATTAACTTCGCTCTTGATTCTTGATTCACTCTTGATTCTTTATTAACTTCCATATGAAGCCGCCAGTGCCCTTTTATAGGGCCGCTGCTGGCCCTGTTCGGTTCTGGAGCGGGGCTTCCTGCCGCTCGTGCCCATCTAACGGCACAATCGCGTGATCTGGGTGACGCCAGCCGCCCGCCAAATGTTGCGGCCGCTTTTCGTTGGCCGAAGTACCGCTGTTGCTATGCAACGAGAGAGCGTCCATCACTTGCAGCGGTACCTCGGCTAACGCTGCCCTATGACCCGCGGGTGAGCGACGCGAGCTAATTGCTGACACTATAGGAGCGACAGAGATGGACTATAGTCCGCTCTCTGACCCTTTCCAGTCGCGAGGGTCGCTCCTATAGTGCTCGCGTCGCTGTGTGGAGCAATATATGCATGCACGTATGTGCATATAAACACACAGCAAATACATGTGTTTATATACACTGCATACGTGCATACCTATATTGCTCCTCACAGCATATAGATATGAATATCATAAACATAATCTGAAGATATCAATACGATTGTCCATCTAGAAACAGAATTATTAATCATCAAATTTTTCTCATCAAAACCCATGCGGCGCAGCAGCAAAGCAGCGAGATAGCAAAACGCTTGCAATGCTTACACACATGCACATACATGCCTACAAGCGTAGATCAGCATCTATGTGTGCGCGTGGTTTTGCATGCGTGCAGAAACGAATCGAATAATTCTTGGAATATTATTCGTTCGAAGAAGGGCTCAGGGGATTTCGTAGTCGAGCAGTCTCGACTACAGCTTTCTTACTTATTTGTTTTTTGTTAGTTATAATATTTTGAGATTAGCTACATATGGGATTGCAATGTTGAAGAATATGCTGCGTTTGCAGTTTTGTTTTCTACAAATATGTAGTTGTTGGATAATGATGCTCCAGAATATGAACACCATTCTTGGATGTTTGCGAAAAGGGAGGTTTTAGGTTTGGTTTGTTTGTCCATTGAAGGAGACTATAAGGACCTGTGGCCGCCTTATAAAAGGGCGCATGCGGCCTCATATGGGTACGTTAGGAAGACAGTAGAAAAGAAGAGTGAAAGTAGTGAAAGTACGCAGAATCAACGTCAGTCAAGTGAAACTGAGTTAAATTGTCGCAAGTCAACGCGAGTGGAAGTCATCCAAAAGGACACCGAAGGACTGCGATATCGGCACAGGATACCTTAATATCGGTATCCTGTGCCGATATCGCAGTCCTTCGGGTAGACAGAACATCGTGGGAACACCCAAAAATATCCTAGGAGGATATTTTGGACAGGAGGATATATGTAAATTGGTGCAGCGCAGCTGCAATTTGTGTTATAAGCTTGCACTTCACGGTCACGTAGCCATGCGAAAAAGGCGTGATATCGGGTGCGAAATATACTAGGTGTGCCAAGAGCGAGTCCAGCTGTAGGAGTAGCCTGTAGAATATCCAAGCGAACCGCCGGAGCATACAGAGCGAATCCTTGCATATTCTGGAGCGCTTGAGCGAATCCTAGTGTCGCTCGCCCAGCCGGAGTGAGCAGAACATACACTCTGTCCTGTGTACAGGTGTGCATTTAGGAGGCGGGCCACGCACATAGCAGGAGTACGTCAGAGAGGCATTGTATCGAGAAGTGAATTATAATCTGTAAAAAGATCAAGAAAGTATACCGAGCTTTTAAATCCACAAAACACAAAGTGAGTATTTAATTATTGTAGGGGCTTCAACAAATAAAAACAACACAGTCAGTTGAAACTGGCCCGGCTTAGACTCGGGTTGAACCGAAGGTTCGTAACAACTGCGAGAGGTTGCGTCGGCTGCAGCGGCCAGGACGGGCGCGTTTGATGGTCATGGAGGATGAGGATGGCCACGAAGAGGAAAAGTTTCTGCGGACTCCAGGATGAGATTCCTCGTCCTGCGCCAAGGACTGGTGCTTTAGGGCAAAGGATACACATCCCGAATCGTGCCACAACAAGGCACTGGAGTTTTGTTGGCAGTGTGGGCGCAAAGGCGTTCGTACGGTTTTTGCCTGCAGACGGATGCAAGCAACTATAGATTTGGAGCAATCCTGACGCCGAATTCTGAGGAAGTCGAGCGCTTCATATCGTATGCCAGTCGGACATTTAACAGCGCAGAGAAATCTTGGGCATAAGAAAACTCAGGCCATACCTGGAAGGATACCATTTTATAGTGGTCACGGACCATATGGCGTTGAAGTGTCTCAATTCCATTGAGAGCCCTTCATGAAGGTTTGCTAGATTGGCACTGGAGTTGCAGCAGTACGACTTCGAGATTCGCTAAAGAAAAGGCAAACAAAATATCGTAACCGATGCACTGTCACGACAGCTGGAGGAGGATGCATGCTGCTTGGCCAAGAGCAAGGAGATGTCAGCTGGGACAGGATGACTATAGAGAAGAAAAAAATCACGACGCAGTCATCGCTGGCCACCTTGGGAGGAGAACAATTGCTCGGGAGCCAGCAAGGTAATACTGGTCACGCATGTACCGGGATGCATGCAACTACGTGCAGCTTTGCGAGCTGCACCAGCGCTACAAGCCCAGTCAGCTGCAGGCAGATGGTCAGATGCTGACGCAGGTGCCCGAGGAGCCATGGGCAACAGTATGCGCTTATTTTGTGGGTCAGCTGCTGAGATCAAAGCATGGGAATACTATGCTACTGTTGTTCATTGACCATGTTCGAAGCGCAAACTGTTGGGACAGGCCAGGAGGCACAGAGCCCAATGGAGAAGGCAGCTAAGATGCAAGGGGTCTTGGAAATTGTGCGTCGAAACCTGGAGAGAGCTGTTCAGGACCAGCCGCGGCATTACAACCTACGGCGGCGGCAGTGGAAGCACGCCATAGGGGACGAGGGCAAAGAAACTCCACCTATCCAATGCCGCGGACGGATTCGCAGCAAAATTGGTAACACGATATGGAGGGCTGCACGATGACCAGTTTTGTGTCCCCCGTCTTCTTCCGCATCAGCTCGGATGCCGAAAAGCGAACCAGGACAGCGCAGGTGGCGGACATGAAGCTGTGGCAATGTGATGCGGGTGAGTTACAGCCAAATGCTTAAAACTTAAAATATTAAAAATAAAAATAAAAATAAAAAAAACAAGTAAGAAGGCTCTAGTCGACACGGCTCGACTACGAGATACCCTGAATCCAGCAAAAATGAAACTAATACTTTTCGTCTTTACTAGCGCGCGCTCTGCTAACCGCGCAGTTGCTGCCGTGAATTGGGGGTGGGTTGGGCTATACTTTGAACGCTTATAACTCCATTTCTAGATGGATTATCTTCATGATCAAAGTAGATTAGGAGTGTCTAAGTGTAACTATGTGACAAATTTCAAGTCTATAGTATTTGAAATGCGTTTTTTGCAAATTGGTGGCGAATGGGGCGTGGCATCCAAAATCTGAAAATAACATAATCTGCGTATTCATAATATCTATCTATAAATACAAATTTGAAGTCTTTAGCTAAAACGGTGTAGAAGCACTAACCATACAACACATAGACTGGACAACTGGAACAAACTAATGTGCACACTTATTTTTTGACATTAGAACCCCATCAACTTCGTATTTGCTCGGGTTTTTACTTTTCGGGTCGGGAGAGAAAAATTGCTGATGGAAAAACCATTCCGCTTCGAGCGCTCGACGGTGACGGTCGATTTTCCAAAACAGCCTGACATGTGCCGCTCTTTCCCTTGCTCTTTCCCTTGCTCTACAGGCGGCAGCAAGCATATTGCACACAAGCACATAAATGCCTACACATACAGCGAGGAAGTGTAAATGTGTGTGTGTATGCAAGCTCACATCGCTACCCAACCGAACGAACATCAACTGCTGGGGTTCTAATAGTACTACAGGCAGCAAGCATATTGCACACAAGCACATAAATGCCTACACATACAGCGAGGAAGTGTAAATGTGTGTGTGTATGGTGATCGGGAAATAATATTCGTTATGCACATCAACACTTTCATACCCTTTCCACAAATAATCATGAAAACGCTAACATTTTGTATGAGCATGGCAAAGCCGTATAAGAATTCGGTATACCCTTCGCTCAGAAGGGAACCAATGGGATCGCGTCGAGAAGAAATTTCAATTTTTGTGAGCTGCTTGCTGGTTGTGCCAGCATACATATATTTTTGTGAGAAGAGAGCAGAGAGTAAAAAGCATGGGGCAGAAAGAGAGCAAGGGAAAGAGCGGCACATGTCAGGCTTTTTTGGAAAATCGATCGTCACCGTCGAGCGCTCGAAGCGGAATGGTTTTTCCATCAGCAATTTTTCTCTCCCGACCCGAAAAGTAAAAACCCGAGCAAATACGAAGTTGATGGGGTTCTAATGTCAAAAAATAAGTGTGCACATTAGTTTGTTCCAGTTGTCCAGTCTATGTGTTGTATGGTTAGTGGTAGAAGTTATGCTCAAAAAACGTAAGGGTTGAAACGAATTTTCGATTTTTGTATCGATAATTCGGAAATAGGATGAGTTATCGAAAAAATAAAATAAACTCGTACTGCGTAGCTAACATACGAGTGTTCATGTGAAATTTCAGCTCTCTAGCTTTTGTAGTTTTCGAAATCTCGACGTTCATACGGACGGACGGACGGACAGACGGATAGGGCTCAATCAACGTCTGCGACATTTCCTTCTGCCTGTTACATACATTTTCACAAAACCATTATACCCTGAATTCCCATTTTCAATGGGTTCAGGGTATAAAAAGTGATACTCTTCTTCTTTACGAACGTATAAGCGCGCCTCTGCTAATCGCGCAGTTGCTGCCGTGGCTTGAGAGTGGGTTGACCTATACTTTGAACGCTTATAACTCCTTTTCTGAATGGATGATCTTCATTTTCAGAGTAGATTAAGAGTATCCAAATGTAAGTATATGCCATATTGCAAGTCTCTAGTATTTGAAATGCGTTTTTTTGAAAGGCGAAGGGGGCGTAGCATCCAAAATCTAAAAATTACAAAATTTGCGTATCCATAATATCTATCTAAATAAACTAATTTGAAGTCTCTACTTAAACAAGTAAGAAGGCTCTAGTCGAGACGGCTCGACTACGAGATACCCTGAACCCAAAAAAGGTGATACTCTTCTTCTTTACGCACGTATAGGCGCGCGCTCTGCTAACCGCGCAGTTGTTGCCGTGGCTTGGGGGTGGGTTGGGCTATACTTTGAACACTTATACTCCATTTCTAGATGCACGATCTTTATGAAATTTTCAGAGTAGATTAAGAGTATCTATATGTATCTATGTGCAAAATTCAAGTCTCTAGTATTTGAAATGCTTTTTTTGCAAATTGTGGGCGAAGGGGGCGTGGCATCCAAAATCCAAAAATTACATAATCTGCGTATTCATAATATCCATCTAAATATACAAATTTGAAGTTAGCTAAAACGATGTAGAAGTTATGCCCGAAAAATATAAAAAATGGAAACGAATTTTCGATTTTTTATCGATAATTTGGAAATGGGATGAGTTATCGAAAAAACAAAATAAACTCGTACTGCGTAGCTAACATACGAGTGTTCATGTAAAATTTCAGCTCTTGTAGTTTCCGAAATCTCGACGTTCAACTTATTTTTTTATGCTGATCAAGAATATATATACTTTATGGGGTCTGCGACGTCTCCTTCTGCCTGTTACATACATTTTAACAAAACCATTATACCCTGAATTCCCATTATCAATGGATTCAGGGTATAAACAGCGTAGAAGTTATGCCCATGGCAACGAACTTTCTATTTTGTATCGATAACGTATGAACGTCGAGATTTCGGAAACTACAAAAGCTAGAGAGATGAAATTTCACATGAACACTCGTATGTTAGTTACGCAGTACGAGTTTATTTTGTTTCTTCGATAACTCATCCCATTTCCAAATTATCGATAAAAATTAGTTTTTACGTTTTTTGGGCATAACTGCTACACCGTTATAGCGAAAGACTTTAAATTTGTATATTTAGATAGATATTATGGATACGCAGATTATGTAATTTTCAGATTTTGTATGCCACGCCCCCTTCGCCCACAATTTGGAAAAGACGCATTTCAAATACTAGAGACTTGAAATACATAGATACATTTAGATATTCTTAATTTACTCTGAAAATTTCATGAAGATCATGCATCTAGAAATGGAGTTATAAGCGTTCAAAGTATAGGCCAACCCATCCCCCAGCCACGGCAGCAACGGCGTGGTTGCAGAGCGCGCGCCTATACGTGCGTAAAGAAGAAGAGTATTTCTTTTTTGCTGGGTTCAGAATATCTCGTAGTCGAGCCGTCTCGACTAGAGCCTTCTTACTTGTTATTTATTAAACATATATAAGAATAAATGCATATACATACATATATTGTAACGAACCTTCGGTTATACCCGAGTCTACGCCGGGCCAGTTTCAGCGGACTGTGGATTCGTTTCAACAAATTTATTTGTTGAAGCCCTTGCGATATTGAATAATAACACTTGTGAGTTTGCTTTGAACTTGGTATATTCTCGTTATAATGCTTATTTTTAATTCGTGGTACAGCACATTTGTATAGTCGTCGAGTGTTTTTATGTTTGTTCCCGCACTCCGGCTGGGCGAGCAATTGCGGCTCAGTGGCACCAGGATTCGCCCAAGCGGTCCAGCTCACGCCAGGATCTGCACTGTCTACTCCGGCGGTTCGCTCGGCTATACAGGCTACTCCTACTACTGGACTCGCTCTTGGCACACCTAGATTCTTATGCGCACAATTGCTACCTATTCGCACGGCTGCGTGAACTTACACAATTCTGTGACGAGACTTCTGACCAGACTACGAGTTGCAGCTGCCCTGTATCAACTCTCTAGCTGATGGCCACTGCTGCTTCTGCGTGTCTGTGGTCCTTATTAGGCGTCTGAAGTATCCTCCCAGGATACTTTGGATGCTCCCACGATGTCCTGTCTGCTTCGAGTGCTGAATATCGGTGTCCTGCGTCGATATCGTAGTCCTTCGATGTCTTGTGTCCTCACTCGCGTTGATTCGTACTTGCACTTTCACTTGAATCTCACTCTCGATCTTCACTCTCGATCTTCACTCTTGATTCTCGATTCACATTAACTTTGCTCTTGATTCTTGATTCTCATTAACTTCGCTTTTGATTCTTGATTCACTCTTGATTCTTGATTAACCTCCATCTGACGCCGCCGGTGCCCTTTTATAGGGCCGCCGCAACCCTGTTCGGCTCTGGAGCAGGGCCTGCCTGCCGCTCGTGCCCATCTAACGGCACAATCGCGTGATCTGGGTGACGCCAGCCGCCCGCCAAATGTTGCGGCCGCTTTTCGTTGGCCGAAGTACCGCTGTTGCTATGCAACGAGAGAGCGTCCATCATTTGCAGCGGTACCTCGGCTAACGGTGCCCTATGACCCGCGGGTGAGCGACGCGAGCTAATTGCTGACACTATAGGAGCGACAGAGACGGACTATAGTCCGCTCTCTGACCCTTTCCAGTCGCGAGGGTCGCTCCTATAGTGCTCGCGTCGCTGTGTGGAGCAATATATGCATGCACGTATGTGCATATAAACACACAGCAAATACATGTGTTTATATACACTGCATACGTGCATACCTATATTGCTCCTCACAATATACATATATTCATATATACATACATACATATACATATATGCATATAAACATTAATGCCGTATGCATGGGGGAAGTAGATTTGACAGTCTACAAGGTCGAACAAATCTAAGACCGTTCCCACAATTCTAAGGCCGTGGTCCACAAGAAAAACAAATGTTGGGACCTACAATTGCCATAGGCAGCAATAGTTTCGCACACAGTCACATAAATGTAGCAATGTAGCTGCATGTAGCAGGATATTGTAAATGTGTGTGTGCATACTCATCGCAAAAAAATAATGCTGATGCACATCAGCGCATTCATACCCTTCCCAAAAATGAATACGAAAACGCTAACATTTTGCATGAGCATGGCAAAGCCGTTTAAGAGTTCGGCATTCTCTTACTAAGAAGGGCAGATAGGATCGTCGCGAATTGCCACTCGCGAACAAATGTCAGTTTTTGTGAGCTGCTGGCTTGTGCTCACATAGAGAGAGAGAGAGAGAGAGAGAGAGAGAGAGAGAGAGAGAGAGAGAGAGAGAGAGAGAGAGAGAGAGAGAGAGAGAGAGAGAGAGAGAGAGAGAGAGAGAGAGAACAAAGAGAGAGGGAGAGTAAAGAAAAATAACACATAGAATGTGCTCATATGAAAATATGACCGTGCCGGTTGAGCGCTGGCAGCGCAATGAAATCGTCGTATCAAATTTTGACTGCCCGAGCTCGAATTGCCCAGACCGAACAAATGCGAAGTTGGGCGGCAATTCGCTCATATTTTGATGCGTGAAAAAATTTTGTTCTAGTTGTCCAGTCTATGTGTTGTATGGTTAGTGGTTATGCTAAAAAAACATAAGAAAATCGAATTTTCGATTTCTTATCGATAATTTGAAAATGGGATGAGTTATGTAGTTTTTGTAGTTTTCGAAATCTCGACGTTCGTACGGATGGACGGACAGTCAGACAGGGCTGGATCCACTTATTTTGTTGCGCTGATGAAGAATATATATACTTTATGGGGTCTGCGGCGTTTCCTTCTGCCTGTTATATAAATTTTCACAAAACCATTATACCCTGAATTCAAATTTTCAATGAGTTCAGGGTATAATAAAATACATATTTATAGACGGCTCGCTCAAATACAACACTGCAATATTTGTCATTATCACCAAAAGAATAATCCTAAAAACATGCAACCTACCACACTATTTCTCGATCTACTCCGCAGAAACGATAACCATTCTTGGAGCTAAAACTTACTAAAAAACAAGTAAGAAAGCTGTAGTCAAGATTGCTCGACTACGAAATCCCACGAGCCCTTCTTCGAACGAATAATATTCCAAAAATGCTTCGTTTCGATTCTCCACGCGTAAGAAACTATACATGCAAAAAAAAAAAAAACAAGCACACACACACTTCGTTTGTACGCTTGTACGTATGTAAGCATCTCAGGCGTCTTGCTGTCTGGCTGCCTCGCTTGCTGTGTGACGAGGGTTTTGCTGCCTTAACTTCTTTGATTAATAAGTCCGTTTCTAGACGGACAATCGAAATAAAATTTTCAGATTATTATCATGACCTTCATATCTATATGCCAAACCAAACTGTATGTCTGTAGGTTTTTAAATACATTTTTTATACTTTTGGTGGTGTGGGGGAGAAGTGGGGACCGGAATCTATAATCTGACAAAAACCGGGATTGTATTAAATTAATATCTATATATATGCAGAAGACTTGGATGCCCTAACTCTACAGATGAACGAGATATAATTTTATAACTAATTCCCGATAAAGTGTTTTATCGATAACTTTGGAAATATAAAAGTTATCGAATTTTCGACACAAACTCGTGCGCGTGTAATATACGAAACTAACACGAATGAACTCTCTAGATCTTTGGAAATCAACGCGTACGGACAGACGAACATGGCTATATATACTTTTCTCGTCACCCTGATTAAGATTTATTCTTTATGGGGTGCGCCACGCCTCCTTCTGTCTGTTACATACATTTAACAAAACCATTATACAAGTTAAGGATACGTAGTAGGATTCTCCTATCAGACATGAGAGGAGAATACTACTTACGGAGCTGATTCTATTCAGTTTATATTCGGACGAGACAGAGTTTAGACCTATTATATCTAAATTATACAAAATTATATAAAATATATTATGTCATAGAATCCAAGTGTATTTGTCTACGCGAGAATATAACTCAGTAAACATTATCGCTACTCTCGTAGTGTGTGTGCGCTTAACTTACATTATACAAATACTGAAAACTTCTCTATGTATTGTAATTTATTTCTAGTATTGATGAATGCAAATAGAAGTATGTCATATATATATATTTATTTATTTTAGTGTATTTGTATTTAAACATTGACTGCATTCTGTAGTACACTTTTATCATCTACAATAATATTAGCAGCTGCTGTGGTTATATTACAGCTAAGCAACTGCTTCGTTGATGAGCTGGATGAGTAGCTATCACTAGAGCTGCGCGTAGAAGCAGAATTGCCGCTTACCGGACTGTCCAACATATCTGTAAATGTATTTCGGTTTAAAGAAATATAGGCTGACATTTTTGTCATACTTACCAGGAAGTGAGCTTACATTATTGCTCTTTAAATCACCTCCAGCATTAGGACCTACAGTATTAGGGCCAACAATATTACCCGCGGACGTTGATTTTTTTTTTAGATTTTGATTCCTTTTTACCGTTGTGTTAAAACCTACCCCAGTAGTATTAAGTACATTTATATCGCAATTAACATGATTCAAAGCAGCGCAGCTACAACACAATGAATCACCGCTTTTTACTCGGTCTGAAGAACACAACGTACTAAGAATGTTACTTTGAATGTCATCAGGAGTATAGTAATCAGAATCCTCGGCACTCAAGTTGGATGCCAACAGACCAGAATCTATCGGTGCCGCAGTCGAATCGACATTGTCCAACCCATGTAAATTGTGATTTGAAGAGGTATCATCCCCACCATCAATACTAACGCTGACTGGTTTATTATTGATGCGTTTGTTTGTTACCGTATCGTCTTCATCACTATTGTCGAGACTATCCAAAACTAACTTTACTGATTTATTTGAACTATTCTTGCAATGTGTTCCTGTCGAAAGTAATGGCGACAATTTTTCGCTCTCGCTATCTTCATCATCGTCCTGAATGGCAGCGCTGCTTATCTGGAAATTTAGACCATTACGCTCGTTGATTATATGCACATCCTGTTTCTCTGCAGGGGAAAAAGGTACTGTTTTGGGTGAGGTGAAGATGGGTAGAGCTTTTTTTGTATTGCTTTCTACTTCCATCACTGAGCTATCTCCAGTAGCGTTAGTAAGTGTACCCACTTCGTTTGTAGTGGTGCACGTAGAAACGCTCTTTTTGCTCTTTGACCGGCGTTGGCTACTTGATTTAACCGGTGAAGTGGCTTTTATGTCACCACAAGTCATCGTTGAAGCGGTCACCGAAATACTGTCCGTAATATCATGGTCGCTTTTTCTATAAATATATTTTGTGATAATATTGGTTTAAAAAAAGTGAAAAATTCATATCTTCAAGGAAATGTATAGTACATAGAATTCACGATAGAGTGGATTTTAAGAGGGGGTTTCACGAATAAAAAATAAATAAAAACAAGTAAGAACGTTGCAGTTGGGTGCAACCAACTGCGTGATACTCTGATACTCTGTTCCATTAGGAGCATTTTATGTTATTGTTGTTTTTATACCCTGAACAGGCATTGAAAATGGGAATTCAGGGTATAATGGTTTTGTGAAAATGTATGTTACAGGCAGAAGGAGACGTCGCAGACCCAATAAAGTATATTCTTGATCAGCATAAAAATATAAGTTGATGTAGTCCGTCTGTCCGTTCATATGAACGTCGAAATTTCGGAAACTACAAAAGCTAGAGAGCTAAAATTTTACATGAACACTCAATGTTAGTTACGCAGTACGAGTTTGTCTTATTTGATCGATAACTATCCAAATTTGAAAATTATCGATAAAAAATCCATCCGTTTACATTTTTTACGTTTTTTGTGCATAACTTCTACACCGTTTGAGTTAGAGACTGCAAATTTATATATTTAGTGGATATGGTTACACAGATTTTGTAATTTTTTTATTTTGGATGTCCATCGCCAGTAATATGTAAAAAACGCATTTTAAATACTAGAGACTTGAAATTTGGCAAATACACACGTTTAGATGCTATTAAAATATTCTGAAAGTTTTATGAAGAGCATCCATATAGGAAAGGAGTTATAAGCGTCTAAAGTATAGATCAACCCAACCCCCAACTCGAAGCAGCAACTGCGCGGTTAGCAGCGCTTTCACCTGCGTAAAGAAGAAATTCGTTTTTTTTTTTTTTTGCAGGGTTCAGGGTATCTCGTAGTCGAGCCTTCTCGACTAGAACCTTCTTACTTGTTATACCCCGAGCCCATAGAAAATGGGAAATCAGGGTATAATGGCTTTGTTAAAAGTATGTAATAGGCAGAAGGAGGCTTGATACACCACATAAAGTATATATATTCTTGATCAGGGAGACGAGAAAAGTTGATAAAGTCTGTCCGTCCGTCCGTATGTATGAACGCGTCGATTTCCGAAGATATAACAGCTAGAGAGTTCATTCTTTTTGTGTTCGGTCTGTATATTACACGCGCAGTACGATAAATTCGATAACTTGTATATTTCCAAAGTTATCGATAAAACACTTAATCGGGAATCAGTTATAAAATTATAACTCGTTCATCTTTAGAGTTTGAGTCTTCAAATCTTCTGCATATATATAGAAACTAATTTATTACAATTTCGAGTTTTGTCAGATTTGGATTCCGGTCCCCAATTCCCCCTCACACCCCCAAATGTGTAAAAATGTATTTCAAATACCAGAGACATATATATTAATGTCATGATCATAATCTGAGTACGATTGTTCGTCTAGAAACAGAATTATTAATGAATAATTAAGTTATGGCAGCAAAACCCACGTGGCCCAGCAAGAGGGGCAGCGAGACAGCAAGACGCTTGCAATGCTTACATACATACAGGCGTACAAGCATAGATCAACGTGTGTGTGTGTGCTCGTGTTTTTGCATGTATAGTTTGTTACGCTTTGAGAATCGAAGCAAAGCAATCTTCGAATAGTATTCATTCGAAAAAGGGCTCAGGGGATTTCGTAGTCGAGCAGTCTCGACTACAGCTTTCTTACTTCTTTTATTTCGGTTTTCTTTTGCTATATTGTTTTTGATCCCAATTGCCAATATGAATTGTTGCAAAATTGTCGGAGACGCCTTTGTTGTTGATACCTTCTTCCGAAATAACATCGTCACATAATTTACATGCTCCTCCCTCACCTTGCGCTACTGTATTGTCGTCGGCTCATAATTAACTTTATCCTACATCACCCAGTCCAGAATCTTTTCTTTCTCCTGTTGATGTTGCTATAAAAACTCAAGTCCCTGTTCAAAAATTGGATTCTTCTCCAAATATTGTTCAAAAAAAGAGTGACAATAAGTCAGCCACTCATTACCTTATCTGTCGTTTCTCCTCGAAAGCAAGTTTTTTTATCTAGGCTTTCATCTAATACGTATCTGCTCTTATTTCTAGCAAGATTTCAGCCAATGTTTTCATATCGAAGTTTAGTTTCGCAACTCCGAGGGAAATTGCTTCATTTAAGATCAATGTGCCTGTGGAATATTTTACTACTATAGGTGATCGTACATTCCGGCCTCCTCATGAAGTCGTCCATGAACCCAAGAATCGAAACAATTTCCTTTTTCCTTTTTCCAATTTCCTTTTTTCCTTCTTTTTTTTTTTAAATCTACCTTCGGTGTAATCAACATCATATATTATTCCAAAAAACTAAATAGTATTCAATCTTCTTCTCAGCTTTCCCTCATTTACCAAAATGTACGTGGCTTAAATTCTAAACTTAAAAGTCTATTATTGCATAGTTTTAGTGTACAATGACATTATTGCTTTCACTGAAACATGGTTAAATCATAATATTCATAATAGTGAGATTATTTCAGGTAATTTCCCTATGAATAGACTTGCCCGTTTAAGGCGTTAAGGGCGTGGGGTGTTAATTGCTGTTAAATCCAGTATTCTGTCCGAATGGTTTACCTTTTCGTCCTTTCATGGTGTGGAGGTTATAGGGGTTAAATTAACTCTCTTATCGTACTCATTGTTTATCACATGTTCTTATACCCCTCCCACTTCTGATATACAACATATAACTTGTATTAAAGAAATTTA
Organism: Drosophila buzzatii; assembly: GCA_035045845.1. NCBI lineage: Eukaryota > Metazoa > Arthropoda > Insecta > Diptera > Drosophilidae > Drosophila > Drosophila buzzatii. The sequence continues at coordinate 396,090 of JAWNOS010000094.1, read as the reverse complement.
TGAACATGTCAATGATAGTGATTTACTGCTTATGTTGGGTTATTTTAATATCCCTAACACTTCTTGGTCCTCAACAATTGACCACTATCTTTTTGATGAATTGTTTAATCTTTCTATGTTTCAGATGAATTCTATTTCTAATCATCTGAATCGCACGCTAGATCTTGTGTACATTAATCATGATTTCATCATTAATGTCGTGAGATCAACTCCTTTCTGCTTACCAGAGGATATACAGTAATATTAATATTCGGTTTTTTGTTTTTTCAACTTCAAACGCAAATAAAACATAAACTATTTATTATAATAAAAAAGTGTAAATGGTAAGTTAACATTAATATTCGTTTTTTTTTTTTTAAAACATAATTCTAAATTCGAGTTTTACTGAAAAATTTGTTCAGTCAACTACTTAAAATTTTCTTTCAAAATGTTTTGAATAGTAATCTCGGGTCGTCATACCATCTATAAAACCCAAATTTCCAGCTCTTTTGGTGGCAATAAAGCCCCAAATCATGACGAAACCTTTGCCGTGCTTTACGGGTTTCCTTAAATATATTTTTTTCAGCTGCATATTAACTTTATACCACAGCCTGGACTTTCCATAACTTCTAAACCAATTAAGTTTGCTTTCGTCAAGGAACATTATGTCAGCCGACCAGGTCCGCTCCACTTTGGAGTAGTCTGAGGCTAATAATATCCTTTATTTCCGCATACGGTCAGAAAAGACTGGATTTTTCATAGCAATTAAGCTATTGTACCCATGTGTTATTTCTGGCACACCAAATTTATCAAGCAGAATCGAGTTTTCTATAATCGGCAATGAGTTCAGCTTTTAATTCAGGAGCGCTTGGTCAAGGATTGTCTTTTACTTTCCTTACAATCTCGGTATGTCCAGGGAGAGAAAGTTTTTTAGGTTAAGTAGTTTGCATAATTGAGGCGATCCTTCACTCATTTCTGAATCTTCGGAGGATGTCTTATTATTATTTAGCTAATTTTTAAGAATTCAAGCAATTTTAGCTAAATTTTGCCCTCCAACTGCACCTGGAGCCCAAGTTTTCGCTGTTCCAACGATGATTTGGTCCTTTTTGGCCTGTTGCGTATTTCAGCTAAGGAATTCAGTTTTGCGCTAACTTTTTTGTTAAATAATGTCAAAAAAAAAAAAAAACATTAAATGTGGCATTTGTGGCTTTTCAGAGTTGCCGTGGTGCTTTGTTTTACAACTTTGCTAAAACAAGTAAGAAGGCTCTAGTCGAGACGGCTCGACTACGAGATACCCTGAACCCAGCAAAAAAGAAACTAATACTCTTCTTCTTTACGCACGTATAGGCGCGCATTCTGCTAACCGTGCAGTTGCTGCCGTGGCTTGGGGGTGGGTTGGGCTATACTTAGAACACTTATAACTCCATTTCTAGATGGATGATCTTAATGAAATTTGCAGAGTAGATTAAGAGTATCTATATGTATCTATGTGCAAAATTCAAGTCTCTAGTATTTGAAATGAGTTTTTTTTTCAAATTGTGATCGAAGGGGGCGTGGCATCCAAAATCTGAAAATTACATAATCTGCGTACTCATAATATCTATCTAAATATATAAATTTGAAGTCTTTCGCTATAACGGTGTAGAAGTTATGCCCAAAAAACGTAAAAAATGGAAACGAATTTAAGAAATGGGATGAGTTATCGAAAAAAAAAACAAAATAAACTCGTACTGCGTAGCTAACATACGAGTGTTCATGTGAAATTTCAGCTCTCTAGCTTTTGTAGTTTCCGAAATCTCGACGTTCATACGGACGGACGGACGGACAGGGTTCAGGGTATAAAAACCTAATATTAATGTAACCTTCATGTATACCTCTCTGAAAAGGTAATATTTCAATCTAAAACTTACCATTTACACTTTTTTATTATAATAAATAGTTTATGTTTTATTTGCGTTTGAAGTTGAAAAAAACAAAAAACCGAATATTAATGTTACACACTGTACATCACCCCACTTTAGAGGTTTTATTATCTGTTGATATTCCTCTAACTTATTCATCTTTGTTCTACTAAACTAAGTCGTTATCGTAATTGCAATTTTGTTTTGCTTAATGAATTATTTAATTCAACAGACTGGTCTCTTCTATATGAGTCGATTGATATTAATCTGGAAGCATAATTTTTGTATACTACCATAAACTCTATTCTGCATGTGTACGCCTCTCTTTGTCGCATATTGTCCAGTTCACATAAACCGCCTAGGTTTACTGAGACTCTTTCAAATTTAAGAAACATTAAAACTAAATGTTTTAAAAATGACAAAAAGTCTGGCTCAAGGGTCTATTCACTAGCCAAGTCAAACGTCAGTTTGTTCGAGATCCTAAACAATTTTACTCATTTGTAAACTTAAAGCGCAAATCTTCTCGTTTTCCGTTCTCATTTATCCATGGTGATGAAAAAACTGGTAATGACCAGGATTCCTCTGATCGATTTGCAGATTTCTTTCAATGCTCCTTTCGTGCTGACAATATTCCAAGTTGTGTGATTAAAGATTGCAGTGTATCTCTTAAGTCACCATTAATAAAATTGTTTAATTTGTCCTTTTCTTTGCTCTTTGGTATTTCATCATTCGTCCATATAAACAAGTAAGCACTTAGGTTTTGTCCGAAGGCAAGTGGCAAGTGCTATGCAAGCCGCAGTTAGGTGCGTTGGTTCGATTTCCGCAGAAAACTTTTTTCCAAAAATTATTATTTTGTAATTTTTTATGTTTAATATATGTATATTTAATATAAAATGCTTGCTGCCAGTGGCGATTGATAATAAGATATTTATAAACATACGCAATTGTGCATTTAAGCACAAGAAACTCCTTTTCCGATTTGCCACGCTGCCGTAGGCAAGCAACTTTTCTATACATAAATGCATGCATATATGTATGTATATACAGATGTATGTACAGATGTTTTTAAATGTATAAACATCCAAGTGCTATAGCAGTGAACTTATTTAAGTTTAGTTAACGATTACATGTTATTTTAAAATGACCTGGACACAAATCCTGCTGGAAACTTTTTGTTTATTATTCGAAAACTTATAAATTTTATTTTTTTAATTCATTAATATTTTTATGTTAGGTTAAAATGCGCTCTACCATATTAGCAATTACTACCAACCTATTATAAGCATGAATTATGCAGTTGGCCACAAAAAACTTCTTTGCCCATTTGCCACGCCCCCAGTGGGCGTAGACGCATAATTTTTGGGCAGTTCTTAGAAAGAGCCGAGGGTAATATACCTGAAAAATTTGGTTGCGCGGTTAGCAGAGTGCGCGCTCATACGTTCGTAAAGAAGAAGAGTATTAGCTCTCGAATAGAGCTTTCTTATATGTTTCCTTATAGTTCCCTCCAATAGACAATCCAACCAAACCTACAACCTGGACTGCCTCTTCACAAACCTACAAGAATGTTGTTCATATCCTGGAGCATCATTATCCTTGGAAAAATGCCAACACCTACATATTTGTAGAAAACAAAACTGCAAACGCAGCATATTCTGCATTGCAATCCCATAAGTAGTTATCCTCAAAATATTAAACAGAAATTAAAATCCTCAACAGAATCAAGTAAGAACGTTGCAGTTAGACGCAATTAACTGCGAGAGACTCTGTTCCCAGAAACAACACAAACAAGTAAGAACGTTGCAACTGGGCGCAACAAAATGCGTGATACTCTGTTCCCGTAAGTGCACTTTACTTATTTAATAAACATATAATTATCAAATTATTATTGCACAAACGTTTTTCCCATATATACGGATTAACGTATGTACATATGTACAGACTATACTTGTATACGCACTGTCGTGCGCGAGTTACCATCGAGGCATCCTTCGACGTTTCCCCAAAACAGATGCGCATTGCCTTGCAGACAAGTAGCAACATAAACGACGAAACTACTAAGAGTTGGAATAAGAACGGTTCCCGGAATTCTGGCAGCAGCAACACCAACGACGACACTACAGAGGCTGCTACGAGAAATGTAGAAGCAGAACCTTAGTTCAGTTCTAGTTTTGACTACGAAGCGATAGGTTAAATAATAAATCTAATAAAATTGCTGATTAAACTTCTTGAAGTGTGCTCTCTCTCTCTTATTGGATACCATAACTCGCGCACAATAAACAATTTTTTATGCATGCATACAAAAGTCTATACTATTCTGTGAATTGAGATTGAATTGTGAATTTTTCGATCGATACTTTAGTTTTGTCAGAAGCCGTTATAGCAGTGCCTTCTTTCGGTCTAGGCTATATTTACTCAGCTCGTCAACCTCATCAAGAATATATATAGTTTATGGGGTCGGATTTTATAATTTTAGATTTTGAATTCCATGAACCTTCACCCTAAAATTTGCAAAAAACCTATTTCAAATACTAGATACTTGACTTTTGGTAAATACACACATTTAATGTTATCTTTCTCCGAAAGATTGATAATTATGGCCTATCTTTAAGAGGATTTATATTTAGTTAGTCAGCTATACATACATATGTGCGCACATACGTTGTTTGTTATGTATGCATAAAAGAAGGAGAACATCAGTGCTTTGCATGGTTTTGGAGTAGTCTCGACTAGAGTACTCTTATTTGTTTTATCTTAGTAGACATACCTGGCACGGGACATATACTGTGGAGGACCATTCAACGCTTCTATAAGTGAGATGGGTATATACCCAGGAGGAACATCTGGAGGGGCAGGCTCGCCAGTCACTGAAGTTGGCGTATTCTGGTGCAGCATGTGCGTGCTGATTCCCTTTTGAACGGCTCGAATTTGTAAGAGTGCACGAAATGGCGCTCGACAGATGGGGCAGTTATTAGCTTGGTATCGCAGCGAATCAGCACAAGAGTTACACAGACACAAATGGCGACAGGGTAAAATAAGCGTGTCGCGGGTCTCGCTCATGCAAATAACGCACTCACTGCCATGATCGTCGATTTCTTCATCCAAGGATGTTTTATTTACTGCTTTGTTTTCAATGCCGTAGATCTCTTGTAGTAAATAACAGAGACCATCCACAAAAATTTTTTGTTTTAGCGCCCGTAGTACATAACTGCATGTTTCTGGATGGTGGTCTATCACGCAAATTGTAGTATGCGACTGACGACATTCCTCATAACCTTCTTCAATGACACAATGTATGGCAACTGGGTACTGCTCGCGGCCGGCATTGTATATTAAATCATCTTCAGGTATTAACTGGGGATTAAATACGTGACTGGGTTGTGAGAAACACTGATTGATACCTTTCTCGTAATGGTATGTCTCTGATGAAAAGGAATATCCTTCGCGAGGCGTTAATTTGATACCACTCGAACTCATATCTTCTGTGCAACAGTAATATACAGTTATAGCACATTTCGCGTCTGAGTCGAACGTAAACTCAATATTATAATTTGGCGGTACCGTCTCTGTCCCACTATCTACTCCGCCCATATTACAGAGGATATTACCGTCCACTTCCTCAATAGATACTGCTCCGGTAAGTTTTGTTAACTTATTATTTTTTTTTTCATTCTGAGCACAGGTCGACTTTTTGTCATTTAGTACTCTCACAAAGCGCACAGATTCTTTCCTTATGTTGACGAGACTTTTGAGAGTTTTAGTGGGTTCGTTAGCCTGTGGTGGTGGATAGGGAAACGCAGTGGGGCGATTACCCAGGAAATTAAGATCAGCATTCTCTCCAAATAAATATGACTCTGGTTGGGGCGTGTCAAATCGCTCACCACCCATTATAAAATGAGTACCAAAAAAATTTCCAATGCGAGGTGGATATTTATATGCATGATTGGTAATATGGTCTGCTTCCTCGACAGCTGCGTTTTGTCTGCTTACAAAATTACCCATTTCTGCAAAAATACTTATTAGTTTCTAAATTTCACCCAGCACTGCCTTCATTTTACCAATAACTTACTTTTACATTAGAGATGTAAAATCGATATATCGATATTTACCTTATCGATGTCTGTCGTTGCTTAGTATACGTAAATAGTAACTATGTTTTTATTATTATTTTTGAACAGGGGTTATCCAAAGGGGTTTAACAAAAGCGTGAGTGTCTAATCAGACGATTTCATTACCGTTACCAAGAAAAACTTTTATTACATATATTTTTTTATATGAATCAGATAACATAATTCATTATTTTTACACTACCAAACGAGTATAATATGAGGAACAAATGGGTTCTTGCCCACCACTGTTAAAAGACTGCAGGCACTAACCACTGTTAAAAGACTCTGTAGGCTCTAACCACTGTTAAAAGACTCAGTAGGTTACGCAAAGAGCAGTTCCGTTACTTTTGATGTTAACTAACAGACCCCCTGTGACGTCACAGGGTCCTAAGTGTGCTCTGTTATTCAATTGGCTACTTGGCGGGCACTGATGCAGAGATCCTCCTAGTGCTCATAAGCAGCCAAAATAAGTTGTTTTGCAAAGAATTCGAATAGTAAGAACCATAAAAATGATCAATTCTTACTTTTATTTACTTAAAATACAAAAACTTATTAGATAATGGAAGAAAGTGTAGGGCCTTCTGGCAGCAGCAAAAGCAGTTCCTAAATGGGTACTACGTCCGAAGAACTGATCAGAAGGCATGATTTTTTTAATTTTCGGCATAAGTATTGTTTATAAATGCCAATATATTTAAATATTCAAATAGAGTACATGTTGGAGACATATCAGGTAAGCTGCTGCTCACACCTTCTTCCATGTCAACAAAAAGATCATAGACCGAAATAAAATGTATGCATTTATTAAAAAACCTAAAAAGGACTAAGAGTATAAGCCGTAAAACATAAAGAAACAGATAATCTGGCGGAACCAGCCATCAGAAATCTTGGTAGAAGCTAACAATGCCGCACCCAATCTTTGGCTAACAGATTTTTAATATAATGAATGAATATGATAGTTATAATGATGTGGATTGATGCGAAACGATTAATATATGTTAATACTAGTTACTTTTGTAATAAAAAGTCATTTAAAATAAAGTTTAAGTTATATAAGACGAAGATATTGGCGGTTGATCGAATTACCTTCAGCAATAACTGCCTAGAAAGAGGCTTAGATTACAAGATTTTTAAAAATCCTTATATTGTCAGATTCGTGAATCTATATAGAACTTAAAATTGGTAACTTGAATCGCCTTAATTAAGTCTACTAGTTTTAAGATAGTTAACAGTGCCAAAATTGCCTAATTTTCATACAAACTTAAGCGCGCCAGACCCCCTGTGACGTTTCACTGTTAACTTAACAGACCGCTTTGCATAACCTAGTGTTACTCAATCGTGGTACTCTATTTGAATATTGAAATATATTGATATTTATAAACAATACTAATGGCGAAAATAAAAAAAATCATGCCTTTTGATAATTTTTTCAGACGCAGTACCCATTTAGAAACTGCTGTTGCTGCTGCCAGAAGGCTTCACAGTTTCTTCCATTATCTAATAAGTTTTTGATCTCTGCATCAGTGCCAGTCAAGTATCCAATTGAATAACAGACCACACTTAGGACCCTGTGACGTCACAGGGGGTCTGTTAGTTAACATCAAAAGTAACGGAACTGCTCTTTGCGTAACCTACAGAGTCTTTTAACAGTGACCACTAACCATACAACACAGCCATACAGGCAGCAAAAGTGTAGCACCTGTGCACAGTCACATAAATGCTCATACATGTAGCAAGACATTGTAAATGTGTTTGTGCATGCTCATCGCGAAAAAGGAATGCTTATGTACATCACGCTTTCATACCCTTCAAAAAAATAATGACGAAAACACTAAAATTTTGCATGAGAATTCGGCATACTCTTATTCAAAAGCGAAGATGGGATCGTCGCGAATCGCGACTCGCGGACAAATTTCAATTTTTGTGAGCTGCTGGCTTGTGCCTGCATACACACACATACGTACATACATATATATATGAGAGGCATAGAGAGTGTGAGTAAAGAAAGAATAGCACACAGAGATGCTTCATATGAGAATAGAATCATTTCGTTCGAGCGCTGGCAGCGAACTGAATATCAACTGCTATATTTTCGCTGCCCGAACAGTAAATTAAAGAGCCGAGCAAATACGAAGATGACTAGGACGGGAAATCATAATTGCTTCGTGAAAAAAGTTTGTTCTAGTTGTCCAGTCTATGTGTTGTATGGTTAGTGGTTTTAATAAACTTGGTGATCGTTTTAAGACAGCTGCTCGTCACACTTCTTCCTGTGAAGAATAATATTAGTAAACGTTTTCACAGAGTATTGTGTACAAATTTTGTTTTATAAATTGATTTTAATAATTCCTATTATTTGAATTATAATTATTATTATTTTATTATAATATTGTTTAACCTTTTTATACCCTGAGCCCATTGAAAATGGGAAATCAGGGTATAATGGTTTTGTTAAAAGTATGTAACAGGCAGAAGGAGGCGTGGCAGATCCCATAAAGTATACATATATATTCTTGGGGTCTGCGACGTCTCCTTCTGTCTGTTACATACATTTTCACAAAACCATTATACCCTGAATTCCCATTTTCAATGGGTTCAGGGTATAAAAACATAAAAAATTATAAAAACCAGACTATATTAAACAGTAAATTGTATGCTTTTTTATACTATGAATTACGTGGGCCTTGACATCGAATCGTACGATATCTGGCTGTTCAAAATTTGGTTTGTTCAGTTCACTTTTGTACTAAGTAACTAAAGCATAAAAAAAATTCTTTTCTTCTAAAATTAAAATTCTACGACGAATAAAAATAAAAAGCATACAAAACAAAAAATATTTGAACAAGTGTATAGAAAATACGCCCTTATCTAACGATTAGCAGGAACACAGCGTTTGGTTACTAATGGTCAGAAGATCCTTGCCTGCCAAGAAGTATTTCGAAGACATCGGAGAAAATCGTGCGCTTGAATGCTTAGATGAAAGTTGACACAAAGAAATATATTAGACGAACCCATGGAATCGGATTGTTTTAATTAATTTGGAAATGGAATTTTGATAGAGTGGCACATGTCAGGCTTTTTTGGAATATCGACCACCACCGTCGAGCGCTCGAAGCGGAATGATTTTGCCATCAGCAATTTTCGTCTTCCGAACCTAAAAGTAAGAGCCCGAGCAAATACGAAGTTGAGTGGGAGCCAATGTCAAAAAATAAGTGTGCACAAGCGTTTGTTCCAGTTGTCCAGTCTATGTGTTGTATGGTTAGTGCTTCTACCAAGATTTCTGATGGCTGGTTGAACCAGATTATCTGTTTCTTTATATTTGACTACTTATATTCTCAGTCCTTTTTGGGTTTTTTAATTAATACGTACATTTTATTTCGGTATTTATGCTTTTTTCGACACGAAAGCAGGTGTGAGCAGCAGCTTACCTGATATGACTTCAACATGTACTCTATTTGAATATTGAAAATTTTAACAGTGTCCGTAACCTACAGAGTCTTTTAACAGTGGTGGTAATACTAGGTTATGTGACGTCACACGGGGGTCTGTTAGTTAACATCAAAAGTAACGGAACTGCTCTTTGCGTAACCTACAGAGTCTTTTAACAGTGTACACGCATTTCTCTCTTACAATCGTAAGGGCTGACAAAAGCTCTTCCGAAGAGAAAAGCAATAACTTCGAAATTTGACCAAGGCTTTGCAAGGAGGAAATGAAAACACTATTCTACAAATTTAATAATAATAAAATATATATATGTATATATATATATGTGACGATCTGAGACCCAACATTAAATACATAATATTCATAATATTTTTATTCATAATATTATGTGTTTAACAACGTTGGGTCTCAGATCGTCAATAATTTTCATACGTACATACATACATATGTATGTACCCACAGTGGACCAATAATGTCTTCGTACAGCAATAATTTTTTTCTTTGGCAACGAATAAGTGATGCAAGATGGGCAAAAATTAAAAAATTTTAAAGTACAGATTTATTAACTAATATTTTAACAATTTGGAAAAAAAAATAATTTTAATATTTTGCTTAGCATAAAAGTTATAACTAAAAAAAACCATAACAAAACCCGTTTTTGGCTCCAATAAAGTTTCGTACACTTAACCTACATATATATTTTAATTTGTATGTACATACATACATATATCATTCGTAGAATGTTACTTAATAAAGTACGTAAGTACATGTATAAAAGCATTTCAACACCTAGAATTGGTTTAGATTAAAACCGTCTGTTTCTTTTTATACCCTGAACCCATTGAAAATGGTAAATCAGGGTATAATTGTTTTGTTAAAAGTATGTAACAGGCAGAAGGAGGCGTCGCAGACCCCATAAAGTATATAAATTCTTGATCAGGGTGGCGAGGAAAGTTGATATAGCCATGTCCGTCTGTCCGCCCGTCTACCCGTATGTTTGAACGCGTCGATTTACAAAGATATTAAAACTACACACTTAATGCTTTTTGTGTTTGGTACGAGTTTATTTCAGAAATTCGATAACTTGTATATTTCCAAAGTTAACGAAAAAACATTTATCGAGAATCAGTTATAAAATTATATCTCGTTCATCTTTAGAATTAGAGTCTCCAAGTCTTCTGCATATATGTATATACATACTGTAATACATATGTAGATACTAATTTAATACAATTTCGGTTTTTGTCAGATTTTGGATTCCAGTTCCCAATTCACCCCTACACCCCCAAATGTATAAAAATTCTATGGCTATCACGTTCATAATCTGAAAGTTTGATTACGATTGTCCGTCTATAAACAGATTTATTAATCAAACAAATTCTCGCAGTAAAACCCACGTGGGAGAGCAAGCGAGACAGCAAGATGCCTGCATTACGTACGCACATACATGCCTACAAGCGTATATAAGCGTGTGATTGTGCGCGTGTATGTACATGTATAGTTTGTTACGCTTGCATAAACGAATTCTTGAAATATTAATCGTTAAAGAAAGCATTAGGGGATCTGGTACGAGCAGTCTCGACTGGAGCTTTCTTACTTTTTTTGTTTTTACATTGTTACATATGTACATTGGTATGTACTCCAATATAGAGTTAAAAAAAAAACACTTGTTTGTGTTAAACAGTGTAATCGACCCTTGCTATGGAAACAGGGCGTAAAAGCTAAGCAGCAGCGTGAAAGCAATAGGCCGCAGCAATAGCAGTAGTATCGCCAGCAGCGGCGGTGACAGCGACGCAACGTTTGGCGTTGTATGAACATACAAATCTACATGTACATATGTATAAATACCCAAAGCCAAACACGAATGGTTTCATTCTCCTGTAGTGTTTAAAGTGACATGAAAGTGACGACATTGGTGCACTACATCAAGTCATGTATCAGCATGTCCAACCAAGCAACACAAATCATATTTATGCCGATGGTGAGTGGAGTTATTACTCTTTCAAAAAGCAAATCAGCTATCAGTTACAAAAACTATGCTATGAAAACTATATATATACATACATATATGTATCTACATACATAAATTTTTTTTGGCTTGTGAAAATTCTTTTGTTTTTTTTTGTGAAATATTTGTGTGTTAAGTGGTAGATCATACATGTACATACATATGTATAATGACATCGAGTGTGATGCAGCATGTGACATCGTTTCGGTTGTGCTTATAAAAGAAAAACTAATCACATATTAATCATACATATAAGTACATAAACTATTCATGTTGTGAGTTAATACTGTTGTGAGTTAATACAAAGCTTGGGAGTCTCACTGACAGCTGGGAGTTGAAATCCCACAAAATTTTCATATGCAGTCATACGCATGCGCTAAAAAGAAGAAAGGGTAAATATTTGTCAGAGAAAAACACTGCTGAGCGACACGTACACAAGTGGAAGATTACTTGCAAAACAGCTGTTGCAGTCTATAGCTAGCAAAACTTAATACACTTCACATTGCTAAAAATCTGTTACAGTGTAAAAAGTAGAAAATAATATCTCCCCATCATACCATTATTATTGTCTTGAGTACGTGCTAAATACTTAAAGTGCCGTTGACAAAAAAAGAATACATACATATATTATATAATAGCACACACACATTTGTATATTGTGCTTAGAGCCATATAATATATGTATATATAAAGGAAAGAAGAAATGTAGGATATGCATAATGTACGATAAGTGATCTTATTCATATGTCCATATATGTACATACATATGTACATATCTACATATTTGAATGCATCGCTTTAGTGTATAAATGGCTATAATAAATAATGTAGCCGCTATAGTTCGGCGTAAAATGTTGGATACATGGATGTCGGGCATTTCGATGCAAGTTTCATTCTTTTATTTATTATTAACATATAGCTTGGAATTGTGTCTACTTGTGCTCGGAATGAAAATATGACACCAGTGCAACCGTGGAAAATGCGGCTTGTGTTATTTCACTTGTTTTCTTTTATCTCGAATTGACCGTTGGTAATAAGAGCTGAGGTGTTTATTAATAATATTTGCATGTGTGCATAAACTTTAATTATTCTACTTTTTGCTGAACTAAAACAGGGTTCCGGCATTGATAGCAGAGCTATCCGCTGAAACAAATCTTTATACCCTGAACCCATTGGCAATTCAGGGTATAATAGGTTCGTGAAAATGTATGTAACGGGCAGAAGGCGACGTCGCAGATTGCACAATGTATATATATTCTTGATCAGCATAAAAAGTAAGTTAATATAGCATCTGTCCGTATGAACATCGAGATTTCGGAAACAACAAAAGCTAGAGAGCTAAAATTTCATATGAATACTCGTATATTAGTTACACGAGTCTATTTATTTATATATATATATATATATATATATATATATATATATATATTTTATTTATTTATTTTTTTTTTTTTCGAAAATTAATTTACTTTTCTTTTACGTTTTCTGGGCATAACTTCCACACCGTTTTAGCTAGAGACTTCAAATTAACTTCAAATTTATATATTTTTATAGATATTATGGATATGCAAATTTTGTAGTTTTCAGATTTGGGTCGCCACACCCCTATGGTTCCAATTTGAAAAAAAAAAAAAAAACACATTTCAAATACTAGAGACTTGCATATATGTAGCACTTAGATACTCTTAATCTACTCTGAAGATCGTCCATCTAGAAATCGAGTTATAAGCGTCTAAAGTTCAGCCCAACCCACCCCCAAGCCACGGCAGCAACTGCACGGTTTGCAGAGCACGCGCTTATATGTTGCGTAGAAAACAAGAGTATTAGTTTTTAAGCTAGGTACACACGATTCAAACAATTTGCAGCATGTTAAAAATAATTTGCAGCGAAAGTTTGCACAAATGTTCACACCAATGCAAATATTGCATGCAAATTACTTGTTGCAATCAATTTTTATTTTGCACGCAAACTTTTGCATGGCTATTTCGTGCAATATATTGCGTTAATGTCTACACGTGTTTTCATTTTTTGTTTGCATTGCTTGAAGTGACACTCATTTGCAAGTTCTCTTGTTTGAAAAAATTTTAGGAATAACGACGTGTTTAATGTCGGCACAAAAATCGAGAGTTGCTGCTGTTGCTAATACAGCAATTTTAATAAAAAATATTTCATAAAAAGTAAGAAGATCAAAGTCTGCCAAAAAACAGCTAACAGTGGTAGTACCTAGTTCAACTATAAAGGCACGCATAGCGTTATGCTAATGGTGTTAGCAGATGCAAACTATAAAATAATTTACTTCGATTTAGGAGGCAAAGGAAGAGCAAGAAGAGTGGTAGAAAATGTTTTTGGCATAATTGCAAACAGATTTCGGGTTTTAAGAAAGCCATTGGAACTAGGGCCAGAAAAGACAATAGAAATTGTCTCTGCAATTCGCGCATTACATAACTGGTTGATGGCCAAGAATGAGTCAAAACAAAAATATGCTCCGAATGGAACATTCGACAATGAAGTTGATGGAGAAGTGGTACCAGGTACTTGGCGTAACGATCTGACCTTAGAAGGAAACTGCATACCAATTCAAAGAAGTACGCAAAACTCTACTGAAGCAAAAGATATTCGTGAAGAATTTAAACATTTTTTTATGTCGCCTAATGAAGTGTCATGGCAATACAAACATTTATGAAATAATCAATTACTCTGATATTTTCAATAAATTTTATTATTTACCAAATTTTAAATTTTATAATTATTTCAATGTTGCGACTGAAACAAAACAGCACATGCAAACAAGCATGCAACTGACGCAACCAAGTTTTCGGTAAAAGCTGTTTCTAGTGCTTAAATGTGTAGCGTATGTTTATAAAGCATTTTATAATAAATATAATAATATAAAATACACAAATATAAAAAAAAATTAAAAAATAATAATTTTTGGAAAAAAGTTGTATGCGTGATTCGAACCCACGCGTTAGAGTTAGAGCCTCTAATATTGTAATTTAATACAATTTCGGTTTTTGGCAGATTTTGGATTCCGGTCCCCAATTCGCCCTCACACCCATAAATGTTTAAAAAAAATGTATTTCAAATACTTGAGACATGCAAGCATATGGCATATAAATACTCTGATATTTTCAATCAATTTTATTACTTACCAAATTTTGTATTTCATAATTATTTCCGTCGTCATTTTTAATGAATTTAAGCGCTTTGCTTGCTGCAATATTGCGACTAAAAGCAAACAGCACATGCAAACTAGCAAGCAACTGACGCAAACAAGTTTTCTGTATACAGACGACAAACAAAAAAAGTTGCCGCAAACAGTTATTGCAAATTTTTTGCTTGCAGCAAAATGTTTACACTCGTGTTCAGACGTGCAAATTTGATTGCAGCAATCAACTTGATGCAAATTGTTTGCATCGTGTGTACCTAGCTTTATACCCTGAACCCATTGAAATTGGGAAATCAGGGTATAATGGTTATGTTAAATGTATGTAACAGGCAGAAGGAGGCATGGCAGACCCCATAAAGATATATATTCTTGATCAGTACAAAAAAATTAGTTGATTTAGCCCTGTCCGTCCATATGAACGTCGAGATTTCGGAAACTACAAAAGCTAGAGAGCTGAAATTTCACATTAACACTCGTATGTTAGTTACGCAGTACGAGTTTGTTTTGTTTTTTCGATAACTCATCCCATTTCCAAATTATCGATATACAAAATTCATTTCCTTTTTTTTTTTAACGTTTTTTGAGCATAACTTCTACACTGTTTTAGCTGGAGACTTCAAATTTGTATATTTATATACATCCATATTATGCATACACAGATTTCTTAATTTTCAGATTTTAAATGACAACCCCCCACCAAACACCACCCCCCCGCCCACAATTTAAAATAATCTCATTTCAAACACTAGATACTTGCAATTAGGCAAATATCAGATACATTTAGTTACTTTTAATCTACTCTGAAAATTTCATGAAGATCGTCCATCTAGAAATGGAGTTATATGCGTTCAAAGTTCTTACTTGTTTTGTATTATACTTACGAATTGTGTACGATGTCATGGCAAGGACAAGAAATTAGGCGCATGCGTCAAAAGAATGGGTTTATTCTGGATTATTAACATTTTCTGTCGGCACTTAATATGTTAATATGTTAAGCCTATATACATATATGTATGTATGTATGTACATACATATTTCTGTATGTCACAAAAATATGTATATACATATTCAAACCCACGACGCGACGTTCATGAAAAATAATGTTTTTATACATATATATCATATAAATATATACATATGTACCTATTCTAAATTACATGGCAGCACTAACCATACAACACATAGACGGGACAACTAGAACAAACTTTTTTCACGAAGCAGATTATGATTTCCCGTCCTAGTCATCTTCGTATTTGCTCGGCTCTTTAATTTACTGTTCGGGCAGCGAAAATATAGCAATTGATATTCAGTTCGCTGCCAGCGCTCGAACGAAATGATTCTATTCTCATATGAAGTCTGCTGTGTGCTATTCTTTCTTTACTCACTCTCTATGCCTCTCATATATATATATATATATATATATATATACATATATATATATATATATATATATATATATATATATATCGAATCGCGACTCGCGGACAAATTTAAATTTTTGTGAGCTGCTGGCTTGTGCCTGCGTACATGTTCGATCACATTTTCGCTTCTGAATAAGAATTTCGATTTTTTAATGATCGGTTTAACATTTATAGAGAATGTATGTATAATTAAGTGTTGTTCATTGCAGTTTAATTAAACCCAGTTCAGTATCGACAACAATGTCACAATGTGTGGCTTAACGACCGAGAATTCAAATGCAGTCTACGGAGAGACTTAAATGATAAGACACGATTATATATTTTGCAGTCATTGCAAATGCAGTATACATGTAGCTGTCAGTTGCCACATAAACAATTTGTGCTTGAAATATTTAAGTAATGGATCTAGGAATTCTGTGAAGGTTCATATTGGCGATACAAAACATAGCCTTCTGATTGATGAATAAACTTATAAAAATTAAGAAGAAATGCTGCAGGGACTACGAGTAGCCAAAAAAAAAATTAGTTGCTAAGTAAATAATATGGAAGAATGCGATAAAGATAATAATTATCAAGAATAGGTCGAAACGCAGGACAATTCGAAAACAAGTAAGAAAGCTGTAGTCAAGACTGCTCGACTACGAAATCCCCTGAGCGCTTCTTCGAACGAATAATATTCCAAGAATTATTCGATTCGATTCTGCACGCATGCAAAACCAAGCGCACACATAGACACTGATCTACGCTTGTATGCATGAATGTGTGTATGCATGTGTGTAAGCATTGCAAGCGTCTCGCTGTTTTGCTGCTGCGCCGCATGGGTTTTGATGAAAAAACTTTGATGATTAATAATTCTGTTTCTAGATGGACAATCGTATTGATATCTTCAGATTATGATATTCATATCTACATGTAAAACCAAACTGCATGTCTCTAGTATTTGAAATGCATTTTTTTTCATATTTTGGGGTGGTGGGGCGAAGTGGGGACCGGAATACAAAATCTGACAAAAACCGAAAGTATATTAAATTAGTATCTATGTATATATATGCAGAAGACTCGGAGACTAACTCTAAAGATGAATTAGCTAGAATTTTATAACTGGTTCCCGATAAATTCGTTTATCGATAACTTTGCAAATATACAAGTTATTGAATTTCTGAATCAAACTCGTACTGCACGTGCAATATACGGACCAAGCACAAAAAGAATTAAGTCTCTAGCTTTTATATCTTCGGAAATCGACGCGTTCAAACATACGGGCAGACAGACGGACATGGCTATATCAACTTTTCGTCTCGTCACCCTGATCAAGAATATATATACTTTATGTGTTCTGCCACGCCTCCTTCTGCCTGTTACATACTTTTAACGAAACCATTATTCCCTGATTTCCCATTTTCAATGGGCTCAGGGTATAAAAATCCAGATTTAACGAGAAAAAAGTTGATTTGGCAACACTGTTGTTCATATGTACATACGGATGGACAGACGGATAGATGGGCAGAGCAAGTGTGAAATCTCTAGTCGAGATTGCTCGACTATGACATCGCCTAAGCCCTTCTTCGTACGAATAATATTCCAAGAATACTTCTCTTCGTTTCTGCACTCGTAGCAAACTAGTATATATGCACAAACAAAACTCAAAAACTCAAGTATCTATGGACATATGTATATATTTGTAAAAATTAAAGACTGTAGCTCTAAAGATGACCGAGATATCATTTTTTATTGCAACTTGCAATAAGATTTCTTGGCATTCATCATCGCACATTTGTCGTACTGCTTTTGGTTGTTGGTGTGCATTTCAATTTAACTCAATTGATTCTTATTTAGCTGAGTTGACACCCCACGTTTTTCCCTTTTAATTGATGATGATAGTGTTAATGATCAGACATGATAATTACAAACTGATGAATTCATTTGCTGGGCTATGACGTCGCAATTTACGACACCGTAAAAACAAAATAAATTGAAAATTTATTGATGCAAGAACAATAAGTAAGAAGGCTTTAGTCGAGACGAGATACCTCGACTACGAGAAACCCTGAACCCCACAAAAATAAGTGATACTCTTCTTTAAGCACGTATGAGCGCGAACTCTGCTAACCGCGCAGTTGCTGCCGTGGCTTGGGGGTGGGTTGGGCAATACTTTGAATTTGGTGGCGAAGGCTGCGTGGCATCGAAAATCTGAAAATAACATACTCTGTGTATCCATAATATCCATCTAAATATACAAATTGAAGTCTTTAGCTAAAACGGTGTAGAAGTTATGCCAAAAAAAACGTAAAAAATGGAAAGTAATTTTCGATCAAGAATATATTTCCCATTTTCAATCGGTTCAGGGTATAATAATATGAGCACAATTTAACGCTTAATTGATTAAAGAATATATTGTATATTGCTTATTGTGGCTTACATATTTCCCCCACGTCTACTTACTACTGGTTGATATATGTATGTACATACATATGTACATATGTATCTAATTAAATTCTAAAATTATTGCGTCATACATACATATGTGCGTACATACCAGTGCTGCCATCTTTTTGCAAAACAAAACATGTAAGAAGGCTCTAGTCGAAACGGCTCGACTACGAGATACCCTGAACCCTGCAAAAAAAAAACTAATACTCTTCTTCTTTACGAACGTATAAGCGCTCTGCTAACCGCGCAGTTGCTGGCGTGGCTTGGGCTCTACCTTAAACGCTTATAACTGCATTTCTAGATTCACGATCTTCATGAAATGTGCAGAGTAGATTATGATTAGATACTCATAATCTACTCTGCACATTTCATGAAGATCGTGAATCTAGAAATGCAGTTATAAGCGTTTAAGGTAGAGCCCAAGCCACGCCAGCAACTGCGCGGTTAGCAGAGCGCTTATACGTTCGTAAAGAAGAAGAGTATTAGTTTTTTTTTTGCAGGGTTCAGGGTATCTATTTGCCAAATTGCCAAATTGGTCTCTAGTATTTGAAATGCGTTTTTTTAAATTGTGGGCGAAGAGGGCGTGGTATCCAAAATCTGAAAATTAAGAAATCTGCGTATCCATAATATCTATCTAAATATACAAATCTGAAGCCTCTACCAAAAAAAAAAACGTAAAATAAAGTAAATTACTTTTGTATCGATAATTTGGAAATGGCATGAGCTATCGAAAAAACAAAACAAACTCGTACTGCGTAACTAACATACAAGTGTTTATGTGAAATTTCAGATCTCTAGCTTTTGTAGTTTCCGAAATCTCGACGTTCATACGGACGGACGGACGGACAGACGGACAGGGCTCATTCAACTTATTTTTCTATGCTGATCAAGAATATATATACTTTATGGGGTCTGCGATGTCTCCTTCTGCCTGTTACATACATTTTAACAAAACCATTATACCCTGAATTCCCATTTTCAATGGGTTCAGGGTATAAAAATGGAACAGCAAAATGCAATTTATGCCTTAAAATAATAAAAACAAGTGCTAACAAGTATTCTTACTATTCTGTATTTTTTTTTTTTGGGTCGGATTTTAAATTTATTGTGGGAAAAAAGTTTGTATAATATAGAAAATATCGATATATCGATATTTTTAAAGTTGAATATCAATATTTTGATATTTTTCAAAACTTAAAATATCATCGATACGATATTTTTAAAATATTCGACAACCCTTGTTCAAAGTATAATAAAAAAAAAAACATTTTTATATATAAAAATCGTATATATAAAAAACGCATTTCAAATTTGGAACATATACTCATATATGCTCCCAAATTATAAAGTGTAAAAATTCCCCCGATCCGCCCACTAGGGGCGTGGCAAATCGGAAAAGTCTTCCGCCCATAGGCAAGTTATCATACTAGATGATGAGCTAGAGAGTTGCAATTTGGAATGTATACTCGGGGTGACAACCCAAGTTCAAAAAGCTATGGCGGATATATATACGCCCATTGGGGGCGTGGCAAATCGGGAAATACGTATCTTCTACACCGTTGAAGCTAGAACGCTGAAATTTGGCATGTAAGTTAATGTTATGATTCTAAGAAGATCGATCAAAAAGTAATATGTCTACGCCCATTGGGGGCGTGGCAAATCGGGCTTGAATATTTAGTGATTTTTCAAATTGTGCTATATTTTGAACATTATTGACACTAGATACTTGCAATTTGGCATGTATACTCGGGTTGACAACCCAAGACCAATAAGCTATGGCAGATATAGCTACGCCCCCAGGGGGCGTGGCAAACCGCAAAAGTTTATATCTCCTACAGTTTTAGAGCTAGAAGCTTGAAAATTGGATGGTTGAGTTACTAATGTTCTCCTCTATCAATGACCCAAAAATAATTTTTCAGTTTCTTTCGGGGCGTGGCATATCGAAAAATACCCTGTAATTTTCGCATTTTTTGAATGTAAGCAACCAAATTTTGCAGTCATGTTAGCCTCGGCCCTTTCTAATAGCTGACCAAAATTATGCGTCTACGCCCACTGGGGGCGTGGCAAATCGGCAAAGAAGTTTGTTGTGGCCAACTGCATAATACATGCTTATAATAGCTCAGTATTAATTGCTAAGATGGCAGAAAGCATTTTAACATAAATATAATAATATTAATGAATTTAAAAAATAAAATTTATAAGTTTTCGATTAATAAACAAAAAGTTTCCAGCGGAACTCGAACCCAGGTCATTTAAAATAACATGAAATCATTAGCTAAACCCAAAACAAATCACAGCTGATGAGCTCAACAGCTGATCAGCAGCTTGGTGCGAAGCAAAACAATATATAGACACACTTGGATGTGTATACACTTACAAACAGCTGTTTACACGTGCGTACATACATACATATATGCATGCATAGAAAAACTACTTGCCACGCAGCGTTGCAAATCGGAAAAGTTGTTTTAGTTTTTGCTTAAATGCACAATTCATATGCGTATGTTTATAAATTATTATCAATTGGCAGCATACCTTTTATAATAAATATACAAATATAAAAAAAATAAAAAATAATAATTTTTGAAAAAATGTGTTTTGCGGGATTCGAACCCACGCGCCTAAGTATAGCTTGCATAGCGCTTACCACCAGCGCCACTGCCCTGATGTGGGCTTTGTTAACTAAAACCAAATAATCCATTGCTAGAGCGCATTTTGACAAAACTAAAGTAACGATCGAAAAATTCACAATTCTTAGAATATTGTGGCATGCAAACTTTTGTATGCATACATAGAAAATTGTGTGTATACTCGTATAGTGTGTACATGTGTAAATCTGTATGTACATATGTATGTATAGGAAAAACATTTGTCGCTTGCCATGTACGTTTTCTAATTGCCGAAATATTTCGTTAATTAAATGTTTATTAAATAAATAAGATGCACCTATGGGAGCAAAGTATTTCGCAGTTAGTTGCGCCTAACTTCTTACTTGTTAATATTGGATTTAGCAAGGATTAGTACACAATTTGTTATTTCAACATTTCAAATGCATTTGACGGGTCACAAGTTATGACTAACGAAACGCACATGTAAATATTAGTTTTGATCTTAAAAATGCACACAGCAACATGTTGCACAATTAAACTATAAATCACAGAATAACAAAATAAATTGTAAGAATCTCATTGAAATACCTCTCTGATATTTTTCCATAAAATACTTTTCCATTATTGCAACCTACAAAGATACATACATATGTATATATATATATACATACATATGTATATTCACGTTGAAAGTCGAGAATGATATCAAGCGCTTTTTTCGACTTACCATGCAACTCTGAATCAGCTAACTTTGACAAAGCTCAAAATATTATTGGATGTCTTGAAAATTTTATAAAAAAATATCTTAATGTCTACTGGAGTATTATAAATGAGAAAAATAAACCAGTTAGGGGATACTAAAAATAAAAAAATAAAAATTTGCATTTATGCCAATTATAATAATACAATTTCTATTTTTGTTACATTTTGGATACCGCCCTCTAATTCATCCCCATCCTCCCAAATATGTAAAGAAAATTGCAAGTACTAGAGACATTTGGGTTAGTTTGGCACATTGTATATAGCAATATCTTTATTATAATCTGATTACGTATGTGAACTTTCGTGTATGCATGTATGTATATACACACATGTGCATCTACTGTTTGTTATGTATGTACATATGTATACAGCAAGGACGCGTGGAATTTCTTGAATATATCAGTTCTTCGAAGTGTTCAGAGTGTCGTAGAGCATTCTTAGTTGTTTATTAGATAGTTCAATTAAATATTCTGGTTACAATAAAATAGTGTTCTGTCTTCTATACTTATTCATTAAGTAAAAGAATATATATTTATTTACTTATAAGTTAGAGATAATGTAAAATTAAAGCTAATCTAAGATTAAGCACTGGCTACTATGGCATTCGGCTAGATGGTGTAGTTGTATTATACATTTTCTACAGTTTTTTCTCATTTTAGTTTATATTATTACAGTATTACATTAGGTTACATTATTACAGTGGTATTTGCTTATTTATATTGTTTCGTAGGAGGGGGTATATATTAGTTTTTTGTAAGGTATGGAAATCTATTATTATGGTAATGTTGTTACCGATTGTGTTTGCGAGAATGGATAAGGGGCAGGTGTTTTGGAAGATTTGAGTATTAAGGTGAGAAGTTGCGGGCAGTTGTAGAGGATGTGTTTTATATTAATGTTTAAGGTTGTGCGACATTTGGGACAAAGTGGGATGTTCTCTGGGCTGAGATACTGTTATTGCGTTATTCTGGTGTGCTAGGACACACATCCTAGCCCTAACCTTTGGATTTTGTTTGGTTACTGTGAGTGATGTTTCTTTTGGTTTATGTTTTTTAAATAGCTTAATGTGTGTGTTAGGTTTGTGTTTAGCTGTTGGTACCATCGGTTGCAGCGTTCTATGTTGAGTTTGAAAGATTGAGTAAGTTCGTTCTTGAGGAATTTGTTTATGCCTTTAGTATTAAAATTGGCGTGTAGGAGCATATAAAATGCATCTTTGGCTACCGTGTCAGCTAGCTCTTTCCCTGTAATGTTACAGTGGCTGGGGATCCAGAGGAGTTTTATTATACCCATTAAAAATGGGAAATCCGGGTATAATGGTTATGATAAGAGTATGTAACAGGCAGAAGGAGGCGTGGCAGACCCCATGAAGTTTATATATTCTTGATCAGGGTGACGACAAAAGTTTATATTGCCATGACCGTGATACTCTTCTTCTTTACGCCCATGTAAGCGCGCGCTCTGCTAACCACGCAGTTGCTGCCGTGGCTTGGGGGTGGGTTAGCCTGAACTTTGGACACTTATAACTCCATTTCTAGATGGACTATCTCAATGAATTTTCAGAGTAGATTAAGAGTGTCTAAATGTATCTATGAGCCAAATTGCAAGTATCTAGTATTTGAAATGTTATTTTTTTTTTTTCAAATTGTGGGCGAAGGGGACGTGGCATCCAAAATCTGAAAAAAGAAATCTGCGTATCCATAATATCTATCTAGTTAAAACGGTGTGGAAGTTATGCTCAAAAATCGTAAAAAGTGGAAACGAATTTTCGATTTTTTATCTACATATAATTTGGAAATGGGATGAGTTATCTACAAAACAAAATAAACTCGTACTGCGTAACTAACATACGAGTATTCAGCTCTCTAGCTTTTGTAGTTTCCGAAATCTCGACGTTCATACGGACGGACGGACGAATGGACGGATTTTCACAAAACTATTATACCCAGAATTCCCATTTTCGATGGGTTCAGGGTACAATAATTTCTCGCTGCAAAACAGGGCAAGCGAGATAGCAAGACGCCTGCAATGCGTACATACATACCTGCCTACATTCGTATATCAACGTGTTGTTGCATGTATGTATATGTGTGCATGGATAGTTTGTTACGCTTACAGAAACAAATCGAATAATTCGATTCTTCGTTCGAAGAAGGGTTCAGAGCATCTCGCAGTCGAGCAGTCTCGACTAGAGCTTTCTTACTTGCATTTTATTAAGTTTATCCGCCCTAGTGGGGCGTGGCAAATCAGAAAATTCTTGCGCCCGTCTGCCAGTAATCATACTAATTGATGATCTAGAGAGTTGCAATTTGGAATGTATACTCGCGTTGACAACCTAAGTTCTAAAATGTATGGAGGATATATCTACGCCCATTGGGGGCATGGCAAATCGGGGAAAACGTATCTTCTACACCTTTAAAGCTAGAACGCTGAAATTTGGAATTTGAGAATTGATGATCTAGAGAGTTGCAATTTGGAATGTATACTCGCGTTGACAACCTAAGTTCTAAAATCTATGGAGGTTATATCTACGCCCATTGGGGCATGGCAAATCGGGAAAAGCGTATCTTCTACACCTTTAAAACTATAACTCTGAAATTTGGAATTGGAGTTAATATTATGATTCTATGTAGATGGATCAAAAAGTTATATGTCTACGCCCTTTGTGGACGTGGCAAATCGGATCTGAATATAAAGTGATTTTTAAAATTGTGCTATATTTTGAACACTATTGCCACTAGGGACTTGAAATTTGGGGTTGACTCGGGTTGACAACCCAAGATCAATAAGCTATGGTAGATATATCTACACCCACAGGGGCGTGACAAACCGCAAAACTTTATATCTCGTACAGTCTTAGAGCTAAAAGCTTCACAATTGGATGGTTCAGTTACTATTGGACTCCTGTAATAATTTTTGAGTCTCCTTGGGGGCGTGGCATATCGAAAAATACCCTGTAATCTTCAAATTTTTTATTGTAAGCAACCATAATTATGCGTCTACAGTGCGCACTGTGGGCGTGGCAAATCGGCAAAGAAGTTTGTTGTGGCATACAAAAAAGGCAGAAAGCATTTCAACATTAACAAAAAAATATTAATGAATTAAATAAATAAAATTTATAAGTTTTCGATTAATAAACAGAAAGTTTCCATCGGGATTTCAACTCGGGTATTTTAAAATAATAATAAAATAAACAATATCAATGCCCTAATTTAGAATTTTTTAGCTAAACCTCAATAGGGTCACTGCTATAGCGGATTCTGACAAAACTCACAATTCAATCACAATGCTTAGAATATGGGTACACACTTGAATGTGTATACACGTACAAACATCTGTCTGTATGTGTATGCATGTATAGAAAAATGCTTGCCCACTGGCAGCGTGGCAAATCGGAAACGCAGTTTCTCAGTGCTTCAATGCGTATGTTTATAAATAGTGTATGATCAATTGCTAAGCTGGCAGCAACCATTTTATGATAAATATTCAAAAAAAATTAAAAAGTTAAAAATATTCGATATAAAAAAGTTTTCTGCGAGAATCCAACCCACGCACCTAAGTGCAGCTTGCATAGCACTTACCACCAGCGCCACTGCCTTGGACTTAGCTGCGCTAACTAAAACCAAATAAGGCACTGCTATAACGGCTTCTGACAAACCTAAAGTAACGATCAAAAAATTCAATCTCAATTCATAGAATAGTATAGCATGCAGACTTTTGTATGCATGCATAAAAATCGTTTAATGTGCGCGCACGACAGTATACTAGTACAGTCTGTATAGGAAAAACAAACAGCTTAGTAGGAATTGTTAAGATGGCAGAAAGCATTTTAACATAAATATAAAAATATTATGTATTATATTTATATATATATGTATATATATATACATACATTTTTAATACGCATTTTCTTAAACGCACACGCCACCCACTGTTATAAATAGCATCAGAATACAAATACAAAATATATTCGAAGAAAGATGTTCATTTTTTGCTTTTATGAGTATATACATAGCTGTAAAATATTTCTCTATAGCGGCAAGTAGAGCTATACAAAATCTGAAGCGATTTGAAAACACTGTACAAAGCGGCAAGCAAAGCGGAAAAATCACAAGAGTTTTCTGATTTTAGACAAGGAAAGAGAACTCGGACTTCGGAACCTAGTAAATATAGCGCAAGTAAAACTACATAAACAAATAATATTTTAGCCGGCATGCGTATCACATATACAGGTCCGAAGTAAACGGGAGAGCGTATGGCGACGCTCTGAGAGTTTGTCGTTTACGCGAGAGGAGAGATCTCAGCATTGCGACACTCGACGCTTCGTCGTTGGTTCGTGTCGCAAACGCATGGTGCATTTATCAATGGTATTTGATGAGATGCCAGCAAACGGTTCCAATAGTTGTCATTGATTAATCGACCATTTAGCACGCGCTGTGGCTGCCTGAATAGCATTGTTTGCTGGGGAATCAAATACGTGACGAAAAAAATTTTGGCTTTGTTTTATCCGTCCATGCCATGCGCGATAAAATATCACAACTATTTTGCTTGCAAACAACCGCATGCAATATTAGTAATTCAAGAGATAATAGAGGTAGGTGTGTATGTGTGCGTGTGTTTGTTGTAGTGGGGAAGGGGGAGGGGGGGGGGCCTTTTGGATTAGGAATGGTATTGCACTTTTTAAATTTAAAAGTATAATGCATTATATGTATATACATCATAAACAAGTAAGAAGGCTCTAGTCGAGACGGCTCGACTACGAGATCCCCTGAACCCTGCAAAAAAAGTGATACTCTTCTTCTTTACGATCGCATGAGCGCGAGCTCTGCTAACCGCGCAGTTGCTGTCATGGCATGGGGGTGGGTTGGGCTATACTTTGAACGATTATAACTCCATTTCTAGATGCATGATATTGATGAAGAGTAGATTAAGAATATCTAAATGTATCTATGTGCCAAATTTCAAGTCTCTAGTATTTGAAATACGTTTTTTGCAAATTGGGGGCGAAGGGGGCGTGGCATCCAAAATCTGAAAATTACATAATCTGCGTATTCATAATATCTATCTAAATATGCAAATTCGAAGTCTTTAGCTAAAACGGTGTAGAAGCTATGCTCAAAAAACCTAAAAAATTGAAACGAATTTTCGATTTTTTATCGATAATTTGGAAATGGGATGAGTTATCGAAAAAACAAAATAAACTCGTACTGCGTAGCTAACATATGAGTGTTCATGTGAAATTTCAGCTCTCTAGCTTTTGTAGTTTCCGAAATCTCGACGTTCATACGGACGGACGGACGGACGGACGGACGGACGGACAGACGGACAGGGCTCAATCAACTTATTTTTTTATGCTGATCAAGAATATATATACTTTATGGGGTCTGCGACGCTTCCTTCTGCCTGTTACATACATTTTCACAAAACCATTATACCCTGAATTCCCATTTTCAATGGGTTCAGGGTATAAAAACAAAAATGTACACTAGCACTCATACTCATATATTTATAACATTCATACATTAACATATAATTGGGTACATAAGGAAGACTATTTGTTGATTATTATTCCCTGAACCCATCGAAATACCCATAGTATACACATGTATAATACATTTTTCAGCATTATACTCTGACTTCCCATTTTCGATGGGTTCAGGGAATAAAAATCAACAAATAGTATACACATGTATACTTTATGGGGTCTGCGACGTCTCCTTCTGCCTGTTAAATTACAAAAAACCAAAGTGTCAAACGTGACAAAAAGTTGACTTCTGGAGAATTACTCATATGTAAACTATATCTATTGAGTAACAAACTAGTGCCCTACTTATTTTGGAAAATATTTAATATACATACATATGTATGTATATGTGTGAGACACTTGTATATATACTCGTATATAATATATGTATTCAAAAGAGCAATCTAAGATTTAAACAAAAATGTTCTCTGGTTATTTTTTTCTATATGTACGGTTAATGGGGCAATTTAGGACATAATGTGTCAACAAAAGCAACGAGTAATGGGACAATGTGTGCCAATGGGTCTATTGGGACAGAGGGGCCCGAAGCGACAGAGACCGACTCATCAGGGACCGGGCGGATGCGGAAGCCGTTGGAGAGGAATGGCTCAACGCAGAACGACACTGTTCACCTCGAGAGAAGGTAAAAATGAACGACTTCAAGAAAAATGGTTAACTTATAATGCTGCGTCCAGACAGGTGGTTTCTTGCACTTTTTACTTAAATATTATTCATTGAAAATATAAGGTTTTCAATAGTATTTTAATAATAATAATAATAATAATAGTAATAATAATAATAATAATAATAATAATAAAATAAATATAAAAATAATAATAATAATAATAATAATAAAATAAATATAAAAATAATAATAATAATAATAATAATAATAATAATAATAATAATAATAATATTAATATTATTAGTATTATTATTATTATTATTATTATTATATTTTTATAAAACATATATATTACGTAAAAGCTAAAATATTGTATAAACTCTTTCTAGTCATCAAACAGCAGTGCATAGATGTGCAAAATAACTTTTAATCTAACATCAACTATGCTGTAACTTAGTCACGTGGAATCACTATTGTTTCAAAATATATTTAATGTTTTTACTCTTGTAGGCTGGGCCTCTTCAGTGGGGTGGCTTTAATTGTCGGAACTATGATAGGTAAGTTAATAAAAATCTTATAACGGCTGATGTACTTCTTATAGTGCCAGAAAATTCTATATTAATACAGCATAACATATACAAACAAGTAAGAAAGCTGTAGTCGAGACTGCTCGACTACGAAATCCCCTGAGCCCTTCTTCGAACGAATAATATTCCAAGAATTATTCGATTCGTTTCTGCACGCATGAAATGCATTTTTGTCATATTTGGGTGGTGGGGCGAAGTGGGGACCGGAATCCAAAATCTAACAAAACCCGAAATTGTATTAAATTAGTATCTATATATGTATATGCAGAAGACTTGGAGACTCTAACTCTAAAGATGAATTAGCTAGAATTTTATAACTGGTTCCCGATAAATTCGTTTATCGATAACTTTGCAAATATACAAGTTATCGAATTTCTGAAACAAACTCGTACTGCGCGTGCAATATGCGGACCTAACACAAAAAGAATTAACTCCCTAGCTTTTGTATCTTCGGAAATCGACGCGTTCAAACATACGGACAAACAGACAGACCGACGGACGGACAGACGGACATGGCTATATCAACTTTTCTCGTCACCCTGATCAAGAATATATATACTTTATGGGGTCTGCCACGCCTCCATCTGCTTGTTACATACTTTTAACAAAACCATTATACCCTGATTTCCCATTTTCAATGGGCTCAGGGTATGAAAAAAGAAAAGGATTTTACCACTGACAGTTATATACAAATTTTGTTATACCAGGCTACCCATTGAAACCATTGAAAATGGAAAATAAGGGTATAATGGCTTTGTGAAGAAGGTAGATCTGAAATTTTTAATGTACACTTGTGTGAACATGCGCAGTACGATATAAATTTAAAAAATGTAGGTTCATTTTTACTCGTAGATTGTACGGTGTAGAGACTTTAAATTTTATGTATGTGTATGTACTATGGATGCTAAGACTTTAGATACCACTCCCCCTTCGAGCCTTCTATTTTGTCAAATAAACATATTTGAATGCTATTATTACATTATGAAAGCTTGGTGAAGATACTCCATCTAAAAACGGATTTGTAAGCATCCAAAATATAGTAAAACTACATCCCAAGTCCCTGTATTAAATTAGTTCTTTACAGGGCAGGGGACTTCTTAGTCTTAGCAGTCTTCACTTAAGCACTCTTATTAGACTCTATTCCCTAAAAGGAAGAAAGAGTCTGTTGGTTTTGTGCAATGTCTGTCTTGCTGTCCGTCCGTCCGTATGAACGCAATATTTTTCGGCGCTATTAGTGCTAGAGACTTGAAATTTGGAATTATAAAGTGTACAAATTTTACCGATCCGCCCACTAGGGGCGTGCAAATCGGAAAGTTCTTGCGCCCGTACAGTATGCCAGTAATCATACTAGTTGATAAGCTAGAGAGTTGCAATTTGGAATGTATACTCGCGGTGACGATCCAAGTTCAAAAAGATATGGCGGATATATCTACGCCCACTGGGGGCGTGGCAAATCGGGAAAAACATATCTTCTACAGCTTTAAAACTAGAACGTTGAAATTTGTCATGTGAGTTAATGATAGATTCTTTGAAGATCGATCAAAGTTATATGTCTCCGCCCATTTGGGGCGTGACAAATCGGACCTGAATATATAGTCATTTTTTCAAATTGTGCTATATTTTGAGCACTATTGGCACTAGGGACTTGAAATTTGAAATGTATACTCGGGTTGACAACCCAAGATCAATAAGCTATGGTAGATATATCTACGCCCACAGGGGGCGTAACTAACCGCAAAAGTTGATATCTTCTACAGTTTTAGAGCTAGAAGCTTCCAAATTGGATGGATTCGATGACTCAAAAATAATATTTCAGCTTCTTTGGGGCGTGGCATATCGACAAAAACCCCTGTTATTTTCGCATTTTGTGGCAAATCTTCAAAGAAGTATATATAAAAATATTATGTATTATATATATATAGAGCTGTTGCTATTATTATTATAGTATGGTCTAGTAATTTGGCTCTGGCTGGATTGTGACCAATTATATGATTGTTGGTTTACCTGACTGTTCTGAGGGGGTCTGGCGTTATTGTTGTTCGAGTTGTATTGTTTAATATAAGTGTTAGTGTTAGTGTTATTTTGTTTATTCTGAGTGTTACTAGGTGTTCTCCTATATCTCAGTATTATTGTGCTGGGATCGTCCAGAGCTTTAATATAGGAATACTTAATTTCTAGAGCATGCATGGATATGACTTGCTTGATATGGATCCTAAACGGTGTATCTATTTTATTTATTAATATGTTCGATAAATCTCTATCTACCTTATTATTCTCATAAATAGCTGGCTTAAGCTCATCGAACATATACATTCTAATTATTTCACATTTAACTTTTTGAAATTCTAAAAATAATTCTCTTAAATTACTTACTTCAATAAACCAGCATCTTCCGAAAACGTCGTCAGACGTTGTCCTAGGTTGCATCTGCTCCATCAGCTTGATTTTTATCTGCTTCCAGCTTGGGTCCGTTCCTAATTGCCTGACGAGGTCGGCTGCTGCTCCTGATACTTTTGCGTTGGCGACGATGTTGGTGTCAAACTGGAGCTCATTTCCTTGACATATCATTCTGATGAATTCCACAGATTTTATGAAAGCTAACACGTCATGTTGATCGTCCAGCTGTCGTAACTGACGGAACTGCTGGATGATGTCTTTGTTCGATAGCCACTGGACTGGTTGTTGTTGTTGTTGTAGCTCCTACTTTAGTAGGTTTAAGTTCGTCTCCTTCTGGAGTACGACTGATCTTAGCTGGCTGATTTCTTCTTCCATATGTTTTTTCTTGAGTGCATTGTTACAGACAGCACAATTTTCGCACACAGTCACATAAATGCTCATACATGTAGCAAGACACTATAAATGTGTGTGCTCATCGCTTCATACCCTTCCCATCAGCGCTTTCATACCCTTCCCAAAAATTATCACGAAAACAGTAAAAAGTTTAAGAGTTCGGCATACTCTTGCTAAGAAGGGCAGATGGGATCGTCACGAATTGCCACTCGCGAACAAATTTCAATTTTTGTGGGCTGCTGGCTTGTGCTTGCATAGAGTGAGAGAGACAGAAAAAAAGAGAGAGGGAGAGTAAAGAAATATCATGTAGGATGTGCTCATATGAAAATATGACCATGCCGGTTGAGCGCTGGTAGCGCAATGAAATCGTCGCATTAAATTTTGACTGTCCGAGCCTGAATTGCCCAAACCGAAAAAATACGAAGTTGAGCGGCAATTCGCTCATATTCTGGTGCGTAAAAAAAGTTTGTTCTAGTTGTCCAGTCTATGTGTTATATAGTTACTAAACATAGTCTCTATTTTCATTTAAATTTAAAAATAACGAAAATCTCAAATTATAACAAGAAAACTTAATGTGCAAAATAACGAAAATTATACCAACTTAAAAAAAAATAATAAAAATTATATTAACTTAAAAAATAACAAAAAATATATTGAAAATATATAACTGACTTTTTTCTTAAAGCTAAAACAATTTTACTAGGAGATCCATTGTGTTGTAGAAAGAGGAGCATATCCACATTTTTAGATTTTAATGAAGCTCGGCGATCGATAATTATCAGTCCAGCTTTGCTGAACATTCTTTTTTGCCGGAATACATAAACTTTTTTTTAGCGAAATATAAATATATAAAATATATATGCTAAAAATATAATAAGAAATAGGTATTACTAATTTAGCATGACATTAAATCTCAATAAATAAATACCTGACCATATTTAAGGGGATCTATATCCTCAGAGAAGTGCTCGATTCCAAAATATTTGTGAATCTGAACAATAGACTCGGAGCGCTTTGTCCTGGGCAAATTTGCAATATTTTTTTTTTTACAAATTGAAACAGTGGTTGATGGGGTTTTTCTATTGGTGTTGACGGTGGTAAACTAGGGAGTGGCGATTCTAAGATATCACCTTGAGGCTTAATTGCATTTATTAACTTATCCTGCTATTGTTTTTCTCCTTGTACTGCGTTGGTGCGGCATCGAAATTCTTGCTTTTCAAATCGAGGATCAATCAATGTATCTATCCGTGGCACTGTCCGCTCTTCATATTTGTCAATTTGTTTATTATTGTCTCCATAAAAAATGTGCATACTGTAAGACCACTACCAGAGCGAAGATTTTTTTTTGCCAATTTACCATCATTCATTCATTCATTCACCATTCGAACAATGAAATGGAAAATAATATTCACCTTGTTATTATTATAAAAAATTTGTCTATGCAAATACCACCTTCCAATAAAATGATGTGCTCGCTTCAAAATCCAGAATGAGAGTGAGTGTCGTTCTCTGGCGGTCGTAGGTTTTTTTCTTATTCTTGTGCCGAAACTCACTCACCGAAACTCACTCGGCACCAGCTGCTCAAACGGAACTCTCGCCAAGCTACAGCGCTAGATAGCTGATGCGATATTTGTCTCTGCTTGAGAAAAATATTATTATGAAGAAATGCCCGAAAGCGCATCGACTCAATGTAGGTGCGCACATATGTAGTACATATATTCTCAGCATGCGCCGTCGCAGTGCCAACGTCTTCAGCTACTCACGATCCGTTATGTTGAGTGTGTGCGAGTTGGCACTCATGACCGTAGTCAGCTTTACGATTCACTAGACTATCTAACTTGTATTGTTTATGTATTGTTGTGCATCTGTAAATCAGTTTGTAGTGTTAGTTAGTCGTTCAATGATTTTGTGAATTTTTGTTTTATGAATTTTTTGGTTTCTGGCTGTTATATCGGTCGGTCGGTCTTTAACTTTGTGTCTTGTAAATCTAGTCAGCAGCCCACAAAAATTGAAATTTGTTCGCGAGTGACAATTCGCGACTATCCCATCTGCCCTTCTTAGTAAGTGTATGTCGAACTCTTAATCGGCTTTCCCA
The DNA here is from genome assembly GCA_035045845.1 of Drosophila buzzatii. Lineage (NCBI taxonomy): Eukaryota > Metazoa > Arthropoda > Insecta > Diptera > Drosophilidae > Drosophila > Drosophila buzzatii. The sequence goes on along the minus strand of JAWNOS010000094.1, from coordinate 362,652 downwards.
TGCGCACGCAAAATTTTAGTGTTTTTGTGATCATTTTTGGGAAAATAAATCTTTATTAGACTCTATTCCCAAAAAGGGAAAAAGAGTCTATTGGGTTTGTGCAATGTCCGTCTTGCTGTCCGTCCGTCTGTCAGTATGAACGAAATATTTTTCGGCGCTATTAGAGCTAGAGACTTGAAATTTGGAACATATACTCATATATGCTCGTGTAAAAATTTTCCGATCCGCCCACTAGGGGCGTGGCTGATAAGCTAGAGAGTTGCAATTTGGAATGTATACTCGGGTTGACGTGGTAAATATATTGTGGTAAATATATCTACGCCCCCAGGGGGCGTGGCGAACCGCAAAAGTTTATATTTCCTACAGTTCTAGAGTTAGAAGCTTGAAATTTGGATGGTTCAGTACCTAATGTCCCCCTCTATCGATGACCCAAAAATAATTTTTCAGCCTCTTTGGGGGCGTGGCATATCGAAAAATACCCTGTAATTTTCGTAGTTTTGAACTGGCCAAAAATTATGCGTCTATGCCCACTGGGGGCGTGGCAAATCGGCAAAGAAGTTTGTTGTGGCCAACTACATAATTCATGCTTATGTATAATGCCTTAATAGTAATTGCTAAGATGGCAGAAAGCTTTTTAACATAAATATAAAAATATTAATGAATTTTAAAAATATAATTTAGAAGTTTTTGATTAATAAACAAAAAGTTTCCAGCGGGATTGGAATCCAGGTCATTTTAAAATAACATGTAATCATTGGCTAAAACTAAATAAATTCATAGCTGATCAGCTGATTAGCTGATCAGCAGCTTGTGACGACACAAAACAATCAATCGCAATATGTATACATTCTTGGATGTGTATACACTTACAAACAGCTGTTTAGACATGCATACATATATGCATGCATAGAAAATGCACAATTCATATGCGTATGTTTATAAATATCTTATTATCAATTGGCGCTGGCAGCAAGCATTTTATAAATATAATAATAATATAATACACAAATATACAAAAAATTTTAAAATAATTTTTAGAAAAAGAGTGCGGCTTGCAAAGCGCTTACCACCAGCGCCACTGCCTTGACGTGGGTTACATTAACTAAAACAAAATAAGGCATTTTTTTTTTTTGGGCTGAGGTAGGTAAAAATGCTTTATTCACCGTCAGTCAGGTCGTCACTCTGGCTGGTGTGTCGGGCTGCATGACTGCTTACCGACTAAAAAAATCTCCTCTTCTAGGGCTAAATTCCACCTTGGATACCGGGAACTGTCCCGCATTAACCTTCAAGGTGCTGCCTTCGAATATGCTCTATATGAGCGTTTCACTCTCTGTGCCTGCGTCCAGATCATACTTCTTCCGGCGCAGAACATTTTTGGCGAAGTCACGCTTTTTTCCAGGCATCTATGCTGCTGCACATTTTCTGTACTATTGTATCTACTTTGACTTCGACGACAGAGCCTGACCACTTTTCGCAGTCAAAGAAAGTGTGTTCTACGTCGTCCATTGTATTTTCGCAGTAAATACAGCAGGATTTCGGATGACCATCTCGCCTGCCAGGAGGCTATTGTTTGCTGCCGCATGATCTTTGCTGCCTGTTCAGAGAATTCTCCGCTCTGCCGGAGTTGCCATATTTTTTTGCGTTCTTGAGCAAGTAGGACCACCGGTATGACTGCAGCTATCACGACTACTGCAGCTCCAGATACTGTGCGATACGCCGATGTTATCCGCAAGGCTGCTTTTCTCTGCACGGATAACATCGGTTTTCGCCTTACAGCTGCCTGTAGAGTATCCGCCCACACTTTGCTACCATAGAGTAGTGTAGCGTTCGTCGTTTCCATAAGAAGTCTTCGTTTACTTTCCGTCGGACCCTCAACGTTTGCCATCAGTCTACGCAGCAAGCCCGTTATTGCAGCTGGTTTTCGCGTGCCGTGCTTCAGCTGTTCCCCGAAAGTGAGTTTGCTAGTCTAGTTCACTGTCCTCTGGGTCCTTATTTGATTTCCGCTTACTCGCATCTCTATTTCGGTTGGAATCTGCTTTCCTGTAAACAGAAGTAACTCTGTTTTCTGGGTAGCAAGTTCCAGACCTCGAGAGCTCGGCCACATATGCGTGCGGATCATGACTTGGGTCAGTCTCTTTTGGGCTTCTGTGGTGTTTCTGGCAGTGATAACGGCCGCGATGTCGTCAGCGTATCCGATTAGAAATGTTTCTTCAGGCATTTCCAGTCTTAGATCTAGGATCGCCCCTGTGCAGCCCCTCCAGTCACTCTATAGCGTTTTGTACCAGTCTGTGTGTCATACAGGAGTACTCGATCCTGCAAGTAGCTCTCATCATATGCACTCCGGTATTCGAAAACGTTGCTCCAGGGAAGCAAGCATATCGCTCCATCTAACACTATTGAAAGCATTTTTGACGTCGAGCGTTACTAATAGAACCACTGGGCGCGAGTATGCATTTCCATTTCGTTGCTCTGGCTGTCTGTACAACTTCATCAATTGCTCCCATTATAGATTTTCCGGACCTGAAACCATGCTGTCTGGGGCTGAGTCCTTCACCAGCACCTATTGCGGCTAGCAGCCTTGGTTTCAGGAGCTTTTATAACAGCTTGCCAGCTGTATTTAGCATATACAATTAACGGTATGACGATAGGGTGTTGGGATCGCCTTTGCTCTCTCTCTCTCTCTCTCTCTCACTCTCACTCTATGCAACCCTTAATTAACCTTGCTCAATATAAATAAGATCGCAAATTATCTAATGCCCATAGATTTCTTTCGTTTGTCGCATAACCCTCCTCAGTTTTATTTAGTGACCGAGAAATGTATGCGATGGGCCTATCCTTTTCGTTATCTTCCGCATAATGCAAATTTAAAGCTCGCTTTATTTGACACCAGTCTTCATCCGGTACATTATACGATGACGGCGATATATCGAGATATCCTCTTCCTCCTTATTGATAACCTTGTTATTTATTTGTATTTATATAACTGTCCAAGATCATGAATTTCTCTGCAATGATATGATTGTAATCCGTTATCAAACATATTCGTTTCCAGTATTATAATTCCTTATCAAGCACAATAAAGGTTTCCAATGTTATTGTTGCATGGAGTAACATAAGGAGAATAATCGATTCCAAGTTGATTCGCATCATTCGACCCCAAGCATTCATCCTTTATGTCTAAATTCCATTTCCAAATTAATTAAAACAATCCGATTTTATGGGTTCGTTCAACATATTTCTTTGTGTCATCTTTCATCTAAGCATCCAAGCGCACGATTTTCTCTCTGATGTCTTCGAAATACTTCTTGGCAGGCAAGGATTTTCTGACCATTACGCCACGTGCAACCAAACGCTGTGTTGCTGTTAATCATTAGATAAGGGCGTATTTTGTGTAAACTTGTTATTCATATATTTTTGTTCTTAATGCTTAGTACTGAACAAACCAAATTTTGAACAGCCAGATATCGTACGATTCGATGTTAAAATTCATAGTATAAAAAATCATACAATTTACTGTTTAATATAGTCTGGTTTCTATAATTTTTTATGTTTTTATACCCTGAACCCATTGAAAATGGGAATTCAGGGTATAATTGTTTTGTTAAAAGTATGTAACAGGCAGAAGGAGGCGTGGCAGACCCCATAATATATATATATATTCTTGATCAGCATAAAAAAATAAGTTGATTGAGTCCTGTCCGTCTATCCGTCCATCCGTCCATCGGTCCGTCCGTCCGTCCGTATGAACGTCGAGATTTCGGAAACTACAAAAGCTAGAGAGCTGAAATTTCACATGAACACTCGTATGTTAGTTACGCAGTATGAGTTTATTTTATTTTTTCGATAACTCATCCCATTTCCAATTTCGATAAAAAATCGAAAATTCGTAGGCAATTTTTTACGTTTTTAGGCATAACTTCTACACCGTTTTAGCTAGACTTCAAATTTGCATATTTAGATAGATATTATGAATATGCAGATTATGTAATTTTCAGATTTTGGATGCCACAATTTGGAAAAAACGCTAGAAAAAATACTAGAGACTTGAATTTTGGCACATAGATACATATAGATACTCTTAATCTACTCTGCAAGATTAAGATTAAGATCGTCCATCTAGAAATGGAGTTATAAGCGTTAAAAGTATAGCCCAACCCACCCCCAAGCCACGGCAGCAACTGCGTGGTTAGCAGAGCGCGCGCCTATACGTGCGTAAAGAAGAAGAGTATCACCTTGTTTGGCTTCAGGGTATCTCGTAGTCAAGCCGTCTCGACTAGAGCCTTCCTACTTGTTTTTGTGAAGTTTTTGTTGCTGGTCAGCTGCTGGTCTTCTTCTTCCTGTGGAGAATGATATTAGTAAACGTTTTCACAGATTTGTAATGTGCACAAATTTTGTTATATAAATTGTGATTTCAATAATTTTTATTATTTGAATTATTATTATTATACCCTGAGCCCATTGAAAATGGGAAATCAGGGTATAATGGTTTTGTTAAAAGTATGTAACACGCAGAAGGAGGCGTGGCAGACCCCTTAAAGTATATATATTCTTGATCAGGGTGACGAGAAAAGTTGATATAGCCATGTCCGTCTGTCTGTCCGTCCGTCTGTCCGTCTGTCCGTCTGTCCGTACGTTTGAACGCGTCGATTTCCGAAGATACAAAAGCTAGAGAGTTCATTCTTTTTGTGTTAGGTTCGTATATTGCACGCGCAGTACGAGTTTGTTTCAGAAATTCGATAACTTGTATATTTGCCAAGTTATCGATAAACGAATTTATCGGGAACCAGTTATAAAATTCTAGCTAATTCATCTTTAGAGTTAGAGTCTCCAAGTCTTCTGCATATATATAGATACTAATTTAATACAATTTCGGTTTTTGGCAGATTTTGGATTTCGGTCCCCAATTAGCCCCACCACCCCCAAATGTGTAAAAAATGCATTTCAAATACTAGAGACATACAGTTTGGTTTGGCATATAGATATGAATGTATGTATGTATATATGTATGTATATGTGTGCAAGCGTAAATCAGCGTGTGGCTGCAATCATACATACATATGTATGTATATATTTGTGCATGTAAAGCTAATTGTAAAAGAGTTATGATTTCTAAAAAAAACCTAAAATGTTAAATAGAATATGTAGATCATATGCTGAACTCTCATTAAAAAATTTTAAAACAATTAAAATAACAATGGAAATGCAAGCAACGTTGAGCAATGCAAATCAATTTTCGTATGCGCGTGCACATATGTATGTATGTATGTATACACACAAAAAGTCTTGTGCTGTTTTCTATGTTGCTATGCGTGTATATTCTAAGAATCACAATTGTTTTTGAATTGCGTTAGAATTGTCTTTGAATTGTATTTGTATTTTCAGCCACTGCTTTAGTGTTTCTTTCGTATATGGCGAATTTCATTCGTTTTCGCTACTCTGCCGTTTAAGTGAGCCGTGGTGTAGATGGCTAGACAGATGCAACGAATGTTGGGTGTCGGAGGTTCTAGCCTCGCCTAAGCCCTTCATAATTTATTATTTTTATTTTTATTTTTTTTATTATTTTTATTTTTTTTTATTATTTCTTTCTTTTTTATTATTATTTATTCTTTTCTATTTGATTTTCGAAGATACAAGAGCAACTGCGCAGTTAGCAGAGCGCGTGCTTATACGTACGTAAAGAAGAAGAGTATCACTTTTTTGCAGGGTTCAGGGTATCTCGTAGTCGAGCCATCTCGACTAGAGCCTTCTTACTTGTTATACCCTGAACCCATTGAAAATGGGAATTCAGGGTATAATGGTTTTGTGAAAATGTATGTAACAGGCAGAAGGAGACGTCGCAGACCCCATAAAGTATATATATTCTTGATCAGCATAAAAAAATAAGTTGATTGAGCCCTGTCCGTCTGTCCGTCCGTCCGTCCGTCCGTATGAACGTCGAGATTTCGGAAACTACAAAAGCTAGAGAGCTGAAATTTCACATGAACACTCATATGTTAGCTACGCAGTACGAGTTTATTTTGTTTTTTCGATAACTCATCCCATTTCCAAATTATCGATAATTCGTTTCAATTTTTTATGTTTTTTGAGCATAACTTCTTCACAGTTTTAGCTAAAGACTTCAAATTGGTATATTTAGATAGATATTATGAATACGCAGATTATGTAATTTTCGGATTTTGGTTGCCACGCCCCCTTCGCCCCCAATTTGCAAAAAACGCATTTCAAATACTAGAGACTTGAAATTTGGCACAAAAATACATTTAGATACTCTTAATCTACTTTGAAAATTTCATAAAGATCGTACATCTAGAAATGGAGTTATAAGCGTTCAAAGTATAGCCCAACCCACCCCAAGCCACAGCAGCAACTGAGCGGTTAGCAGAGCTCGCGCTCATGCGATTGTAAAGAAGAAGAGTATCACTTTTTTTGCAGGGTTCAGGGGATCTCGTAGTCGAGCCGTCTCGACTAGAGCCTTCCTACTTGTTTTTGTGAAGTTTTTGTTGCTGGTCAGCTGCTGGTCTTCTTCTTCCTGTGGAGAATGATATTAGTAAACGTTTTCACAGATTTGTAATGTGCACAAATTTTGTTATATAAATTGTGATTTCAATAATTTTTATTATTTGAATTATTATTATTATACCCTGAGCCCATTGAAAATGGGAAATCAGGGTATAATGGTTTTGTTAAAAGTATGTAACACGCAGAAGGAGGCGTGGCAGACCCCTTAAAGTATATATATTCTTGATCAGGGTGACGAGAAAAGTTGATATAGCCATGTCCGTCTGTCTGTCCGTCCGTCTGTCCGTCTGTCCGTACGTTTGAACGCGTCGATTTCCGAAGATACAAAAGCTAGAGAGTTCATTCTTTTTGTGTTAGGTTCGTATATTGCACGCGCAGTACGAGTTTGTTTCAGAAATTCGATAACTTGTATATTTGCCAAGTTATCGATAAACGAATTTATCGGGAACCAGTTATAAAATTCTAGCTAATTCATCTTTAGAGTTAGAGTCTCCAAGTCTTCTGCATATATATAGATACTAATTTAATACAATTTCGGTTTTTGGCAGATTTTGGATTTCGGTCCCCAATTAGCCCCACCACCCCCAAATGTGTAAAAAATGCATTTCAAATACTAGAGACATACAGTTTGGTTTGGCATATAGATATGAATGTATGTATGTATATATGTATGTATATGTGTGCAAGCGTAAATCAGCGTGTGGCTGCAATCATACATACATATGTATGTATATATTTGTGCATGTAAAGCTAATTGTAAAAGAGTTATGATTTCTAAAAAAAACCTAAAATGTTAAATAGAATATGTAGATCATATGCTGAACTCTCATTAAAAAATTTTAAAACAATTAAAATAACAATGGAAATGCAAGCAACGTTGAGCAATGCAAATCAATTTTCGTATGCGCGTGCACATATGTATGTATGTATGTATACACACAAAAAGTCTTGTGCTGTTTTCTATGTTGCTATGCGTGTATATTCTAAGAATCACAATTGTTTTTGAATTGCGTTAGAATTGTCTTTGAATTGTATTTGTATTTTCAGCCACTGCTTTAGTGTTTCTTTCGTATATGGCGAATTTCATTCGTTTTCGCTACTCTGCCGTTTAAGTGAGCCGTGGTGTAGATGGCTAGACAGATGCAACGAATGTTGGGTGTCGGAGGTTCTAGCCTCGCCTAAGCCCTTCATAATTTATTATTTTTATTTTTATTTTTTTTATTATTTTTATTTTTTTTATTATTTCTTTCTTTTTTATTATTATTTATTCTTTTCTATTTGATTTTCGAAGATACAAGAGCAACTGCGCAGTTAGCAGAGCGCGTGCTTATACGTACGTAAAGAAGAAGAGTATCACTTTTTTGCAGGGTTCAGGGTATCTCGTAGTCGAGCCATCTCGACTAGAGCCTTCTTACTTGTTATACCCTGAACCCATTGAAAATGGGAATTCAGGGTATAATGGTTTTGTGAAAATGTATGTAACAGGCAGAAGGAGACGTCGCAGACCCCATAAAGTATATATATTCTTGATCAGCATAAAAAAATAAGTTGATTGAGCCCTGTCCGTCTGTCCGTCCGTCCGTCCGTCCGTATGAACGTCGAGATTTCGGAAACTACAAAAGCTAGAGAGCTGAAATTTCACATGAACACTCATATGTTAGCTACGCAGTACGAGTTTATTTTGTTTTTTCGATAACTCATCCCATTTCCAAATTATCGATAATTCGTTTCAATTTTTTATGTTTTTTGAGCATAACTTCTTCACAGTTTTAGCTAAAGACTTCAAATTGGTATATTTAGATAGATATTATGAATACGCAGATTATGTAATTTTCGGATTTTGGTTGCCACGCCCCCTTCGCCCCCAATTTGCAAAAAACGCATTTCAAATACTAGAGACTTGAAATTTGGCACAAAAATACATTTAGATACTCTTAATCTACTTTGAAAATTTCATAAAGATCGTACATCTAGAAATGGAGTTATAAGCGTTCAAAGTATAGCCCAACCCACCCCAAGCCACAGCAGCAACTGAGCGGTTAGCAGAGCTCGCGCTCATGCGATTGTAAAGAAGAAGAGTATCACTTTTTTTGCAGGGTTCAGGGGATCTCGTAGTCGAGCCGTCTCGACTAGAGCCTTCTTACTTGTTTTATTATAAGATGTTTGACCTTTTTATACCCTGAGCCCATTGAAAATGGGAAATCAGGGTATAAGGTTTTGTTAAAAGTATGTAACAGGCAGAAGGAGGCGTGGCAAATCCCATAAAGTATATATATATTCTTGATCATCATAAAAAAATTAGTTGATTGAGCCCTGTCCGTCTGTCCGCCCGTCCGTCCGTCCGTCCGTATGTTTGAACGCGTCGATTTCCGAAGATACAAAAGCTAGAGAGTTCATTCTTTTTGTGTTAGGTCCGTATATTGCACGCGCAGTACGAGTTTATTTCAGAAATTCGATAACTTGTATATTTGCAAAGTTATCGATAAACAAATTTATCGGGAACCAGTTATAAAATTCTAGCTAATTCATCTTTAGAGTTAGAGTCTCGAAGTCTTCTACATATATATAGATACTAATTTAATACAATTTCGGTTTTTGTCAGATTTTGGATTCCGATCCCCACTTCGCCCCACCACCCCCAAAAATAAAAAAAATGCATTTCAAATACTAGAGACATGAAGTTTGGTTTAGCATATAGATATGAATATCATAATCATAATCTGAAAATATCAATACGATTGTCCATCTAGAAACAGAATTATTAATCATCAAAGTTTTCTCAATAAAATCCATGCGGCGAGCAGCAAAGCAGCGAGACAGCAAGACGCTTGCAATGCTTACACACATGCATACACACATACAAGCATACACACATACGTGCATACAAGCGTAGATCAGCGTCTATGTGTGCACGTGGTTTTGCGTGCGTGCAGAAACGAATCGAATAATTCTTGAAATATTATTCGTTCGTGAAAGGCTCAGGGGATTTCGTAGTCGAGCAGTCTCGACTACAGCTTTCTTACTTGTTTTAATTATTATTATTATTACTATTATTTTTATTATATTATTGTTTGACATTTTAGACTCTGTTCCCAAAAAGGGAAAAAGGGGTTTGTGCAATGTCCGTCTTGCTGTCCGTCCGTTTGTCCGCATGAACGCAATATTTTTCGGCGCTATTAGAGACTAGGGACTTGAAATTTGGAACATATATTCATATATGTTCCCGAATTATAAAGTGTAAAAAATTTCCCGATCCGCCCACTAGGGGCGTGGCAAATCAGAAAACTCTTCCGTCCATAGGCCAAAAATCATACCAGATGATAAGATAGAGAGTTGCAATTTGAAATGTATACTCGCGGTGACAACCCAAATTCAAGAAGCTATGGCAGATATATTTTATTTTATTTTATTTTAAAAATATTGACAAAACGAGAGTCAAAATAGCCTACAAAAAATACAATTATTACAATAGAATCACCAACCCGATGGGGGTGTTTTATTTGCCAGTCCGGCCAGCTATGCCCCAATTCACAGCCAAATATGGTCAGTGATAACTATTGAAACTATGCAAAAGAAAGTGTTAAAAGAAAATATTACATATAGATTAAAAGAGGCTAAATATAATTAATATAATTACAATTTAATAATTCTTAAAATTAAAATTAAAAAAAAAAAAAAAAATAAAAAATAAAAAAATAAAAATAAAAAAAATGAACAAAAATAAAAATAAAAATTAAAATTAAAATTAAAATTAAAATTAAAATTAAAATTAAATAAAATAAAAATAGGTAAAGAAACAAGGAAGATATTAACAATATTGAAAGATAAATTAAAAGAAGAGCTATAATATAGAATACTTAATAGGATTGAGAAATCACTGCAAGCAACAATAGCAACGTAATGTAGCTTATGCCTGTGCATTGCGAGTGATTTCCCTAAAGTGTGCTAAAAGCAACGATTTAATTTTAGGAAGAGAGAGCTCTAAGGAAAATACGTGATAATATTTATTAAAATTAACACACAGAACATGAAACGCACTATGCAAAGAATAATCCGTAGTGCATATAGGTAAATGAAGCGGACGATAATGTCTAGTTGTTCGGGACGGAACCGAGAAATTAAGACGCATCAATAAAAAGGACGAATCAATATTACCGTTAATTACTTTGTGCAAAAAATCAATTCCTAAAATTGTTCTGCGATTCATTAACGATGGAAGATCAATGAGCTGAAGCCTACTATGGTAAGACGGTAATTGTAAATTACTGTCCCAGTTAAGATCCCTTAGGGCAAAAAGAAGAAACTGTTTTTGGACTGATTCTATACGATCTTGATACAGTTTATGTTGCGGAGACCAAACAACTGAGCAATACTCTAAGATAGGACGTACAAGTGAAATAAATAATTGTTTGGTAATAAATGGATCGTTAAATTCCTTAGACCAACGTTTAATAAAGCCAAGCACGCTTTTAGCTTCATTTATGATGGTAGAAATATGAAGACTGAAATTAAGTTTACTGTCAAAGAGGACCCCAAGATCTTTGACTGTAAAGATGCGTTGTAAGGAAATGTTACTAATTTTATAGTCAACAATATGAGGAATAGAACGACTAAAAGTCATAGTCATACACTTTGAGCAATTTAGGTGCAACTGGTTCACCACACACCAAGATTGAAATGCATTAAGGTCATCTTGAAGTTGTAGATGTCCATTTGCACTGGAGTATGGAAGGCAAAGTTTTACATCATCCGCATACATAAATATGGTAGAATAAGAGATGCAACTAGGAAGGTCATTTATAAAAAGCGAAAAGAGTAATGGTCCTAAATGGCTACCTTGAGGAACACCAGACGAAACAAAGATAAATTTAGAAGTAGCTGTTCTCAACAAGACTCTTTGGGTTCTACCGTTCAAGTAGGATGAAATCCAGGACACAAGTTTAGGAGAAAATCCTAAACGTTCAAGCTTCAGAGTTAGTATCTGATGATTAACTCTGTCAAATGCTTTACTGAAATCAGTATAAATAACATCAATTTGCATTTTTTTAGAAAAACTATCATTGACAAGTGAAGTGAATTCGAGTAAATTCGAGGATGTTGATCGATTCTGAATAAAACCATGTTGGGATGGTTGAATAATCGATTTGCAGAAATGTTGCAAGGTTGATGTTATAATTTTTTCAAATAGCTTCGGAATAGCAGATAATTTCGCAATACCTCTGTAATTGGAAATATCAGATCTTCCACCTTTTTTATATAGAGGGATGATGAAAGACTCTTTCCATATTGAAGGGAACACAGAAGTTTCCAAAGATAAATTAAACAGTAAACAAGGTAATTCTCATAACACCGAGAATTTAAAAGACTGAAGTTTGACTTGGCAATGGAATATTTAGACCAGTCAACACTTGAACCAGACCTTTTAAAATTTTTAAAACATTTAGTTTTAATGTTTCTTAAATTCGAAAGAGTCTTAGTAAACCATGGCGGTTTATTTGAACTGGGCAATATGCGACAGGGACAGAATAGAGTTTAAGGTAGTATAAAAAATCGATGCTGCCAAATTAATATCAACCGACTCATAAAGAAGAGACCAGTCAGTTGAATTAATTAATTCATTAAGCAAAACAAAATTGCATTTACGATAACAGCGGCTTAAATTAGCAGGTAAAGATGAATAAGTTGGAGGATTATCAATAGATAATAAAACCTCTAAAGTGGGGTGATGCAAATCCTCTGGTAGGCAGAAAGGAGTTGATCTCACGACATTAATGATGGAGTCATGATTAATGAACACAAGATCAAGCGTGCGATTCAGATGGTTAGAAATGGAATTCATCTGAAACATAGAAAGATTAAACAATTCATCAAAAAGATAGTGATCAATTGTCGGAATAAAGTAATTTGCGTTACAAGTTGAGGACCAAGAAGTGTTAATAATATTGAAATCACCCAACACAAGAAGAAAGTCTCTATCAGTTACATGTTCATAAATTTCTTTAATACAGGTTATATGTTGAGCATAAACCTGCATTTCAGAAGAGGGAGGGATATAAGAACATGTAAACAAAGAGCTCGATGGGAGCATTAATTTAACCCCTATAATCTCCACATCATGAAGATAGGAAAAGGTAAATAATTCAGAGTGGATACTGGATTTAACAGCAATTAACACCCCACCACCTTTACGCATTGAACGATCAAGTCTATAAATAGTGAAATTACTTGCAAGAATCTCACTATTAAGAATGTTATGATTTAACCATGATTCAGTGAAGGCAATAATGTCATATTGAACACTGAAACTATGCAAGTACAGACTTTTAAGTTTAGATTTCAAGCCACGTACATTTTGGTAAATGAGTGAAAGCTGAGAAGAAGAATGAAACATATTTAGTTTTTTGGTGTAATACTTGATGTTGATTGCACCGAAGGTAAGGAAATGGGATGAGATTTGTTTCGATTTTTAGGTTTAAATTCATGGACAACTACATGAGGTGGCCAGAATTTGGGATCACATATTGTAGTGAAATACTCAAGCGGCACATTGATCTTGAATGAAGCAATTTCTCGCGGAGTCGCAAAACTAAACTTCGATATAAAGACATTGGCCGAGATCTTGCTTGAAATAAAAGCAGATACTGCCTCACATGTCGTATCCGATGAAAGCCTAGATAAGAAAACTTGCTTTCGAGGAGAGACGACAGATAAGGTAATGCCAGGAGTGGCCGACTTATTGTCACTCTTAGTTTGAGCAATAATTGGTGAGGAGTCCAATTTTTGGACAGAGACATGCGCCCATTGGGGGCGTGGAAATTCGGGAAAACGAATCTTCTACACCGTAAATGTTAGAAAGCTGAAATTTGGTATGTGAGTTAATGTTATAATTCTATGAAGATAGATCCAAAAGTTTTCTGTCTACGCCCATTGGAGGCGTGGAAAACGGACCTGAATATATAGTGCATTTTCAAATTGTGCTATATTTTGATCACTATTAACACTAGAGACTTGAAATTTGGCATGTATACTCGGGTTGACAACCCAAGATCAATAAGCTATGGTAGATATATCTCTCCATATCTGTTAATTACGCAGTACGAGTTTATTTATTTTTTTTTTTTTCGATAACTCATCCCATTTCCAAATTATCGGTAATAAATCGAAAATTCGTTTCAATTTTTACGCATTTCAAATACAAGAGACTTGAAATTTGGCACATAGCTTCATTTAGATACTCTTAATCTACTTTGCAAATTTCATTAAGATCGTGCATCTAGAAATGGAATTATAAGCGTTCAAAGTATAGCCCAACCCACCTCCAAGCCACGGCAGCAACTGCGCGGTTAGCAGAGCGCGCGTAAAGAAGAAGAGTATCACCTTGTTTGGCTTCAGGGTATCTCGTAGTCGAGCAGTCTCGACTAGAGCCTTGTTTAATTTTTATTTTGTTTATTTAGATAGATATTATGGATACGCAAATTTTGTAATTTTCAGATTTTGTATGACACGCACCCTTCGCCCCCAATTTGGAAAAAACGCATTTTAAATACTAGAGACTTGAAATTCGGCACATAGATACATTCAGATACTCTTAATCTACTCTGAAAATTAAGATCGTCAATCTAGAAATGGAGTTATAAGCGTCCAAACTTCAGCCCAACCCGCTCCTAAGCAACGGCAGCAACTGCGCGGTTAGCAGAGGCGCGCTTATACGTTCGTAAAATAGAAGAGTATCACCTTTTTTGGGTTCAGGGTATCTCGTAGTCGAGCCGTCTTACTTGTTTTTGTTATCTGCTTGTTTCCCATTTTCCGGTAAACAATGTTATTTATTTATATAGCCAGGGAAGCCCTCAGACTCCTTTTTGGTAAAACACCTACTAAGGTGAGGGTTGTTCCACAATCATCTGGGCAATCGTTTTTTATTGATTTATCTTTATATTATTTAGTTATATATTGCACAACTGAAACCAAACGACAACCAATGCCTAGGTTGGGAAGTCCTTATTTATCCTCTTTAGAGCCTACTAGGGTAAGGATGATTCCACGATCGAATAGGGCAGTTTAACGCATTTCGTTTTATATTGTTTATATTACATATTTTATGTTTCGTTTGTTTATTATTGCACGACGTTTCCAGACAACTGTCCCAATTTTGTTATATGACCACCCACAATCAATTGCTGCAGTGGTTTTTTTACCCTGAGCCCATTGAAAATGGAAAATCAGGGTATAATGGTTTTATTAAAAGTATGTAACAGGCAAAAGGAGGCGTGGCAGACCCCATAAAGTATATATATTCTTGATCAGGGTGACGAGAAAAGTTGATATAGTCATGTCCGTCTGTCCGTCCGTCCGTATATTTGAACGTGTCGATTTCCAAAGATAAAAAGCTAGAGAGTTCATTCTTTTTGTGTTAGGTCCGTATATTGCACGCGCAGTACGAGTTTGAAATTCGAGTCAAAAATTCGATAACTTGTATATTTGCAAAGTTATCGATAAACGAATTTATCGGGAACCACTTATAAAATTCTAGCTAATTCATCTTTAGAGTTAGAGTCTCCAAGTCTTCTACATATATATAGATACTAATTTAATACACTTTCGGATTTTTGTCAGATTTTGGATTCCATCCCCACTTTGCCCCACCACCCACAAATGTGAAAAAAATGCATTTCAAATACTAGAGACGCGCAGTTTAGCTTACCATATAGATATGAATATCATAATCATAATCTGAAGATATCAATATGATTGTCCATCTAGAAACAGAATTATTAATCATCAAAGTTTTCTCATCAAACCCCATGCGACACAGCAGCAAAGCAGCGAGACAGCAAGACGCTTGAAATGCTTACACACATGCATACACACATACATGCGTAGATCAGCGTCTAAGTGTGCGCGTATTTTTGCATGTGCAGTTAATTGATGAATTAAGTAAACAATTTTGGGTAATTTAAGTAAAAGAAAACTGAAAATGATTCCTGAATAAGATATTTAAATTAAATAAAACATTAAACATAATACATGTATATTTTTGTTATTTTGTGGAAAATATTACTACATAACGAATACCTGTATAACTAGACATTTCTTTAAAAGGGTTACATGTGATCTGAATTTACGCAAGCATTTGAATAACATGTCCCATTTTTGCCATAGGGTCAAAACAGGTACTAAATATTAAAGAATAAATGATAACTGATCAACAGGCAATAAAAAATTATTGACCTCTCCTGTAATTTGAACCCAAAATCTGAAGTTGAGGTAGGCACACGCCCAATATTCGAGACCCATGCACGGAACATGAAAATGCCCAAGGCAGAGCATCCATTCAAATCCTCATACAAGTGATACTCGACGATTATGATTATCACATTACAGACGTACACATTTGTATGTATGTGTGTGCGTATGTAAGCTCACATTAGCTACCCAACCCAACATCAACCGCTGGTAGTTAATAGTGCTACAGGCAGCAAGAATGTCACACACAAGCACATAAATGGTTACACATATAGTGAGGCAGTGTAAATGTGTGTGTGTATGGTCATCGGGAAAAAATATTCCGTATGCATATCAACACTTTCATACCCTTCCCATAAATAATCATGAAAACGCTAACATTTTGCATGAGCATGGCAAAGCCGTTCAAGAATTCGGTATATTCTTCGCTCAGAAGGGAACCAATCGAGACAGCATCGAGAAGAAATTTAAATTTTTGTGAGCTGGTTGCTGTTTGTGCCAGCATACATATATTTTTGTGAGAAGAGTGCAGAGAGTAAAAAGCATGGGGCAGAAAGAGAAAGAAAGCAAGGGACCCATCTCAGGCTTTTTTGGAATATTGACCGTCACCGTCGAGCGCTTGAAGCGGAATGATTTTGCCATCAGCAATTTTCGTCTCCCGAACCTAAAAGTAAGAACCCGAGCAAATACGAAGTTGAGTGGGAGCCAATGTCAAAAAATAAGTGTGCACAAGCGTTTGTTCCAGTTGTCCGGTCTATGTGTTGTATGGTTAGTGTCACAAGCCAGCTGCGCACAAAAATTGAAATTAGTCCGCGAGTCCGGATTCGCGACGATCCCATTTTCCCTGCTGATGCAAAATTTTAGTGTTTTCATGATAATTTTTGGGAAGGGTATGAAAGTGCTGATGTGCATAAGAAATACTTTTTCGCGATGATCATGCAGACACACATTTACAGTGTCTTGCTACATGTATGAGCATTTATGTGACGGTGTGTAAAAATATTACTGCCTGTAGCCACGATTGAGTAATACTAGGTCACGATTGAGTAATACTAGGTTATGCAAAGCGGTCTGTTAAGTTAACAGCGAAACGTCACACGGGGTCGGCCGCGCTTAAGTTTGTATGAAAATTAGGCAATTTTAAATTAAATCAAACTAAATTAAGGCGATACAAGTTCCGAATTATAGTTTCTATATAGATTCACGAATCTGAAAATATAAGGGTTTTTGAAAATTTTCTATTTTAAGCCCTTTTTTAGGCAGTTATTGCTAAAGGTAATTCGATCAACCGCCAATACCTTCGTCTTACATAACTTAAACTTTATTTTAAACGAATTTATTTTACAAAAGTAACTAGTAATAACATATACCAATCGTTTCCGATCAATCCACATCACTATATCTATCATATTGATTCATCATATTAGAAAACTGTTGGCGAAAGATTGACTAACAATACCGCATGTTAGCTTCTACCAAGATTTCTGATGGCTGGTTGAACCAGATTATCTGTTTCTTTATGTTTGACTACTTATACTCTCAGTCCTTTTTGCGTTTTTTAATTAATACATACATTTTATTTCGGTCTTTGGGCTTCTTTTCGACATGGAGGTAGGTGTGAGCAGCTTACCTGATATGACTTCAACATGTACTCTATTTGAATATTGAAATATATTAGCATTTATAAACAATACTTATGCCGAAAATTAAAAAAATTATGCCTTCTGATCATTATTTCGGACGCAGTACCCATTTAGGAACTGCTGTTCCTGCTGCCAGAAGGCCTCACACTTTCTTCCATTATCTAATAAGTTTTTGTAAGGATTGATCATTTTTATGGTTGTTACTATTCGAATTCGTTGCAAAACAACTGATTTTGACTGCTTATGAGCACTAGGACGATCTCTGCATCTGTGCCCGCGGAGTATCCAATTGAATAACAGAGCACACTTAGGACCGTGTGACGTCACACGGGGTCTGTTAGTTAACATCAAAAGTAACGGAACTGCTCTTTGCATAACCTACAGCACTAACCATACAAAACATAGACTGGACAACTAGAACAAACTTTTTTCACGAATCAGATTTTGATTTCCCGTCCTAATCATCTTCGTATTTGCTCGGCTCTTTAATTTACTGTTCGGGCAGCGAAAATATAGCAGTTGATATTCAGTTCGCTGCCAGCGCTCGAACGAAATCTATTCTCATGTGAAGCACCGCTGTGTGCTATACGTCAGCGTCAATTAATCGTGCATAAACTGTGGTGGAGAGCATTCTTCAACAGATATGGAGTGTCCAGTAAGGATTGAAAAATTAAGAAAACTAAGAGCCAAATCTAGACTACCTACTGATGGCAACGCTTTCATCAACGCTTTCAACACTATTCGTAATGCTTCTCGTGGCTTTATCTCATCGGAAGCTATTAGAGGCAAGATGTCGTATGTCGACGTAGCTAGACCTGCAAGACCAACCGGTGCCATTCAGATCAAAGTAAATCATGACATAACGTCTGACAACATTTTCCAAATACTGGAAAACTCTATTATAGCCATTAACTCTAGAATGGGCCAATTGTTCAAATTGGTACAGGAGAGTCAAATAATGCATTCAGAGAACTGGTGCAGGTTCTTATCACAAGGATGAATAAATGAAGCAACCAATCATAAAAATCGGATTGTGGAACGCTTGGGGACTAGCTAGGGGCTCTGAAGAACTCCGGCTGTTTCTGAAGACATATAAAATAGATGTCATGCTTGTCACCGAGTCACATCTGCGTGAAGGCCAACGAATCTTCCTTCCTGGATGTGCCACTTACCATGCCTTCCATCCTAGTGGTAGCTGCAGAGGTGGCGCTACAGTCATTGTGCGCTCCATCATTTGTCATTGCCCCCAGGCTGCCATCTCCACCGACGACAGACAAATAGCTATTGTCCAGCTAAAGACAGCAGAGGGTCCAGTCGCACTCGCAGCAGTATACCTACCATCAGGTCAGCCTTGGATAAGAGCAGAGTTTGTTACTCTATTTGCCATGCTCGGCAACAAATTTACCGCAGGCGGTGATTATAACGCCAAGCACGCATGGAGGGGCAACACAAGAGCCTGTCAAAGGGGCAAGCTACTGCAAGAAGCTGTTGCGAATGGTCAGTATCAGATGCTCATACATGAGCAAGACAGAGTAAATGTGTGTGTGCATGATCATCGCAAAAAGTAATCTTTATGTACATCACGCATTCATACCCTTCAAACAAATAATCACGAAAACACTAAAATGTTGCATGAGCATGGCAAACCTTTTTAAGAGTTCGGCATACTCTTATTCAGAAGCGAAGATGTGATCGTCGCGAATCGCGACTCGCGGACAAATTTAAATTTTTGTGAGCTGCTGGCTTGTGCCTGCGTACACACACATACGTACATATATACATATATGAGAGTGAGTGAAAGAGTGTGTAAAGAAAGAATAGCACACAGCGGTACTTCATATGAGTATAGATTTCATTCGAGCGCTGGCAGCGAACTGAATATCAACTGCTATATTTTCGCTGACCGAGCAGTAAATTAAAGAGCCGAGCAAATTCGAAGATGATTAAGGTGGGAAATCAAAATCTGCTTCGTGAATAAAGTTTTTTCTAGTTGTCCAGTCTATGTGTTGTATGGTTAGTAGGCACTAAGTCTTTTAACAGTGCCTGTAGCCATTGTAGTTCGTTGTTGTGGGGTTTGGCCTTAAAATTGTCTGAACGGTCTTGGATTTGTTCGATCTTGTAAACTTGTAAATCCACTTCCCCCATGTGTATGGCATGCATGCATTCATGCACATGTTCTACAAATGAAAATGACTATAATTAATTTAGTAACATAGCTCCCAAAACTTGTTCGAACCGCTAAATCATAGTTTATATCGCATATATCGTGTTACGATTTATGTATAACAGGAAATTAATATGTATTGACTAATGCCAGAAATGACTACTGCAAGCTGTCAATCTACAATTCAAACCATATTATGTGCATCAACGCAGAATCTGATTCATAATCTGACAAAAACCGAAATTGTATTAAATTGGTATCTGTATACGTACATAAATGCAGAAGACTTGGAGACTCAAACTCTAAAGATGAACGGGATATAATTTTATAGCTGATTGTCGATAACTGTTTTATCGATAATTTTAGAGGTATAGGAGCTATCGAATTTCTGAAACAAACTCGCGTGTAATATACGAATCTAACACAAAAAGAGTGAACTCGCTATCTCTTATATTTCGGAAATTGACGCTTTTATACATACGGACGGCCGGACAGGACTCAATCAACTTATTTTTGTGCTGGTCAAGAATATATATACTTTATGGGGTCTGCCACCCCTCCTTCTGCCTGTTACATACATTTAACAAATCATTATACCCTGAATTCCCATTTTCAATGGGTTCAGGGTATAATAATTCTGTTTCTAGATGGACAATCGTAATCAAGTTTTAGATTATGATCATGACATTAATATCTATATGCCAAACCAAACTGTATATCTCTAGTATTTGAAATACATTTTTACACATTTGGGGGTGTGTGGGGATTTGGGGACCGGAATCCAATATGTGATAAAAACCAAAATTGTATTAAATTAGTATCTATATATATGCAAAAGACTTGGATCTCTAACTCTAAAGATGAACGAGATATAATTTTATGACTGATTCTCAATAAAGTGTTTTATCGATAACTCTGAAAATAGAAAAGTTGTCGAATTTCTAAAACAAGCTTGTACTGCGCGTGCAATATACGGACCACACAAAAAGAATGAACTCTCTAGCTTTTGTATCTTCGGAAATCAACGCGTTCAAACATACGGACAGACGGACATGACCCTGATCAAGAATATATATACTTATGGGTTTTGCCACGCCTCCTTCTGCCTGTTACATACTTTTAACAAAACCATTATACCCTGATTTCCCATTTTCAATGGGTTCAGGGTATAAAAACCATTATACGCAATGTCCTTGATGAAAGCAATGTTCATTTCCTCATTTGAACATTTTTGTAATTTTGGTGGATGTTTGAGACAAATTTTTATCATGATCATGACTAAGACTTCTGTAATAATTAATTCCCTTTTCCAAAATGTATTTAAATTATTTGTATATACATTCAACCATTGTGTTCCATTCCATATATATGCACATAATTCCAGTTTAGAGAGAAATTTCACATTAAATACTCACCTGCATATATTTACATTTAAAACTTAAATATAATTGAATAAGCTCCAGTTTCAACTCTTTTCAGGGTCTGGAATATTTGTTTCACCCTCTGGCTTACTAGTTCGCACCGGTTCCGTCGGAGTCAGCTTCATAATCTGGCTTGCCTGTGGACTCCTCTCGTTGTTGGGTAAGAATTTCTAATATAGTAGTAATCTTTATTATTTTGCTGCCCTGAAATCATCATACCATTTAATTTTAATTTTATTTTACATACATACATATATATGTAGAATTTAAAAAAAATTAATTATGTACTAAATAAATGTAGTATAATTAAAAATTAATTTCACTGAACTTTGTTCGACTTTAATTATACTCATTCATTGAATTCATTGAAATTTTTACCATATACTCATGTATAGCCTCGAATTACAACTGTAAACATTTTCCGGATCCGTCCATAAGGGACGTGACAAATCGGAAATACACTTTGCTGCTTGAAATTGTGACTTTCTACAGTGTTAGAGCTAGAAACTACAAATTTAACAACTAAATTAGAACGGCGTGGAAAATGGATTTGACAGCGATCTGACTTCTGCTTTTTTTTTTTAAATAAAAACAAGTAAGAAGGCTCTAGTCAAGACGACTCGCTACGAGATACCCTGAACCCTGCAAAAACAAACTAAAACTCTTCTTCTTTACGAACGCATGAGCGCGCGCTCTGCTAACCGCGCAGTTGCTGCCGAACTGCCATCTGAACTTTAGACGCTTACAACTCCACTTCTAGATGGACGATCTTCATGACACTTTCGAAATATATTAATAGTATCTGCTTGCCAAATTACAAGACTCTAGTTTTTGAAATGAGTTTTTTTTTTTCCTAATTGTGGGCGGAGGGGGCGAGGCACCCAAAATCTGAAAATTACAAAATCTGCGTATCCATAATATCTACCTAAATATATAAATTTAAAGTCTCTAGCTAAAACGGTGTAGAAGTTATGATGAAAAATCTTTAAAAACGGTAAATTAATTTTCGATTTTTTATCGATAATTTGGAAATGGGATGAGTTATCGAAAAAACAAAATAAACTCGTACTGCATAACTAACATACGAATATTCCGCTCTGTAGCTTGGATTGGATTGTGCTGCGTAGCTTTGTCCATCTTCAGGTTTGAGGACTTAGGACTGCATCTGTTCGGAGGGTTTTTTTTTTTTAAATCTTTTTTTCGACCTTCTTCCAGGAGCTCCTGCAGTGTCCTAAAACATCGGGCAGTTCGTCTAAGTCATATACCCCGCTTCTTACGTCCAGGCTAATGTTTTTTTTGCTTAGCAACAGCGGTTTTTATAAGCCGCAGTGCCTGACGGCATTTTAGGATGGCATTCTCCTCCTCGGCACGGAGGTTCATCATGTAACCGTGTGTTGTTCTCGGAGTTTCCTCAACGCTTTTTGGTGCAGATGCCACCGGGCCGCTGTATCTTTCAGCTTTTTCCAAAGCCCAACCGTAGGTCAGTAAAACGAGAGTTACTTTCCATTTGTGGTATTTCCTCGGTCTTCTTTTTGTTGTTTTGTGTGCTATTAATTTTTTTGTTTTTAGGGTCCTGACTCCAAGCCGCTATCTCAGCTGGGATGTACAGTCACTCATACGATCCTCATTATTATATAGGTACACACGATGCAAACAATTTTGCAGCAAGTTGATTTCAGCAATTAAATTTGCACGTTTGAACACGAGTGCAGACTTTTTGCTGCAAACAAAAAATTAGCAATAACTGTTTGCGGCAACTTTTTTTTCTTGTCTGAATACAGAATTTTACCGAAAACTTGGTGGCGTCAGTTGTATGCTTGTTTGCATGTGCTGTTTTGTTTCAGTCGCAAATTTTGTGAGCTGGTTGCTGTTTGTGCCAGCATACATATATTTTTGGCAGAAAGAGAAGGCGAACATGGGAAAGAGTGCCACATGCCAGACTTTTTTGGAATATCTGTTGTATGGTTCGTATTTGTCTCTCACTCTATGCTGGCAGCCCACAAAAATTGAAATTTGTTCGCGAGTGGCGGTTCGCGACGATCCCATCTGCCCTTCTTGTTGTATGAAAATAATACATTTGAAACAAGAAAATCTCATCAAAGCCAAACTTATTAAACTAGTGGAGAGCCCTCTCTAAATAACAACCAAAAATCTTCGAGTAGCAATGCTCAAAACTATTCACATAATACTAAAGAAAGTAATCAGCAACTACACCAAGAGATATCAGAATCCAATGAACTTTCAGCTAAAAAGTAACACTAATTATCAGGTAACAAATCCTCCAGTCAAAACACAACGAGAAAGTACTAGTGGTCATTCTAAGATGGATATTTATGAAAATTTTCATCAAGGTGTCTTGAACCAAGCAGAAGAAATCCCTTTATCAGATTAGTTATGAATGGACAATATTTTAACTGTGTAATTGACACTAGTTCGTCCGTCCATCTAATAAAAGAAAACTTTTAAAATTTCCCAATCAAACCTTGCCAACTAAATATGCAACCCATAAATGGCATTACCTAACTAAATAATTATATACATTTTGCACCTAGTAAGCTTTACCTTACTATTTATATGCCATATGCTTGCATGTCTCAAGTATTTGAAATACATTTTTTTAAACATTTGTGGGTGTGAGGGCGAATTGGGGACCGGAATCCAAAATCTGTCAAAAACCGAAATTGTATTAAATTACAATATTAGAGGCTCTAACTCTAACGCGTGGGTTCGAATCACGCATACAACTTTTTTCCAAAAAGTATTATTTTTTAATTTTTTTTATATTTGTGTATTTTATATTAATATATTTATTATAAAATGCTTTATAAACATACGCTACACATTTAAGCACTAGAAACTGCTTTTGCGATTTGCCACGGTGCGGGTCAAGCAATTTTTCTATGCATGTATATATGTATGTATGTGTTAGAGAGTTAACGTAAAAACACTCCACATTTGCCGAATTAAAAAATTGAACTGTTTATTTCTTAAAATCCTAGTGCTTATATACCTTAAAAATACTCCCAGGCACTGGAAGGCTACAATTAATTCCATGCACACAAGTGCACAGATGTTTGTCAAGTGTCCCTTTTCGATCGCTAAGCCGTTCTCACGTCTCACATTACATATTTATTACTTGCTGCGTTGGTCGCTGCAGTAAAGGGATGACATGTTTATTACTTGGCTTCAGATAACGCGCAGCTTATCGACTATTGCCTATTTTTTAATATATTTATTTATGAGGCATGTTCATGCTTGAACATACTGCCAGGGGCCTAAGATTTATGGCTGGGAAATTTTAATAATTGTTCGGTAACTCGCAGGTTATCCAGTAATGTTTAATTTAATATATTTAACTTGTGGCTGTAAATTTTGAATTTTTAGTATTTTAATTTTTGTTAATGTTAATATTGTTGTGTCGCATGTTCATGCTTGAACATACTGCCAGGGCACCTAAAATTTGTGCGCGCTTCTACTGATGATGGCCCAGTCATCTCTGAAGCGGCTTCTGCGTAGCTTATGAGAGTCGTCGTCTTCCCGAAGACTCCACCATTGCTACAAATTCTCTTTGCTGAATTTGAGTAATTGTTGTTTTTCCCCTTGTTTGGAGATGCGTTTCCACTGGCGATACAATTCTCTTCAGAAATTGATCCCGCTCCCTTTCTATTGAGATCAACCAGCATTTACAAATCCTCTTATGGAATTTGTTTTTCCGTTCCTCTTTTTTTATTTTGGAATACGGATTTAGTAACACTACAATTCTTTTTTTGATGTGTACCTTTTCTATTTTTTGTTGTTGTCCTCTTTGGACTTATTAAAGTTGTCCGTTCCCTTTTTATACCCTGAACCCATTGAAAATGGGAATTCAGGGTATAATGGTTTTGGGAAAATGTATGTAACAGGCAGAAGGAGACGTCGCAGACCCCATGAAGTATATATATTCTTGATCAGCATAAAAAAATAAGTTGATTGAGCCCTGTCCGTCTGTCCGTCCGTCCGTCCGTATGAACGTCGAGATTTCGGAAACTACAGCTAGAGAGCTGAAATTTCACATGAACACTCATATGTTAGCTACGCAGTATGAGTTTATTTTGTTTTTTTGATAAATCATCCCATTTTCAAATTATCGATAAAAAATCGAAAATTCGTTTCAATTTTTTACGTTTTTTGGGCATAACTTCTACACCGTTTTAGCGAAAGATTTCAAATTTGTATATTTAGATAGATATTATGAATACGCAGATTATGTAATTTTTAGATTTTTGATGCCACGCCCCCTTCGCCCCCAATTTGCAAAAAACGCATTTCATATACTAGAGACATATATACATTCAGATATTCTTAATTTACTCTGAAAATTTCATGAAGATCATGCATCTAGAAATGGAGTTATAAGCGTTCAAAGTATAGCCCAACCCACCCCCAAGCCACGGCAGCAACTGCGCTGTTAGCAGAGCTCGCGCTCATGCGATCGTAAAGAAGAAGAGTATCACTTTTTTGCAGGGTTCAGGGGATCTCGTAGTCGAGCCGTCTCGACTAGAGCCTTCTTACTTGTTATTTTTGGGATACGAACTTAATCGCACTACAAATTTTCTTTTTTCAATTTGAGCACTATTTTGTGTATATACTCTGTCTCTTACCTCTGGTGGGGGAGAGCAAAGCAATATAACAAAATTTTTGTTGTCTTCTGCTGAGGTTTTTGTAGTGACCCACAGCACGAAGACGCTGGTTCCTGCTCTGTGTCTCTTACCACTGGTGGGGAAAACAACAGAGAACGCCGAAGGACCAAAATGTCCTCTGGCTCTGATCTCTTTGGGTCCACAAATTGAAATCCGGCTCGAAGGACCAAAATGTTAGAGAGTTAAAATAAAAACACTCCACATTTGTGGAGTTAAAATCCTAGTGCTTATATACCTTAAAAATACTTTCAGGCACTGGAAGGCTACAATTAATTCCATGCACACAAGTGCACAGATGTTTGTCAAGTGTCCCTTTTCGATCGCTAAGCCGTTCTCACGTCTCACGTTACATATTTATTACTTGCTGCTTTTGTCGCTGCAGTAGAGGGATGACATGTTTATTACTTGGCTTCAGATAACGCGCAGGTTATCGCCTATTGCCTATTTTGTAATATATTTATTTATGAGGCATGTTCATGCTTGAACAGTATGTGTACACAGATGTTTGTACGTGTATAAGTTAATTAAATTTCTGGATTATGGATGACTGCGGTTAGTCCAGATATTATCGGTCTTCTTACTAGTCGTTCTTCTAATTGGGCAATGTCTCGGATGTTTTTATGCTTAGTTTTTGTAGGTATATTCAGAAGAGTAGATGCCGCTGGTCTCGGGGATTTCCTCACGTAGGGTTTTGGATTTTTATATACGTCTTATCGTCAAAGGTAAGGTGGAATGTCCCTTTTATCACTTGCCCGTCAACTATAGCTGCTCCGTCGTTGGTTAGAGGTTCAAGATGGCTAGGTCTAGTTGAGCAATGTGCGGTGCCACCCGAGTGCAGTTGTTCTGTGCACGATATGTAGGGTAGTCTTTTGCAGAACGTTGCTGTGAGGGCTGCACTACAATTTCCTATTGATATTACGTAGTTGCCGCAGTCCGCTATATTGTAGTCTTTAGCGAAATTTATTATAATGTCATTGCGTTACAATGTTAGGCTTAGGGTATCTTATAACAAAATGTAGAAAATTATTGTTTAACAGGACTTTAACTTGAGATACTTCTATTAAGTCAGTAATAGTGATATTCATAGGGTGTTCATTAAAAATATTTTTTAAATCAGAAGAATCCAATATGGAGGGAGGGAGAGGATGGATTTACAATTCCAACTTTCGCAAGTGTTACAGATATCATTAGGGTTTCTAATTCTGAAATAATTATTTTGTTATAAAAAGGAAGTTTAGTGTTTCTGTTTATCTTAGGTTGTCCTTGTGGACCACCCTACCTTTTATTAAGACTGTTGTCCCTAAGTCAGCGTCAATTTTGTTTTCGTTGTACAGGGGTGTCAGTTTGTTCCCTAAACGTCTGTTTGCTTTTACAAGGACTGTATTGCCTACTTGGAATTATCTATCATGTCTTGTTTCGTTTACCCTGCTCATTTGAAGTTGTTGTGCCTTTTGAACTTTACTACTTATTTCTATTTCGAGTTCTGGGGAGGATGAGTGGATTATGTCGATTAGGCGTTTATTTGTTACTGAATGAACTGTGTTGTTGTATTCGATAGTTGCCTGGAGTATTGTTTCAACAGTGTCAGTAATTTTCCTTTGAGCTGTTAGGTATCTGCGATGTCGGTATGGAATCTCTCGACCTGTCCGTTTGAAGTACTATGGAGTCGTGGGGCGTTTACGATTTGAATGTTATACCGGTTATTTAGTAGTGATTTTATTGTTTCAGACTTTATGGAAGGCTCGTTATCGCAATAGATCGTCTTGGTATGTCGATAAAAATTAACAAGTTGTAAAATTGCCGATTGTATGTCGGTTATTGTCCTTGAAGCAATGGGCTGAACGATTGCGAATTTTGAAAATTTGTCTATGCATGTAAGGAAGTATCTTTTATTTTTTATCATTGACGTATACAATGTGTAACATTTCACCCACGTATGAAGGTATAGGAGTTTTTCCAAGTATTTGTTTCTGTGGGTGACGGTTGTACTTAGCTGTTTTACAGATTTGGCAGTTTAAAACAACTCCGTTTGCTAGTTTTGTCATTTTCGGAAAGAAATAGTCTTTTAAAATCTGTTTTACGTTTTCTTGAGCTGCTCTGTGAGTTCGATTGTGTACTGTTACGATTATTTCTTTCTATTCGTTTTTGTCAATAATGTCGTTTACCATATGTTTTGTATATCGAAATGTTGTTGTCGGGAAAGTTTTTATTAGTTCATGTTGTATGAATGCCAGTATTGATAACTCGCAATGAATTGCATTTACGACGTCTTTTTTGACTACATCGCAAACTCTTTCGATTAACAGGTCTGAGAAGTGAATTGTACGTCGGATTTTTTGACCGAATAGGATGACTGTACGATTTGAAGCTGTTCTATTTTCTTCTATTATGATTTGGTTCTGAAAACAGTTAATTGGTTTGTCTGTCGTTTCTATTGTGTGTGTGAACGATATTTCACTGTGTATTGTAGCTCTGTCTGACTGTGGATCGTCTTCCAAGGCATGAATATTGTGCCGCGATTTTGTAATAGTTGTTTGTAATAGTTGTTTGCATTATACTCATCTATTAAAGCTTTCCAACGCCTAATTTTTGCGTTTGGATTGCGGTCAGTTACTGCAAACGTCAGGAGTTGATGGTCCGTAAATATATTTAAGTCTTTTACTCCGTACAGATAATTTCGGAGGCTTTCAAGGCCCAGACTATGGCAAGTAATTCTCTTTCGTTTGCTGCAAAGCTAAGTTCCGTAACTTTCAATGTCATTGATATCATGGTGATTGGCTTTCCACCTTGTGAGAGAACTGCCCCTAGACCCAAGGACGAAGCATCAGTTGTTAAATCAAATGCTTTCTTGTAGTCACGATAAAGCAACATAACGTTTTCGGATGCAGGAACCTCTTTTAGTTTTTCGAATGCCGTGATTTGACTGTCGTAGAATTTTACCGGTATTGTCTTGGATTGTCTAGCGCTAACTTTGCCGTTCTCGCCCTTTAAGATGTCGCTTATAGGTTTTGCTAAAGAAGCGAAGTTCCAAGGAATGATCTGGCGTTAAACAGGGTTGATGGTAGTTCGTAGTTACGAAACGCCTCGACTTTACTTGGACATGTATTTATACCGTTACTTGAAACTACGAAACCCAGATATTCGACACTTTCTTTGAAGAAGTGTGACTTTTCTGGTGAAACTCTCATATTGGCCTCGAATAGTTTATCTAAGACCCAGGCGATTTGTTTCACACGGTCTTCCATGTTTTCAGAAAAATTATTACGTCATCAAAGTAAACTTAACAAAATTTTCCGATTTTCTCCCTGAGCACATCGTCGATAGCTCTTTGAAAAATACTGGGTGCATTTTTCAAGCCTGCAAAACTCATATTTTCCACTCCCTACGAATAAGACTGTTTTTTCTCTGTCTTTTTTGGCAAGTAATTTGGTGGAATCCAGATGAAATCTAGGGTTGTAAAATACCTTGCTGTACCCAAATTGGATAATATAGAGGCTATATGGGGGATTGGATATTTGTCTTTTATTGTTTTTTGGTTTAGTTTTCTGAAGTATATGACTAAACGCTTCTTTTATCTTCCCTGTTCGTCTACAACCTAAACGGGGTTATTGTATGGCGAACGAGACAGACGTATTATATCGTTTTTTTTAACAGATCTTGAGTTTCCGCGTTTACAAATTCTTATACGCCCATTGGGTATGGATATAACTTGGAATATATGGGATCATCATTTTCTGTTCTAATGGTGGCGATGATGTTGGTATTATACGGGAGCGCTTTGGTTCCCCAAAGACTCCTGTTCGTTCTTTAAGCATTCTTTGAAATTTTGCTGTTATAGCTTGAGGGGTTTCTATTTCCCTGACACTTGTAAAATTTACAGCTGGGCATTTCAAGAATTTAATTGTCTCGAAAGTGCAGCCTGTTATTAACTTTTTATTTTTGAAATCTAATAAAACATTGCTCTGATTTAGTAAATCAAGTCCGATTATACCGTCAAATGTCGTAAGGTTTGGTAGTAAAAAAAAATGTTGTATTCGTGTTAAAAAGATGTATTGTATATTTCTTGTCTATGTTAGTATGGCCATGAATGAATAAAGTCAATTTATTCGAAATGGTTTTTTTACTAGTTTAATGTATTTTAATTCTCTTAATGGTTTTATATGCATTTTTGAGGCTCCTGTGTCTATAAGTAGTCTTATCGTCTTCCTGCCACTGTTCTTTCTTTGAACGGTAGCAGGGAGCTATGTCTAAAGAATTTTCCTGGTCATATTCATCGGATTCGTCCTCAATGTTTTCTATCTCAGTTTCTGCAATAGTCTGATATTCGCTACTGTCCTGTTCATATTCTGTATCTCCTGTTTCTAAATGATTATCTTTTTGGTGATTCGGCCCTGTGAGTTGTCCACTACTACTGTTTGGTCTCTTGTTTGTCTGACCCTGGTTATTATATTGCTGTTGAGTCGGCCACTGAGTTTGTCTTGAGGGAGCCCTATTTTGCTAGTATTGGGTAGTCTGTCTAGAGCGGGAGGATGCATCAACATCCATTGGTTCGTCTTGTCCTTGTTGTGGTGAGAATTCTGGTTTCTTATAATGTGGGCTCTTCCCAGGCTGATTGTATTTTGGAATTTGGGTTAGATTCCTATCCCTGCCTTGTTGATTTTGCTCGATTCTCTGAACCTTTCTTCTAAACTACGAGCAAAATTCGTAACAAACATGTAACGGTCATGATTAGACTCAACTTCTTGAGCCAATGCCAGTGCAGAGGGAAGATCTGTTGCTATAGCTGAGAAGAGGACATCGCTTAAGGCTTTCTTAGTGAATTAAAATTATATAAACATGAAGCTTACGCAAAAGTACAAAATATTTAAAATAACAATAGTATCACCAACCCGATGGAGGTGTTTTATTTGCCAGACCGGCCAGCTATGCCCGAATTCACAGCCAAAAATGGTCAGTAATACTATTGAAACTAAGAACAAGTAAGAAGGCTCTAGTCGACACGGCTCGACTACGAAATACCCTGAACCCAAAAAAGGGGATACTCTTCTTCTTTACGCACGTATAGGCGCGCTCTGCTAACCGCGCAGTTGCTGCCATGGCTTGGGGGTGGGTTGGGGTATACTTTGAACTCTTATAACTCCACTTCTAGATGGATGATCTTAATGAAATCAGAGTAGATTAAGAATGTCTAAATGTATATATGTGCCAAATTTCAATTTCTCTAGTATTTGAAATGATTTTTTTCCAAATTGGGGGCGAAGGGGGCGTGGCATATTTATAATATCTATCTAAATATACAAATTTGAAGTCTTTCGTAAAAAATTGAAACGAATTTTTTATCGATAATTTGGAAATGGGATGAGTTATCGAAAAAACAAAATAAACTCGTACTGCGTAGCTAACATATGAGCGTTCATGTCAAATTTCAGCTCTCTAGCTCTTGTAGTTTCCGAAATCTCGACGTTCATACGTACGGACGGACGGACGGGCGGACGGACAGACGGACAGGACTCAATCAACTTATTTTTTTATGCTGATCAAGAATATATATACTTTATGGGGTCTGCGACGTCTCCTTCTGCCTGTTACATACATTTTCACAAAACCATTATACCCTGAATTCCCATTTTCAATGGGTTCAGGGTATAAAAATAGAAAGTGTTAATTGAAAACTTAAAATTAAAATTATAGGTACTTATGTAGGTAAGATTTTAACCTAACAATTTATAATAATTCTTAAAATAACAAGTAAGAACGTTGCAGTTAGGCGCAACTAACTGCGAAATACTTTGTTCCCACAAGTGCATCTTATTTATTTAATAAACATTTAATTAACGAAATATTTCGTCAATTAGAAAACGTACATGGCAAGCAACAAACGTTTTTCCTATACATACATACAGATTTACACATGTACACACTATACGAGTATACACACAATTTTCTATGTATGCATACAAAAGTTTGCATGCCAGAATATTCTAAGAATTGTGAATTTTTCGATCGTTACTTTAGTTTTGTCAAAATGCGCTCTAGCAATGGATTATGTGGTTTTAGTTAACAAAGCCCACATCAGGGCAGTGGCGCTGGTGGTAAGCGCTATGCAAGCTATACTTAGTTGCGTGGGTTCGAATCCCGCAAAAAACATTTTTTCAAAAATTATTATTTTGTATTTTTATACTTTGTTCCCAAAGGGAAAAAAGTATATTGGGTTTGTGCAATGTCCGTCTTGCTGTCCATCCGTCTGTCCGTCTGTCCGTCCGTCCGTCTGTCCGTCTGTCCGTATGAACGCAATATTTTTCGGCGCTATTAGAGCTAGAGATTTGAAATTTGGAACATATACTCATATATGCTCCCGAATTATAAAGTGTAAAAATTTTCCTGATCCGCCCACTAGGGGCGTGGCAACTCGGAAAAGTCTTCCGCCCATAGGCAAGTTATCATACTAGATGATGAGCTAGAGAGTTGCAATTTGGAATGTATATTCGGGGTGACAACCCAAGTTCAAAAAGCTATGGCGGATATATCTACGCCCATTGGGGGCGTGGCAAATCGGGAAATACGTATCTTCTACACCGTTGAAGCTAGAACGCTGAAATTTGGCATGTAAGTTAATGTTATGATTCTAAGAAGATCGATCAAAAAGTTATATGTCTACGCCTATTGGGGGCGTGGCAAATCGGGCTTGAATATTTAGTGATTTTTCAAATTGTTCTATATTTTGAACACTATTGACACTAGAGACTTGCAATTTGGCAGGTATACTCGGGTTGACAACCCAAGACCAATAAGCTATGGTAGATGTAGCTGCGCCCCCAGGGGGCGTGGCAAACCGCAAAAGTTTATATCTCCTACCGTTTTAGAGCTAGAAGCTTGAAAATTAGATGGTTGAGTTACTAATGTCATCCTCTATCGATGACCCAAAAATAATTTTTCAGCCTCTTTGGGGGCGTGGCATATCGAAAAATATCCTGTAATTTTCGCATTTTTTGAATGTAAGCAACCAAATTTTGCAGTTATGTTAGCCTCGGCCCTTTCTAAAAACTGGCCAAAAACTGTGCGCCTACGCCCACTGGGGGCGTGGCAAATCGGCAAAGAAGTTTGTTGTGGCCAACTGCATAATACATGCTTATAATAGCTCAGTATTAATTGCTAAGATGGCAGAAAGCATTTTAACATAAATATAATAATATTAATGAATTTAAAAAATTAAATTTATAAGTTTTCGATTAATAAACAAAAAGTTTCCAGCGGAACTCGAACCCAGGTCATTTAAAATAACATGAAATCATTAGCTAAACCCAAAACAAATCACAGCTGATTAGCTCATCAGCTGACCAGCAGCTTGGTTCGAAACAAAATAATGTATACACACTTGGATGTGTATGCGCTTACAAACAGCTGTTTACACATGCATACATACATATATGCATGCATAGAAAAACTGCTTGCCACGCAGCGTGGCAAATCGAAAAAGTTGTTTTAGTTTTTGCTTAAATGCACAATTCATATGCGTATGTTTATAAATTATTATCAATTGGCAGCATGCATTTTATAATAAATATACAATATATTTTTTGGCCAGCTATTAGAAAGGGCCGAGGCTAACATAACTGCAAAATTTGGTTGCTTACATTCAAAAAATGCGAAAATTACAGGATATTTTTCGATATGCCACGCCCCCAAAGAGGCTGAAAAATTATTTTTGGGTCATCGATAGAGGATGACATTAGTAACTCAACCATCTAATTTTCAAGCTTCTAGCTCTAAAACTGTAGGAGATATAAACTTTTGCGGTTTGCCACGCCCCCTGGGGGCGTAGCTATATCTACCATAGCTTATTAGTCTTGGGTTGTCAACCCGAGTATACATGCCAAATTGCAAGTCTCTAGTGTCAATAATGTTCAAAATATAGCACAATTTGAAAAATCACTAAATATTCAAACCCGATTTGCCACGCCCCCAATGGGCGTAGACATATAGCTTTTTGATCGATCTTCTTAGAATCATAACATTAACTTACATGCCAAATTTCAGTGTTCTAGCTTCAACGGTGTAGAAGATACGTATTTCCCGATTTGCCACGCCCCCAATGGGCGTAGATATATCCGCCATAGCTTTTTGAACTTGGGTTGCCACCCCGAGTATACATTCCAAATTGCAACTCTCTAGCTTATCATCTAGTATGATACCCTGCCCATGGGCGGAAGACTTTTCCGATTTGCCACGCCCCTAGTGGGCGGATCGGCGAAATTTTTACACTTTATAATTCGGGAGTATATGTATGTATATGAGTATATGTTCCAAATTTCAAGTCTCTAGCTCTAATAGCGCCGAAAAATATTGCGTTCATACGGACAGCCGGACAGACGGACGGACAGCAAGACGGACATTGCACAAACCCAATATACTTTTTTCCCTTTGGGAACAAAGTATAAAAATCAGTGAGAAAAAGGAAAATTAATATAAAATTCATAATTAGAGATGAAGACAGAAAATAAAACATAGGAGTAGAAAATATAAAAGCAATTATTATCAGCAGCATCAACTCTGGGAATTTCGAGTAATTTCAGTAAGATGAGCTGAAAGCAATGATTTTATTAGCGGAGGAGAGAGCTTTGAAATTAAAAATGCGTTTTAAGGAAATATTGTTAATATTATAATCAACAATGTGTGGAATAGTTCGATAGAAGGTCATAGTCATACACTTAGAGTAATTTAAGTGCAATTGATTAAACTCACACCAACATTGAAAAGAATTAAGGTCATCTTGAAGGTGTGCATGATCAATTGGACAAGAATACGAAATACAAAGTTTTACATCATCTGCTTACATAAATATAAATTAACGTGAAATGCAATTTGGAAGGTCATTTATAAAAAGAGAAAATGACTACCCTAAGGAACACCCGACGTAACAAAGATAAGTTAAGAGATTGATGATCTAAGCAAAACTCTCTGAGTTCTACCCTTTAAGTAGGAAGAAATCCAGGATAAAAGTTTAGGGGAAAATCCTAAACGATCAAGCTTCAAAATTAACAAGTGATGGTGAACTGAGTCAAATGCTTTACTAAAGTCAGTATAATTAACATCAGTTTGCATTCTCTTTGAAAAACTGTCATTAACTAGGGAAGTGAATTCTAATAAGTTCGTAGCGGTTGATCGATTTTGAAAAAATCCATGTTATGATGGATGAATAATTGATTTGCAAAGTGTTGTAGATTGAGGTAATTATTTTTTCAAATAACTTCGGAGTAACAGATAATTTCGCGATACCTCCATAATTGGAAATGTCAGATCTTCCGCCTTTTGATACCCTGAGCCCCTTGAAAATGGGAATTCAGGGTATAATGGGTTTGTTAAAAGTATGTAACAGGCAGAAGGAGGCGTGGCAGACCCCATAAAGTATATATATTCTTGATCAAGGTGACGAGAAAAGTTGATATAGTCATGTCCGTCCGTCCGTATGTATGAACGCGTCGATTCCCGAAGATACAAAAGCTAGAGAGTTCATTCTTTTTGTGTTAGGTCCGTATATTGGGCGCGCAGTACGAGTTTGTTTTAGAAATTCGATAACTTGTATATTTGCAAAGTTATCGATAAACGAATTTATCGGGAACCAGTTATAAAATTCTAGCTAATTCATCTTTAAAGTTAGAGTCTCCAAGTCTTCTGCATATATAGATACTAATTTAATACAATTTCGGTTTTTGTCAGATTTGATGGATGCCACGCCCCCTTCGCACACACACAATTTGCAAAAAACACATTTCAAATACTAGAGACTTAGAGAATTCGG
This sequence comes from Drosophila buzzatii, assembly GCA_035045845.1. NCBI lineage: Eukaryota > Metazoa > Arthropoda > Insecta > Diptera > Drosophilidae > Drosophila > Drosophila buzzatii. The sequence continues at coordinate 327,184 of JAWNOS010000094.1, read as the reverse complement.
CACATAGATACATTTAGATAATCCTAATCTACTCTGAAAATTTCAGGAAGATCATCCGTCTAAAAATGAAGTTATAAGTGTTCAAAGTATAGCCCAACCCACCCCCAAGCCACGGCAGCAACAGAGCGAGCGCTCATACGTTCGTAAAGAAGAAGAGTATCACTTTTTTTGCAGGGTTCAGGGTATCTCGTAGTCGAGCCGTCTCGACTAGAGTCTTCTTACTTGTTTATGTAGCGGAATGATGAAAGACTGTTTCCAACTTGAAGGAAAAACCGAGGTCTCCAAAAACAAATTAAACAATATCAGTATTGGTGACAGCAGAGCAGCAGGAGAGAACGATGATTTCAGTGTCCTAATGGCTGCAACCAAGCAATCTGCTGAAATCTTAGGAATGTTAAGCTGTGTGCTATTCTTTCTTTACTCATTCTCTCACTCACTCTATGCCTCTCATATATATATGTATATACGTATGTGTCTGTACGCAGGCACAAGCCAGCATCTCACAAAAAATTAAAATTTGTCCGCGAGTTGGGATTCGCGACGATTTATCTTCGCTTCTGAATAAAAGTATGCCGAACTCTTAAAAAAGTTTGCCATGCTTATGCAAAATTTTAGTATTTTCGTGATTTATTTATTTATTGTTACTAAGAATTAATTCTAAATAACAATTTTCTTTTAAGCCAGGTGTGACTGCTGATTTTAATACTTTATTGTCTTCTGTGACAACACTGAAAGCAGTTATGTGGTTCAGTTTAGAAGCGTCCGTGTAGAGAAAACTCCATGCCTTGTATTCATTTCTGATTTTGTCGAAACTTTTTCTGTAGACTTCGTCTGGTGTATTGTCTTTTTTAAATTCCGAGAGCTCTAACAGTATAGCGTGATTGTTTCTTGTCCAAGGTGGGAATTTTTCTTTGTACTTGCGTTCTGATGACAAGAGTATGTTAAGAGCTGCAGCCTCTTTGATGATCATTTCAAGGCTTGATGGCTTTTTGATTTCTCATTTCCGTTTAAGTTGCTTGAGGAGTGTGTTTTGTAAAAAGGAGCCATGTGTATTTGTGATGTTTTTTATATGCCGGCCAATGCTCCATTGGAATCTAGTGACTAAATCGGGGAGTCCTGATTCTGCCAGCATGTTTTTTTATCGGAGTGGGAAGGCGCCTAATGATAGTTTGATGGAGCAATGGTAGGGAGTGGAGAGTTTTGCGAGATCCGTTTTTTTTTTTTTTCCCATATATTGCAAGATCGCAATCAATCTTGGCAAGTATTATTGATTTAGTTATATTAATTGGAGATAAGGTATTGCTTTTTAACTTATTGCTACATTTAATTATATTTAATGTATTATTTAGTAAGTTTGTCAGAGCTTTGATATGCTCATTCCAATTGTATTTATTGTCGAATGTTAAACCTAGAAGGTGTTGTGTTTTTGGTATGTTTACATTATTTATTTTAATTTTTCTACATATATGAAGGTGTGTGGATTTTTCCGCTGATATTTTTCTTCCTGTAATATTGCACCAGTGGTGAATTTTAGAAAATAAATTATTTATTTGGGTGTTATAGCAGGGGCTTGGATTGAAAATGAGGCAAAGGTCGTCTGCGTACATAGTGTGTTGGAAAAATGAATTTTGATTTATCAAGTGATTTAATTTATTAAAAGCAATGAGAAAAAGCGTGACTGGAAGTGAGGTACCTTGTGGAATGCCGTTTTTTAAGCCCATTTCATTAGATAAGGTGCTGTTGGCATTAACGCGTATTCTACGTTTGTTAAGGTAGCTTCGAATGTAATTGATTATTTTTGGACCAAATTTCCAATCGTACAGTTGCTGTATGATACAATGTGCTCCCACCCTGTCAAAGTCTTTTTCCATGTCGATTGAAAAGATCGATATGTGGTTTTTTGTGGCTAAGCTGTTACAAATAAAGTTATCAATTATAAGTAAGGGGTCCATGGTCGACCTGTTTTGCTTGTATGCATATTGGTTAGGAGATAGGAGGTTTTCCTGGTTGAGCATCTACATAATTCTTTTTGATATAATTTTTTCTAGGATTTTGGAGATACAAGGGAGCAGTGATATTGGGCGATAACTGTTGAGTAAGTGCTTTGGTTTGTTCGGTTTGTTTATTGGTATTATTGTTGCGATTTTCCATTGTTGGGGGATATTGCTGGTGTCAAGTATTATGAATGAACAATGAATTATGGGTGGAGTAGTGTGTGCGGTCTCCTTTGTTTAGAACTATTACATTACTATTGTGAACGAAATTTGCAATAATTTTTCCTCTTGGATTGTTTGAGGGCGATCCCCAGAGAGAATGCCAGGCGTTAAAGTCTCCTAGCAAGAAGACAGGCTTATTAAAACTATCTGTCAGGTTGTGAAGGTCTTGCTCTGTTAACTTGCCCGTTGGAGAAAGGTAAATGTTAATAATTACAAACGGTGATTTAGCTTGTACTTCGGCACATATTGCTAAGATGTTTAACCGGTGATCTACTATTCTATGTTGTATATTTTTTTATATTAGAAGAGCTACTCCTCTGTTGGCTTTAGGAGCTGATGAATTAGTATCAAGCGAGAATTGGTTTGGTATGAGAATTTTTGAGTTGGGACCTGTTATATGGGTTTCTTGTAGAACTATTATATGTGGGTTTTGGTTTTTTATTAAGAGAGAGAGATTATGGTATTTGTGCTTATATCCATTTATGTTCCATTGTAATATTTTTAAAGGAGTGGGTAGTGTTAATTCGTTTTGTTTTAGTTTTATAATCTCTCTCTTGCTCGCTCTCCTTTTCGGTTTATCGATGTTGCGCTTTAATGCAATATATCATTATAGGCTTTCGCAGAGAACGAGAAAGAGAACGAGCTTTGAGAGCTTTGAGAGGTTTTATTACAACTCAACGTCCTTTATGATACTATCCGTATTTGAGAGCGTTGAGTAGTTTCGGTTGCTCGTCTTGTATTTCCTTCTTTCGTAAGTGATGGGGATGTCTGTTTCTGAGTCGCTTGAGTTAATCTTGTCTTTGTGATTTGAGCGTTTCGTTGTGTTGAGTGTTTGTTTTTATACCCTGAGCCCATTGAAAATGGGAAATCAGGGTATAATGGTTTTGTTAAAAGTATGTAACAGGCAGAAGGAGGCGTGGCAGACCCCATAAAGTATATATATTCTTGATCAGGGTGACGAGAAAAGTTGATATAGCCATGTCCGTCTGTCTGTCCGTCCGTCTGTCCGTCTGTCCGTATGTTTGAACGCGTCGATTTCCGAAGATACAAAAGCTAGAGAGTTCATTCTTTTTGTGTTAGGTTCGTATATTGCACGCGCAGTACGAGTTTGTTTCAGAAATTCGATAACTTGTATATTTGCCAAGTTATCGATAAACGAATTTATCGGGAACCAGTTATAAAATTCTAGCTAATTCATCTTTAGAGTTAGAGTCTCCAAGTCTTCTGCATATATATAGATACTAATTTAATACAATTTCGGTTTTTGGCAGATTTTGGATTTCGGTCCCCAATTAGCCCCACCACCCCCAAATGTGTAAAAAATGCATTTCAAATACTAGAGACATACAGTTTGGTTTGGCATATAGATATGAATGTATGTATGTATATATGTATGTATATGTGTGCAAGCGTAAATCAGCGTGTGGCTGCAATCATACATACATATGTATGTACATATTTGTGCATGTAAAGCTAATTGTAAAAGAGTTATGATTTCTAAAAAAAACCTAAAATGTTAAATAGAATATGTAGATCATATGCTGAACTCTCATTACATTCCATTATATATTTAAAAAATTTTAAAACAATTAAAATAACAATTGAAATGCAAGCAACGTTGAGCAATGCAAATCAATTTTCGTATGCGTGTGCACATATGTATGTATGTATGTATGTATGTATACACACAAAAAATCTTGGGCTGTTTTCTATGTTGCTATGCGTGTATATTCTAAGAATCACAATCGTTTTTGAATTGCGTTAGAATTGTCTTTGAATTGTATTTGTATTTGCAGCCACTGCTTTAGTGTTTCTTTCGTATATGGCGAATTTCATTCGTTTTCGCTACTCTGCCGTTTAAGTGAGCCGTGGCGTAGATGGCTAGACAGATGCAACGAATGTTGGGTGTCGGAGGTTCTAGCCTCGCCTAAGCCCTTCATAATTTATTATTTTTATTTTTATTTTTTTTATTATTTCTTTATTTTTTATTATTATTTATTCTTTTCTATTTGATTTTCGAAGATACAAGAGCAACTGCGCGGTTAGCAGAGCGCGTGCGTAAAGAAGAAGAGTATCACTTTTTTGCAGGGTTCAGGGTATCTCGTAGTCGAGCCGTCTCGACTAGAGCCTTCTTACTTGTTTTTGTGTGTTTACGCTATGTTCCTGCGTTTCTTTTGCATATTTTGTGTTTGTGAAGTCAAAGGGTTTTTCGGATATGCTTTTAGTCTTTATTTTGTCTTTAGAATTATTTTCTATATTGACGTTGGATGGTGAGATTTTTGTCTCGTTTTCTTTTTGCGGTGTTTGTTTAGCAGCTATTTCTGAAAATGTTTTTTTTCCATATTTGACGGTGTCTGTGTGTATTGTTTGTAATACTTCGTTTTAGCTTCGTACATAGTGCATTTATCATTGGTTTTTATTTTAATTATTTCTTGCGCTTCCTTAAATTTCGGACAGTCTTTGCTGCTAGCTGCATGCGCCCCCCCACAGTTCACGCAGAAAGTGCGAGTGCAATGAGTTGGTTTGTGATCTGGTAGTCCACATTTCATCGTTTGGGACGTTGTTAAGGAATGGGGCATATACTGTGCCTTTGCAGTAATTAAGATTTTTGTGATATTCACAAGATATTTGGCAAATACCATGGAGTTCTTTGGAAGCGAGTTCTTTATCTGCTAATGTTGCGTTCTCTACAAATAGTAGAAGATTTTCGTCACGCATTTCGATCATTTTTAATATGTTTTTGCTGATGAGTTTGATTGCACGCTCTACAGCAAAACAGGAGAATGTGGAGATTGGGTTTTTGCTGTCGGTGGCTGACATAATAATGAATTTGGGATTAGGTAAGTTAGGAGTTGGGAGTTCTGGGAAAGCTTCTGACAGTGGTGTAGGCTTTTTTCTTTTGGTTTTGGGGCTATCACTTAGCATTGCAAAGCGATTCGCCCCTTGACTATAATGCCCTATGGGCATAGCTATGAGTTTGACTTACTTTATGCTTTTATGCTTCTGTATATATTGAAAGGTGAAGAATGAGTGTAGAAAATGAAACAGGCGCTTGAAAAATAGATAAGCTGTGAACAGAACTCTACGATAACACTACCGTTCTGTACGGAGTCTAGTCGACGACTGATTTTTTCGTGATTATTTTTTTGAAGGGTATGAAAGCGTGATGTACATAAGCATTACTTTTTCGCGATGAGCATGCACACACACATTTACTGTGTCTTGTTCATGTATGAGCATTATATTTAATCTTGTTGAGGTTTTTTCTCTTTTGATATAAATCAAAACGCGCAGTTTTGTAAATGTAAGTGCACAACACAAGTTTATTTAATAAAATCAAAATTAAATTATAAGTAGCAAGTACACAACGCGACGTTTTTCAACTTAACTTAGCCGACACTTTCATAACTGATCTTGCTCAACATAAAACGATACAATGATACAATGCTCGATGTGCAGCATGCTTTTCTTCCTACGCTACTTCACTTATACATAGAATATTCTGGATGTCTCTTTTCGTATGCTTTAACGCTTGCTGTTCTGTATGTATGTATGTATGTAATGTTATGTACATATGTTATGTACATATGTACACAATCCAGAGCATTCGTTTTGTTTTTTCTATTGAAAAATGCTTGAACAGCCAACGACTGATTTTACAGTTACGTCTAATGCTTATTTCTACAAAGATGATAATGATGTTGAGTTTTGCTCGAGATCATTCTTCAATAAATCTCTCATAATCTCAATCAACATATTTTTTTGTGCTGATCAAGATTATATATACTTTGTGGGGTCTGCGACATCTCCTTCTGTCTGTTACATATATTTTCACAAAACCATTATACCCTGAATTCCCAGGGTATAAAAAGGGTGCAATTATAAATATCAAAGATTCAAATTACATTTCCGCATTCGAAAAAACTAAAAATATTAATTACGTCCGATCCAATATTAGCTCATCCGAATTTCGAAAAACCATTTTGCCTCATAACTGATGCCAGTAATTTTACTGTTTAGCTATTGGAGCTGTTCTGTCACTGAATCAAAAACCAATTAGTGTCGCAAGTAGAACTTTAAACGAACATGAAATTAATTATTCAACAATTGGTCATCGTTTGGACAACCAAATATTTCCGATTCAATCTCTACGGAAGAAAATTCGAGATCCTCAGTGATCACAGACCTTTCGTTTGGCTTAATAATATTAAAGAGCCAAATATGATCATTTCAAAGATAGAATATAAAATTTAATGAATTTGATTATCACGTTAAATAAGTACCAAGTAAAGAAAACGATGTTGCAGATTCTCGCTCCAGAATAAAAATTGAAGAAAACTTTTTAGGAGAAACTTCCGGTGCTACCGCAGCAACCATCCACAGCGCTCAAGAAGATAGCCAATATTACATCTCCCTCACAGAAAGACTAATTAAATAATGACCTAATTAATAAATTATCTCAAAATGCCACAATCATGCAAAACAATTGATAAAATTAAAAATTAATAAAAGAATATTTATGTTCTAAGAAAAGTGTTATATATTTCAGCAACGACACCGATTTTCTTACTTTCCAAAATGCTTTCATTGAAATAATTAGTCATAATAACATTACAAAAGTTAAACTGTAGGAGATATAAACTTTTGTGTTCAAACTATAGCATAATTTGAAAAATCTCTATATATTCAGGTCCGATTTGCTACACCCCCAATGGGTGTAGACATATACCTCTTTGATCGATATCTTTAGAATCATAACAGAAATTCACATGCAGCTGTAAAGATGTTCTAGCTTTAATGATGTAGAAAAGACGTTTTTCTCGATTTGTCACGACCCCTGGGGGAGTAGATATATCTACCATAGCTTATTGGTCTTTGGTTGTCCACCCGAGTATACATGCCAAATTTCAAGTCTCTAGTGTTAATAGTGTTCAAAATATAGCACAATTTGAAAAATCACTATATATTCAGGTCCCATTTGCCACGGACATTGCACAAACCCAATAGACTCTTTTTCCCTTTTAGGGAACAGAGTCTAAAAATTTTTGCTTTTGCTTTTATAACGGCTTGTAAGCGGCTTGGCATCGAATTAAATAATTTTTTAGTCACTTTTTCACCAATTTTTTGCCATTCCTCTGTTAAAGCTTGCTTAAATTCGGGTTTGTTTGTAATTGCGCGTACGATTGTCCATCTAGAAACAGAATTATTAATCATTAAAGTTTTCTCATCAAAACCCATGCGATGCAGCAGCAAAGCAGCAAAGCAGCGAGACAGCAAGACGCTTGCAATGCTTACACGTGCATACAAGCGTAGATCAGGGTCTATGTGTGCGCGTAGTTTTGCATGCGTGCAGAAACGAATCGAATAATTCTTGGAATATTATTCGTTCGAAGAAGGGCTCAGGGGATTTCGTAGTCGAGCAGTCTCGACTACAGCTTTCTTACTTGTTTTAAATTGTGGGCGAAGGGGGCGTGACATCCAAATATGAAAGTTAAGTTAAATCTGCGTATCCATAATAATTATCTAAATATACAAACATTTTGAAATTTTAAATATGCAATATTTGAAGTCTTTAGCTGAAACGGTGTAGAAGTTATGCTCAAAAAACTTAAAAAAAAAAAAAAGTAAATGAATCTTCGATTTATTATCGATAATTTGAAAATGGTATGAGTTATTGAAAAAAATAAAATAAAATAAATAAACTCGTACTCCGTAACTAGCATACGAGTGTTCATGTGAAATTTCAGCTCTGTAGCTTTTGTAGTTTCTGAAATCTCGACGTTCATACGGACGGACGGACGGACAGGGCTGAATCAACTTATTTTTTATGCTGATCAAGAATATATACACTTTGTGGGGTCTGCTCGACTACGAAATCCCCTGAGCCCTTTTTCCAGGAGTGGCTCCTTACGATTCTCCACGCGTAACAAACTATACATGCAAAAACACGAGCACACACACACGCTGATCAATGCTTGTGCGCCTGTATGTGTGTAATATTGCAGACGGCAAACGTATGCAAACGTTCAGATTATGATCATGTTATTCATATCTATATGTGAAACCAAACTGTATGTCTCTAGTATTTGAAATACATTTTTTACACATTTAGGGGTGTGTGGGGGGAGGGGTTTTCCGATTTTCAATGATTTCCCATTTTCAATGGGCTCAGGGTATAAATACAATTATCTTAAAGACAAAATACATTGGTATTATTGATAATATAATATAATATAATATAATTGATATAGTGTGTAGAATATTGCTTACTGCAAAAAAACATGCTGTTCGAATTATTAGTGGTTGGGGCTCGTATAATTAAATTTTAATATATGTTAGTATTCTTACATAATTATATTTTATTTCATTCTATTTCTTAGGTGCCCTAGCATATGCTGAACTTGGCACAATGAATACCTCATCTGGTGCGGAATGGGCGTATTTTATGGATGCGTATGGACCAGCTCCGGCATTTTTATTCTCATGGGTATCGACATTGGTGTTGAAGCCATCTCAAATGGCTATAATATGCCTATCATTTGCACAGTACGCTGTTGAGGCATTTGTAACAGAATGTGATCCGCCTGGAGGTGTTGTAAAAATGGTTGCTTTAGTGGCGATTGGTAAGACTAGAATACAAAATAAAATACACGTTTTAAAGTCTTCATAATTATTTATATTACTGTTTTTTTCCAGTGATGATATTATTTGTAAATTGCTACAGTGTTAATTTGGGAATGGCCGTGCAGAATGTGTTTACGGCTGCAAAATTGGTAGCAGTTGTCATTGTGATATGCGGCGGCACCTGGAAGCTATTTCAGGGCAACACCCAACATCTATCTAATGCATTTAATGGACCAATGCCAAATATTGGTGCTATCGCAACCGCATTTTACACGGGCCTTTGGGCATATGATGGTTGGAATAATCTAAACTATGTTACCGAGGAGATTAAGAATCCCAGTAAAAACTTACCACGATCTATTATTATTGGCATACCACTTGTTACTCTGTGCTACGCACTGATCAACATCTCCTATCTGGCAGCAATGTCGGCACAAGAAATGATAGAATCCGAGGCGGTCGCTGTGACCTTCGGCAATCGCATCCTAGGCGCCCTTGCTTGGCTAATGCCGCTCAGTGTCACTGTCAGCACATTTGGAAGCGCTAATGGCACGCTCTTTGCCGCTGGACGGTACGTTACAAGCAGACATGCATATTTAAGCACACCACCGTTTATTGACCGTTTATTATTTCTAATTCTACACTTTTTACACCCTGAGCCTATTGAAAATGGGAAATCCGGGTATAATGGTTTTGTTAAAAGTATGTAACAGGCAGAAGGAGCCGTCGCAGACCCCATAAAGTATATATATTCTAGATCAGCACAAAAAAATAAGTTGATTGAGCGCTGTTCGTCCGTCCGTCCGTCCGTATGAACGAACGCGTCGATTTCCGAAGATACAAGAGCTAGAGAGTTCATTCTTTTTGTGTTAGCTCCGTATATTGCACGCGCTGTACGAGTTTGTTTCAGAAATCCGATAACTTTTATGTTTCCAAAGTTATCGATAAAACACTTTATCGGGAATCAGTTATAAAATTATATCTCGTTCATCTTTAGAGTTAGAATCTCCAAGTCTTCTGCATATTTTATTTTAATTAATGTGTTGACAAAACTAGAGTCAAGCTTAAGACAAATATAATTTTAAATTAATAAAGCCTAAAAAACAAGTACAGAAACATTTAAATAATCATTAGTATCACCAACCCGATGGGGGTGTTTTATTTGCCAGACCGGCCAGCTATGCCCCGATTCACAGCCATAAGTGGTCAATGATACTAATGAAAGTATGACAAAATAGTGTTATTTGAAGACTTAAAATTAAGTATTAAAAGTTCTTAGGACTAATTATGAACTAACAATTTGAAAATAGATATTTGGACTAAAGATTAGCAAATAAAAGGAAGTATTAAAAAGACAAAATTCAGAGTGAGATGAAGAGAGTGAAATAAAATAGATAGCAAGAACAAAAACTATGTTCACATCCGGGCATTTGGATGAAGTTCCCTAAGATAAGCTGAAAGCAATGATTTTATTAGCGGAAGAGAGAGCTCTAAGAAGAATACGTGATAATATTTATTATAGTTAAGACATAAAACATGGAAAGCTGAATTTAAAGAATAATCCGTGGTGCAATGTGGTAAATGTAACGGACGATAGTTTCTAGTAGTTCGGGAAGGAACAGAGAAATGCAGCCGCATTAACAGGGTGAGCGAATCGATATTACCGTGAATCAAATTATGAAGGAAAGTAATACCTAAGATTGTCCTACGATTCCATAATGATGGCAAATCAATAAGAAGAAGCCTACTATGATAGGAAGGCAAACGTAAGTTACTGTTCCAACTTAGATCCCTTAAGGCAAAGAGTAGAAACTGTTTTTGGACCGATTCAATGCGATCCTGATGCAGTTTATGTTGCGGAGACCAAATAACAGAACAATACTCCAAGATAGAGCGAACAAGTGAAATATATAACTGCTTGGTAAAAAAAGGATCATTAAATTCCTTATACCAACGTTTAATAAAGTCAAGCACACATTTGTCTTCATTTTTGATGGCAGAAATATGCAGATTAAAATTAAGTTTAGTGTCAAAGAGAACGCCAAGGTCTTTGACAGTGAAGATACGTTGTAAGGATATATTATTTATTTTATAGTCGAGCAAGTGGGGAACAGTACGACAGAAGGTCATTGTCATATACTTGGAGCAATTTAAATGTAATTGATTAGCCTCACACCAACCTTGAAATGCATTGAGGTCATCTTGAAGATGTACATGCTCAATTGAGTTAGAATATGAAAAGCACAGTTTTACATCATCTGCATACATAAGTATCTTTGAATGAGAAATACAACTAGGAAGGTCATTAATAAAAAGGGAAAAGAGTAAAGGGCCTAAATGACTACCCTGGGAAACGCCTAACGTAACATAGATCAGTTTTGAAATTGAATTTCTCAGCAAAACTCTCTGAGTTCTGCCCTTTAAGTAGGATGATATCCACAATAAAAGTTTAGGGGAAATCCTAAGCGATCAAGCTTTAAAATTAGCAAATGGTGGTGAACTGAGTCAAATGCTTTACTGAAGTCCGTATAAATAACATCAGTTTGCATTCTATTCGAAAAACTGTCATTAACTAGGGAAGTGAATTCTAATAAATTCGTAGTGGTTGATCGATTTTGAAAAAACCCATGCTGCGATGGATGAACAACTGATTTACAAAAGTGTTGCACTGACGAAGTTATTATTTTTTCAAATGACTTCGGAATTACAGAAAGTTTCGCAATGCCTCTATAATTGGAAATATCAGATTTTCCGCCTTTTTTATGTAACGGAATAATAAAAGATTCTTTCCAACTTGAAGGAAAAACCGAAGTATCCAAGGATAAGTTAAACAACTTTAGTAATGGTGACAGAAGAGAAGCACTACACTCTTTAATCACACAACTTGGAATATTATCAGCTCCTGGAGAAAAGGATGATTTCAATGTCCTAATAGCTGCAGTCAATGAATCTATAGACATCCTTGGAACATCAATTGAAAAAGTGTAAAATTGCTTAGGATCACTAGTAAACTGGCGCTTAACGCGAATAAGATAATTCTCATAACAGCGAGAATTTAAGAGATTAAAATTTGACTTGGCAATAGAATATTTCACCCAGTCAACAGCCGAACAATACCTTTTAAATTTCTTAAAATACCTTGATTTAATATTTCTTAAATTTAAAAGAGTCTTAGAAAACCAGGGCGGCTTATTCGAAACCGACGAAATACTACAGAGTGGTACACATACATCAAGAATATTGTCTAAAGTTGAGTAAAAAAGTGATGATGCCTCATTAACATCAACCGACTCATATAAATGGGACCAGTCAGCTGAACTAATCAGTTCGTTTAGCAAAACAAAATCACATTTACGAAAGCAACGTCTTCGATTTGAAGGTAATTGTGATACAGTTGAGGGATTATTAATAGACAATGAAATCTCTAAAGTTAGATGATAACTATCCTCAGGTAAACAAAAAGGGGTTGATCTCAATACATTTATGATGGAATCATCATTTATGAATACAAGATCAAGCGACCGATTCAAATGATTGGAAATTGAGTTCATTTGAAACATAGAAAGGTTAAACAATTAATCAAAAAGATAGTGATCAATTGTCGGAATAAGGTAATTTACATTACAAGAAAAGGACCAAGAAGTGTTTGGAATATTAAAGTCACCTAACACATGAAACAAATCAATATCATTGGCATATCCATAAATTTCTTTGATACAAGTTATGTGTTGGGCATAAACTTGTATATCAGAAGAAGGTGGGATATATGAGCATGTTATAAATAATGAACACGATGGGAGAGTAATTTTAACACCTATAATCTCCACATCATGAAGAAAGGAAAATGAAAACTGTTCAGAGAGGATACTGGATTTAACAGCAATTAAAACTCCACCTCCTGTACGATTTAATCGATCAAGTCTCTAAATAATGAAATTACTTGACATAATTTCACTATTATGAACACTCTGAGTTAACCACGTTTCAGTTAAAACAATGATGTCATATACTAAACTGAAGCTATTCATAAATATAGTATTAAGCTTAGAGTTTATGCCCCGTACATTTTGATATATCAGAGACATTCGAGGAGAAAATTTATTATTTATTAGTTTTTTGGAACAATTTTCGATGAAGATTGCACCGAAGGAGTATTAAGCGAGACAGGTGCTGATCTGTTCCGATTCTTCGGTTTAAATTCATGCACAACTATATGTGGTGGCCAAAATTTAGTGTCACATATAGTTGAAAAATATTCAACCGGTACATTTATCTTAAACGAAGAAATTTCACGGGGAATCGAAAAATTAAACTTCGTTATAGAAACATTCGTAGAAAGTTTAGAAGAAATAAATGCAGATATTGCTTCACATGTTGTATCCGACGAAAGCCTAGACAAAAACACTTGCTTTCGAGGAGCGACAACACATAAAGTTGGGACAGTATTGGAAGAATTAGTTGACGTATTGGTATTCTCTCTTTGAACAACAATTGGAGGAGAAACCAATTTTTGATCAGGGACAAGAGATTCAATAGCAACTTCATCCGATAAGGACGTAGCCACAGGGCACGGCGATGGAACACGAAGCGATTTAGGAGATGAAGACAAAACAGATACACAAGGTGACGGAGGAGCAAGGGAGTTGGGAGACAATGTTAGTACAGGAGGAGGTACCAACAACGAGGGAATCTCAGATTGAGATTGAGAGCTGTCAAAATTATATTTGTTCAATACTTCTTCAGCAGCTAACAAGTCACTTGATAATTGCTTAGAAACATTACTCAATTTATAAAATTGAACCCTCACCGCATTATACATCTTGGAAAAATCAAATTGTTTTTCCAAGCAAGTTGGACAAGACCAACGTAAGCCACCACAACCAACTTTGGCAGTGGACATGACCTTATCGTAGTCTCGCCCGGTAAGACCAGCACATTTAACATGCATAAGGTTCTCACACAGTCAGCAATCTATAAATTGGACCTGTGCAGAGTCAGCTGCCTGTCTATAAGTGCATACCTTCTTGCAGCAGCTTATATTGGCAATTGGGGTTTCTAAGAAATAAATGGATAAAGAAACAAACTGAAATTGTTGCGAGAGCGATTCACAACAACAAACAGCAGCTAAAGCGCAAAAAAAAAAAAAAAAAAAAAAATAGCACCGTAAGAGAGAACGCAACTTACCCAAGTAAGCGAGAGTAAACTATGCAAACACTTCCACAGGCAAATGTAAACGATTCAGAGAGCGCAAAAAGCAAATGGAAAGATCAAAACAGAGATGCAAAAAAGAACTTTTTCAACTAAGCAAATCTGCAAATCGCAGTATAAGACAACTCACAGTAAACCACGGATTAAAACTTGATAAAGATCACTAACAAAGATCTTCGCCGCTAATAATTAACATAATTTATTGTAAATCGAGATAAAATAAATATCAAAAACAGTGAAAACAAGTAAATGATCACGGAGCGCAACAAAACACGTCAAACACTCTCAACTGAGAACTCTCTATCATATACATAGATACTAATTTATTACAATTTCGGTTTTTGTCAGATTTTGGATTCCGGTCCATTATTATTTTTGTGAGCTGTTTGTGCCAGCATACATATATTTTTGTGAGAAGAGGGCAAAGAGTAAAAAGCATAGGTAGGGGAAGAGCTGCACGTGCCATCGGCAATTTTCGTCTCCTGAACCTAAAAGTAAGAACCCGAGCAAATACGAAGTTGGGTGGTAGCCAATGTCAAAAAATAAGTGTGCACAATCGTTTATTCCAGTTGTCCAGTCTATGTGTTGGTTAGTGATTAAATCTCGTTTATCTTTGGAGTTAGAATCTCCAAGTCTTTTGTATATATAGATACTTATTTATTACAATTTCGAGTTTTGTCAGATTTTGGATTCCGGTCCCCAATTCACCCCCACATACCCAAATGTGTAAAAAATGTATTTCAAATACTAGAGATATACAGTTTGGGTTAGCATATAGATATTAATGTCATGATCATAATCTTAACGTATGATTACGATTGTCCATCTAGAAACAGAATTATTAATCAAATAAGTTATGGCAGCAAAACCACTCTCGACTACAGCTTTCTTACTTCTTATTTTCAGGCTTTGCTTTGCAGCAAGTCGAGAAGGACATTTGCTGGACATACTCTCATATGTACATGTACGACGCTTGACTCCGGCTCCTGGCCTTATATTTCACGTAAGACCAATAGCAACAACATCGTATGGGCAATTCTTGTCTAACCTAAACTATATCTCGCAATTCAATTGAAATTAATTTTTGTTCTTGTTTCTGATACAGTCGTTAATTGCATCAGCAATGGTCCTGCATGGTACAATTGATTCTCTGATTGATTTCTTCAGTTTTACTGCATGGATATTCTATGGCGGCGCCATGTTGGCACTTATCGTAATGCGCTACACCAAACCCAACCATCCTCGGCCATACAAAGTCCCAATTATCATTCCCGTTGTGGTTTTGGTAATATCTGTGTATCTTGTGGCAGCGCCAATTTTCGAAACTCCCCGTATTGAATATTTATATGCTTTGCTCTTCATTTTTGCGGGGCTGATATTTTACGTCCCCTTTGTCAAGTTGGGAATGACTCCGCGTTTTATGAGTAAGTAAAATTCAAGTTATCAAATGAATAGTGCAATTTTCAAACTAGCTCTTTTCCTACATTATTGCAGATAAGGTGACTCTTTTCTTTCAGCTGCTACTGGAAGTTGTTCCAACGTCATCAATGGCTATGTTTGAGTAATTTAAGTCTATATACGCAATATACATACATAAATAAAATCAAAACTAATTGCTAAAAAATACACACCCACCATCTATTAATGAATGTAAAGGAAACAAGTTAAAAGGCTCTAGTCGAGCGGCTCGACTACGAGATCCCCTGAACCCTGCAAAAAAAAAAAAAGAAACTCTTCTTCTTTACGAACGCATGAGCGCGCGCTCTGCTAACCGCGCAGTTGCTGCCGTGGCTTGGTGGTGGGTTGGGCTGAACTTTGAACGCTTATAACTCCATTTCTAGATGGACGATCTTTATGAAATTTTCTGAGTAGATTAGGAGTATCTTAATGTATCTACATATGTGCCAAATTGCAAGCATCTAGAATTTGAAATACGTTTTTTTGAAATTGTGGGCGAAGGGGGCGTGGCATCCATACAAATAATAAAAACGAAAAAATGCGTACGTTTTTATACCCTGAACCCATTGAAAATGGGAATTCAGGGTATAATGGTTTTGTAAAAATGTATGTAATAGGCAGAAGGAGACGTCGCAGACCCCACAAAGTATATATATTTTTGATCAGCATAAAAAATAAGCTGATTGAGCCCTGTCCGTCCGTATGAAAGTCGAGATTTCGGAAACTACAAAAGCTAGAGAGCAGAGAGAAATTTCACATGAACGCTCGTATGTTAGTTACGCAGTACGAGTTTGTTTTGTTTTTTCGATAACTCATCCCATTTCAAAATTATCGATAATAAATCGAAAATTCGTTTCCAATTTTTACGTGTTTTGGGCATAACTTCTACACCGTTTTAGCTAAAGACTTCAATTTGTATATTTAGATGGATATTATGGATACGCAGATTATGTAATTTTTCGATTTTGGATGTGCCGGCCCCTTCGCCCCAATTTGAATAAAAAAAAAAAACGCATTTCAAAAACTAGATTTGAAAATTGGCACATAGATACATTTAGATACAATTAATCTACTCTGAAAATTTCATGCAGATCGTCCATCTAGAAATGGAGCTACATATATGCGTTAAAAGTATAGTATATGTGTATCCCCCACTACCCCCCCCCCCCCCCCCCACGGCAGCAACTGCGCGCTTATACATTCGTAAAGAAGAAGAGTATCACTTTTTTTGCAGGGTTCAGGGTATGTCGTAGTCGAGCAGTCTCGACTAGAGCCTTCTTACTTGTTAAGATTAATTTATGTATACATAATCACATACACACATACATATATACAGTGGACCAAAAAAAGTATTGGCACACCAATTGGTGTGTCTTAAGACTCATAAAGTTTAGGCAACTATAACATTTGTTTTATTGAGATTACAAGAATAACAAAAATGTTAATTTGTTCAATATATATATTTTTTTCAATTAATACAAAAAAAAATTTAAAATTTTACCTCTCTCTATTAGTTATACTTTATTTTCTAAGAAAAGGCACAAATTCACGCCAAAAAAGTATTGGCACACTTTCTTGTGTTGCCCGACGTTTTGCTATATTGTAACGGTAAAGTCCCGTTTTTTTTCGTTTTATTTTATTCTATGCTTCTCTTATGCACAAACTCTTAAAAATATTATACGTTTAGCATCATTTTTTCATTCGTTTCCATAATAAATCATCAAAAATGGGCAGAGGATCAGAAATTTCGCAGAAAACGCGAAAAATTATAATAAGTTTGTACTGTAAAAATAAATCCTATCGAGGAATAGCAGAACTAGTCGACAGGTCATTCTCGAGTGTGCGAAATGTTATTAAACATTATGGTTCCAGCGAAAAAGTGGAACCAAACAGCCGAGCTGGCCGTCCTAAAAAATTTAGCCCACGCCAGGAAAGGCTTATTGTGGCCACTGTGAACCAGGAGCCGATGCAGTCTGCAGTTAAATTGAGCCAGGAACTGCAAGATTCTATTGGAGCTAAGTTTTGCCCACAAACCATGCGAAATACGAATAAGGCTGGGTATCATGAGAGAGTTGCGCTGCGTAAGACTTTTATTTAAAAAGTAAATAAGGCGAAGAGGCTGGACTGCCAAGAGATACTTAAGCCTGCCGGACTCATTCTGGAACAATGTGATTTTCAGTGATGAGTCCAAATTCAACCGTTTTGGGTCTGATGGCAGCCAAAAAGTGTGGCGCAAAGCCACAAAGAGCTGCAAGAAAAAATCTTCGCAAAACTGTAAAGCACGGAAATGTGATGGTGTGGGGATGTTGTACGGCATCTGGAGTTGGTCAACTAACATTTATTGATGGAACCATGGATAAATATGGTTTCTTGGATATTTTGAAAAATAATTTGACCCCCAGTGTTGAGAAGTTGGGCCTTAATGGAACACAATCCAACAAGATAATGATCTCAAAAACTCGGCATTGTTGGTGCAGAATTGGCTTATTTACCATTGTAAGCAGCTTAAAACGCCTCCTCAATTACCCGACCTTAATCCCATTGAGCACATATGGGCTTTACTAAATAAAACAAGTAAGAAAGCTGTAGTCGAAACTGCTCGACTACGATATCCCCTGAGCCCTTCTTCGAACGAATAATATTCCAAGAATTATTTGATTCGTTTCTGCACGTACGCAAAACCACGCGCACACATAGACACTAATCTACGCTTGTATGCATGTATGTGTGTATGCATGTGTGTAAGCATTGCAAGCGTCTTGCTGTCTCGCTGCATTGCTGCTTTGTTGCTGCGCCGCATGGGTTTTGTTGAGAAAACTTTGATGATTAATAATTCTGTTTCTAGATGGACAATCGTATTGATATCTTCAGATTATGATTATGATATTCATATCTATATGCTAAACCAAACTGCATGTCTCTAGTATTTCAAATGAATTTTTTTCATATTTGGGGGTGGTGGGGCGAAGTGGGGACCGAAATCCAAAATCTGACAAAACCCGAAATTGTATTAAATTAGTATCTATATATATATGCAGAAGACTTGGAGACTCTAACTCTAAAGATGAATTAACTAGAATTTTATAACTGGTTTCCGATAAATTCGTTTTTCGATAACTTTTCAAATATACAAGTTATCTAATTTCTAAAACAAACTCGTACTGTGCGCGCAATATACGGACCTAACACAAAAAGAATGAACTCTGTAGCTTTTGCATCTTCGGGAATCGACGCGTTCAAACATACGGACAGGCGGACAGACGGACATGGCTATATCAACTTTTCTCGTCACCTTGACCAAGATTATATATACTTTATGGGGTCTGTCACGCCTCATTCTGCCTGTTACATACTTTTAACAAATCCATAATACCCTGATTTCCCATTTTCAATGGGCTCAGGGTATAACAAGTAAGAAGGCTCTAGTCGAGACGGCTCGACTACGAGATACCCAGAACCCGAAAAAGGTGATACTCTTCTTCTTTACGCACGTATAGGCGCGCGCTCTGCTAACCGCGCATTTGCTGCCGTGGCTTGGGGGTGGGTTGGGCTATACTTTGAACGCTCATAAATAAATGTATCTAAGTGCCAAATTTTAAGTCTCTTGTATTTGAAATGCGTTTTTTCCAAATTGATGGCGAAGGGGGCGTGGCATCCAAAATCGGAAAATTACGGACCGACGGACGGACGGACAGGGCTCAATCAACTTATTTTTTTATGCTGATCAAGAATATATATACTTTATGGGGTCTGCGACGTCTCCTTCTGCCTGTTACATACATTTTCACAAAACCATTATACCCTGAATTCCCATTTTCAATGGGTTCAGGGTATAAAAATAAGGTTGCACCATATATGTATGTATGTACACATAACATCGAAGGATTCCCTAAAAACGGCACTTAGTACCAAATGGGCAAAAATATATTCACAGAAGACATCCAAATTAGTTGGAAGTATGAGGAGACGCCTCCAAGCCGTAGTGGAGGCCAAAGGTGGCCCCACAAAATATTAATTTTTATTTTAAATAATTTTTTATATTGTTTTTAATAATTCTTGTGAAGTGTGCCAATACTTTTTGGCGTGAATTTGTTCATATTTTTTAGAAAATAAACTACATCTCAAGGGAGAAAAGTTAAAATTTTAGGTTTTTCTTGTATTAACTGAATAAAAATATATTGATGAACATAAATAATCACATTTTTGTTATTCTTGCAATCCCAATGAAACAAATGTTATAGGTGCCTAAACCTTATGATTCTTGGTGTGCCAATACTTTTGGTATTTTGGGCTACTGTATATACATATACATATAAAAAAAAAAAAAAAAAAAAAAAAAAAAAAAAAAAAAAAAAAAAAAATATATATATATATATATATATATATATATATATATATATATATATATATATATATATATATATATATATATATATATATATATATATATATATATATATATATATATATATATATGTGTGTGTGTATGTATGTATATATATTTGAATGTACATAAGCATACATACATGGTATGAATGTGCATCTATTATCTACATACATTTACAGCTTTGTGTACATACATACATATGTACATCAAACGTATATGTATGTATGTATATCTTTAAGTCTTTAAGTAATGAAACGAACAGTAATAAAAAATATAAAATTTAATAACTACATATGTATGTGAAAACTACAATAACATTTTAAGAAAGACACTAGAGATTATAAATGTTGTATTTTATACAGGCTTACTAATTTTTATGTATAGTTGTTAGTTGCAAATGAAATTAAATCAGTGTTGTACATTAAATAAAAAAATAAAAGCGAAGTCATATATGAATGTATGTATCAGAAAATACATATGTGTGCGTATCACACATTCTATTCTCATATGAAACATAGCTGTGTGCTATTCTTTCTTTACTCACTTATGTGTACTTATGTGTGTGTACGCAGGCACAAGCCAGCAGCTCACAAAAATTGAAATTTGTCCGCGAGTCGCGTTTCGCGACGATCCCATCTTCGCTTCTGAACAAGAGTATGCCGAACTCTATAAAGGTTTGCCATGCTCATGCAAAATTTTAGTGTTTTCGTGATTATTTTTTTGAAGGGTATGAAAGCGCTGATGTACATAAGCATTCGTTTTTCGCGATGAGCATGCACAAACACATTTACAATGTCTTGCTACATGTATGAGCATTTATGTGACTGTATGCGAAACTACTCTTGCTACCTGCGCGATTCAGTAGTTTGTCTATTTTGAATGGCTGGAATTGTAGAGTGACTGTCAAATGAGCCCTTACGGCTTGCAACAGTCATTTTTGGCAATAATGAGTATATGGTGGATTCTGACATTTGTCAATAAAGATGAATTTCTTGATCCACTTAAATAGTTTATAATCCGAAGTCCGAAATCCGCAAAACTATGATTTAGCGGTTCAAAAATGTTACTAAATTAACTATAGCCTTTTCATTTATAAAACATCTGTAAGAATAAATGCATACGTATATAAACATACATACCATATATGTACAAGGGGCAAATGGATTTGAAAGTCTACAAGATCGAGCAATTCTTACAATTCTAAGGCCAAGGCCCTCATGAACAACTAACTGCAAATGCTACATGCAGCAAAAGTTTCGCACACAGTCACATAAATGCTCATACATGAAGCAAGACACAGTAAATGTGTGTGTGTGCATGCTCATCGCGAAAAAGGAATGCTCATGCAAAATGTTAGAGTTTTCATGATTACTTGTGGATGACATTAGCTACCAAACAGCAATCGCTGGGAAATAAGAATTGCTACATGCATCAACTGTGTCGCACACAGGCACATAAATGCCTACATATATATTGAGGAAGTGTAAATATGTATGTGTATTTGTGTGCATTGGCCACCCAACCCAAGATCAACTGCTGGTAGTAAATAGTGCTACAGGCAGCAAGAATACAAGCACATAAATGCTTACACATATAGCGAGGTGGTGTAAATGTGTGTATATTGTCATCGGGAAATAGTATTCTTTATGCACATCAACACTTTCATACCCTTTCCACAAATAATCATGAAAACGCTAACATTTTGTATGAGCATGGCAAAGCCGTTTAAGAATTCGGTATACCCTTCGCTCAGAAGGGAACCAATGGGATCGCGTCGAGAAGAAATTTCAATTTTTGTGAGCTGCTTGCTGTTTGTGCCAGCATACATATATTTTTGTGAGAAGAGAGCAGAGAGTAAAAAGCATAGGGCAGAAAGAGAGCAAGGGAAAGAGTGAAATATGTCGAA
Organism: Drosophila buzzatii; assembly: GCA_035045845.1. NCBI lineage: Eukaryota > Metazoa > Arthropoda > Insecta > Diptera > Drosophilidae > Drosophila > Drosophila buzzatii. The sequence continues at coordinate 305,385 of JAWNOS010000094.1, read as the reverse complement.
CATTTGTTGGAAGATAGCCCGTCAGCGTCGATCGCTCGAAACGGAATGATTTTTCCATCAGCAATTTTCGTCTCCCGAACCTAAAAGAACCCGAGCAAATACGAAGTTAAGTGGGAGTCAATGTCAACAAATAAGTGTGCACATGCGTTTGTTCCAGTTGTCCAGTCTATGTGTTGTATGATTAGTGATATTTATTATGAATACGATTTTTGAAAAAAAAAAAAAAACAAAATAAATAAATAACGCATTTCAAGTACTACAGACTTGTAATTTAGCAAATAGACACACATGAATGCTATTAATATATTCTAAAAGTTTCATGAAGATCGTGCATCTAGAAATGGAGTTGTCTCCGAAGTTCAGCCCAACCCACCCTCAAGCCACGGCAGTAACTGCGCGGCTAACAGAGCGCGAGTTATCGGTGGCGGTAATGCCCTACCTCCACCTCACTCACGGCGGCTGGTTGAGGCAACACAAATAAGATCACACACGCTCGATCACACACACTCGATCGATTCGGCACACAGACGAGTGAGCAGCTGATATATAAGCGATATACATAAGATAGAGAGTCTTTGCGCAGACAAACAAAAAAATAAAATCACTTGCAACTTGCAACTGAACCAAAGCGGACGTCTTTTTAATAAGCAACTACATACATTCATACTGGTAATTCGCGCGCTCATACGTTTGTAAAGAATACGTTCTTTTTTTTTACAGGATTCAGGGTGTCTCGTAGTCGAGCCATCTCGACTGGAGCCTTCTTACTTGTTTGTTTTTTAGTGTACTAGCTTATTGTTGACAGACTGTACCTCTACTATTTAGAAATCATCTCGATAATAAGAATGTAAAGCCTGCAATCATCATCATCAAATTTGTATATTTAGATAGATATTATGAATACGCAGATTATGTAATTTTCAGATTTTGGATGACACGCCCTCTTCGCCCCGAATTTGGAAAAAACGCATTTCCAATACTAGAGACTTGAAATTCGGCATATAGTTACATTTAGACCCTCTTAATCTACTCTGAAAATTTCATTTCATCGTCCATCTAGAAATGGAGTTATAAGCGTTCAAAGTATAGCGCAACCCACCCCCAAGCCACGGCAGAAACTGCGCGTTTAGCAGAGCGCGCGCTCGTAAAGAAAAGTATTAGTTTCCTTTTTGCTGGGTTCAGGGTATCTCGTAGCGAGCCGTCTCGACTAGAGCCTTCTAGTTTTATTTTTTTTTTTTAAGTTTAAGGTTGAGCTTATGGACCATACAAATTTTAAGTTACAGCGTGTTCCAGTTTAAAGTGTGTACAAATTTGCTATGCTTTCTTCTTATGCACATATGTATTTATTAATTTTTGTGGATTGACTAGTGACTCGGCTTATATCGAACTCCGGAAATATTATGGAAATCTCTCGCTGAGCCGAAATTGTACTATCTGATCCATGGCATACATTGCGAGTGTCTGATAGACCGTAGAGAGCTCGTATGCATTCAGGTTCAGTATACACCGCCCTGTACACCTTGGTGGGACCCATAAGCTGGCGCCATTTTTGTATACATGACTCAGATTGCAATATGAAAGCCGAACAGAAACCGCTAAAATTAGAAATTGTAGAAATATTAAGATGTCAATGTAATTACTATACCTCTGCATGAAACTAGTTAAACGATAAAAAAAAAATTTTCCTTTGTGTTCAGCGTAAAAGGACTCCGATAGCTCCTTAGTTACACGCAAGTCTTTAGCTGCCAAAATATTAAAATTGCTTCTGATTTGTGCTTTTAACTGTAGTACCGCGTATGCGTTACGTACAACATGAGGTTTCAATAGAGCCAAAGTAATTTCCATTTTAATTCTAAAAATCAAAGTGTAAGTCCACTTTCTTACGTAAGTAAGAATACATTCAAAGAAAGCAATTTTCTTTAGTTGTATGTATATTATACACTGCGTATAAAATACAAGCAATTTAAAGTCGTAGATATCTCACTTTAGACGGTCTTTATAGATGTCGTATGTCGTAATGCGGTAAAACTATCAATGCTCCTACGATTTATCGAATTGTTATATTTTTGTTTTTATCGCTATTGATGGTTTTTGTTTACTATCGATAGTGGTAATATCATGCACTCCACATCACTTGTTTTTGGCGCAACCACTAACCATACAACACGTAGACTGTACAACTGGAACAAATTAATGTGCACACTTATTTTTTGACATTAGAACCCCATCAACTTCGTATTTGCTCGGGTTTTTACTTTTCGGGTCGGGAGAGAAAAATTGCTGATGGCAAAATCATTCCGCTTCGAGCGCTCGACGGTGACGGTCGATATTCCAAAAAAGCCTGAGATGTGCCGCTCTTTCCCTTGCTTTCTTTCTCTTTCTGCCTCATGCTTTTTACTCTCTGCTCTCTTCTCACAAAAATATATGTATGCTGGCACAAACAGTAAGCAGCTCACAAAAATTGAAATTTCTTCTCGACGCGATCCCATTGGTTCCCTTCTGAGCGAAGGGTATACCGAATTCTTAAACGGCTTTGCCATGCTCATGCAAAATGTTAGCGTTTTCATGATTATTTGTGGAAAGGGTATGAAAGCGTTGATGTGCATGAACAATATTATTTCCCGATGACCATACACACACACATTCACACTTCCTCGCTATATGTGTAGGCATGTGCTTGTGTGCAATATTCTTACTGCCTGTAGCACTATTAGAACCCCAGCAGTTGATGTTCGTTCTGTTCGTTCGGTTGGGTAGCTGCTGTGAGCTTGCATACACACACACCCACAGCACAGCACACCCCCACAGCAATTACTGGGGTTCTAATAGTGCTCTACAGGCGGCAGCAAGAATATTGCACACAAGCACATAAATGCCTACACATATAGCGAGGAAGTGTAAATGTGTGTGTGTATGCAAGCTCACATCACTACCCAACCGAACGATCGTCAACTGCTGGGGTTCTAATAGTGCTACAGGTAGTAAGAATATTGCACACAAGCACATAAATGCCTACACATATAGCGAGGAAGTGTAAATGTGTGTGTGTATGGTCATCGGGAAATAATATTGTTCATGCACATCAACGCTTTCATATCCTTTCCACAAATAATCATGAAAACGCTAACATTTTGCATGGGCATGGCAAAGCCGTTGAAGAATTCGTTATACCCTTCGCTCAGAAGGGAACCAATGGGATCGCGTCGAGAAGAAATTTCAATTTTTGTGAGCTGCTTGCTGTTTGTGCCAGCATACATATATTTTTGTGAGAAGAGAGCAGAGAGTAAAAAGCATGGGTAGAAAGAGAAAGAAAGCAAGGGAAAGAGCGGCACATCTCAGGCTTTTTTGGAATATCGACCGTCACCGTCGAGCGCTCGAAGCGGAATGATTTTGCCATCAGCAATTTTTCTCTCCCGACCCGAAAAGTAAAAACCCGAGCAAATACGAAGTTGATGGGGTTCTAATGTCAAAAAATAAGTGTGCACATTAATTTGTTCCAGTTGTCCAGTCTATGTGTTGTATGGTTAGTGATAGTACTGTTGCATACGATCGAAGATTTCTTGTAAAACCATGGAAACTATTAAATGTTGCAACAATCGATAGTTTTGCAGCACTAGTTCTCGATCAACAATCGAAATATCGTCGTTCCTTAAAACTATCGATAGTGCCATACATTTTGTTGCACCTCTAGTATCGGCATACTTTATTTCTTTTAAAATATCGATATATGGCTGGCTGAATTACACAATCGACTATCGTTTATATTTATTAATTATTTCAACTAAATTATTGTTACAAGATGCCGTTTATGAAAGGAAGAGAGCCTTTACGGCGCACGTTAAAATACTTAAATTCGGGAAAGCTAGTTTTAAAGGAGAGGGTGCGCATATTCAGCGTCAGTTACAACACATATGGCTATCATCACGCGGGAGCTAGGTAAACGTCCATTATAATGTGGTTATGATGTCAAATAGGTTCATCCTCTTACAGGGATTTCGTATTTTGGAATATTCCACAAATACAATTCAGGAATCCTGATGTACAAGTCGTTACTTTAAAAAATATAACACCGTCCCCCTTTGTACGCTGTTTCTTTGAGGATGGACGGGATATGATGATCGACATCGAGTCAAAAAGTCGACATGAAATCATTGAACATCTTATCAACGTTGTTGGAAAAACTAGGTAACTACTTATTTTTTTGGCCAACCTTACCGTTAGTGCTTTTGATAACTATTATCCATTCTAGTGAGGAACTTGTTGCGGAGACGCGTTTGGCTGAGAGTAAAGACAATCCAGCCAATTTCGGGTATAGCTGTGAACGCCACTGCATCTGTGAAATTCCTGGTCAAGTTTATTGCTCTGGCACAGTGCCACTACCAGAAGAAATGCGTGGAAAATTTAAATTTGCTCAACAATAAAAGAACATTTCCTTGATAACGTTACATATATTCAATTTAAGAGTGAATGTTATAAGTACTAAAGGATTTTATTTAGTTCCTACTTAGCGTCTTTTGGGAAGTTGACGCAAATATGGTGCCGATGGTTTAGGTTTATTGTGTTTTCCGTGTAGTCTATTACGTTGTAAATCATCACGACTTTTGTTAAATTGATTGATGAAGGGAACATTTGCCTCGGGAGTGGTGTTCAGTTCCAAATTATCATCCGTTTGTCGCTCCAAAGTCTTAAGTTTAGCTTCTATGGCACGAATCGCCTCTGATTTGCTAATTTTATCCTCACGCCTGCCTCGACCCAATGCGGGTATTTCAAGTCGAGGCTTGGGCCTTTGTAGATCATCCTGTAAACGATTATTTGCGTGAAAAATCAGCTGAAGTTATATTTCAACAAAATCAGTCATTTAGTTACATATTTTATGTTCTTGGCAAGACGCACTGCTATAGAACGACTACCAATATTCGATCCGTCTAGTTTTATAAGGGCGTTTGTGGCACCTTCATTATGTTTAAATGTGATAAAGGCATATCCTCGCGACTGCCCGATCATAGGTCCACCCTTGTGAAACAACATGTCAAACTTTTCAATGGCACCGCATTTTTGCATCAGTTTGAGAAGTTGAAACCGATAGTTGTCAAAGGAAAAGTATATATTGGCACAATTCAAGAAAAAAAATCATACGATTGCGTAGTTCACAACTTACTCGGTGATGCGTGAATCTAAATTTCCTACCCAGATACGACGATGTTCGTCAGAGATGTTCACAACTTCTGCATTCGAACGTACGGCAATATTTTTATACGGACTCTCCTACAAAAAATAATTAAATGTTTTAAAATGAGGTAGTCAAGTTTAGTTTCTCGTAGCATACAGCACTCACCATTTTTGTTAGAGATGTTTTAATGAAATATCGATAAATGGAATTATGAGAAAAATTCAATAAAATCGATAGTAGTGATGGTTTTGCAAATGACCATATCTCGAAATACCTTACATTGATATCGATAGACTATCATATTCAAGGGAGTCCACGAGCACATCCTATGTGCTATTTTTCTTTACTCTCCCTCTCTCTTTTTTTCTCTCTCTATCACTCTATGCGAGCACAAGCCAGCAGCTTACAAAAATTGAAATTTGTTCGCGAGTTGCAATTCGCGACAGTGATGCCAATTTGTCCTTTTTCTGGACAGATCTGTCCTGTTTTTAAGCGCTTTGTCCGGAAAAAATATCAAACATCCCCTATCCGGAAATCTGTCCTTTTTTTGTGAATGCAAATCGTGTTCATATTTTCCCAGTTGGTTGGTTGTTTCCCCAGTTGATCGGTTGTTGATACAACAGAATTTTATTAAATAACATCGATCGTGCTCTGCGTACGAAAAAAGATCCCATTTTGCCCATTTTGGGACTCTTCAAGCTCGGTGACGAAACTAAAGCTAAAATAGTTTCGTAGTATGGCAACATACAGCTTGTAAAATGGCAGAATGTTGACAATAGTTCGAAATTTTGGACAGAAGTAAAGCAATATCGGGACTCGGCAGGCAATAACCCGTTTTCGGATCTGATAGCATTCGCGCTGACAATGCTTTCGTTGCCATGGTCGAACGCGGAGGTCGAAAGGGTTTTGTAGCCAGGTGAATTTGGTGAAAACGGAATTACGTAACCGCCTTGAGACAGAAACATTAAATGCTATTTTGACCGTCAGGTAAATATATATACATTATACATTATTGCAATTATATACATGAATTTCAAATTTTCAGATTCGGATTGCGTCGGTACAACTTGTGTTGTATTAGCTATAAGTTGCCAGAAGAGTGCTTGACGCGTGTTGGATCAATGGCGACATACGAGGCCAGGGAAGAGGAAAATGATAACATAATTGGCAATGCCTTGAAATTGTTATAATAAAAAAGAAAAAAAAATACAAATTTAGAAAAAAAAATATTTTACAGACAGTTTTGCCTTTAAAAAAAAAAAAAATTGGCATCACTGATTCGTATGATTCGTCGTATCAAATTTTGACTGGCCGAGCTCGAATTGCCCAAACCCGTGGTAATACCACTAACCATACAACACATAAACTGGACAACTAGAACAAAATTTTTTCACGCATCAAAATATGAGCGAATTGCCGCCCAACTTCGTATTTGTTCGGTTTCGGAAATTTGAGGTCGGGCAGGCAAAATTTTATACGACGTATTCATTGCGCTGCCAGCGTTCGACCGGGATGGTCGTATTTTCATATGAGCACTTTCTGTGCGCTATTTTACTTTACTCTTCCTCTTTTTTTTCTCTCTCTATCTCATTCTATGCGAGTACAAGCCAGCAGCCCACAAAAATTGAAATTTGTTCGCCAGTGGCAATTCGCGACGTACCCATCTGCCCTTGTTAGTAAGAGAATGCCGAACTCTTAAACGGCTTTGCCCATGCAAAATTTTAGTGTTTTCGTGATCATTTTTGGGAAGAGTATGAAAGCGCTGATGTGCATCAGCATTACTTTTTGGCGATGAGCATGCACTCACACATTTACTGTGTCTTGTTTCATGGATGAGTATTTATGTAACTGTGTGCGAAACTTTTGCTGCCTGTAGCAATTGTAGGGCCCAACATTTAATTTCTCATCCGAACAGTCTGGCCAAGCGCCTAGGTACTGCAGCTCTCAGTCGCCGCACTTGCACTAGGAGAAGATTAAAACAACATCACCCTCAAGACCTGCTGGATCGTGCCTTGACATAAAAAATTTTCCCATTACCCATAAGAAATGAAATTTCAAATAAAATATCTTGTTATTGTCTTATTGTTATGTCTCCTATGTTAAAATAAACATAGCTTTAAGTAGTAGCTTTTAATTCATTTCCGTTTAGACACTAACCATACAACACATAGACTGGACAACTGGAACAAATTAATGTACACACTTATTTTTTGACATTAGAACCCCATCAACTTCGTATTTGCTCGGGTTCTTCCTTTTAGGTTCGGAAGACGAAAATTGCTGATGACAAAATCATTCCGCTTCGAGCGCTCGACGGTGATGGTCGATATTCCAAAAAAGCCTGACATGTCTTTCCCATGTCCTCTTTCTCTTTCTGCCATATGCTTTTTACTCTTTGCTCTCTTCTCACAAAAATATATGTATGCTGGCACAAACAGCAACCAGCTCACAAAAATTGAAATTTCTTCGCTTCGCGATCCCATTGGTTCCCTTCTGAGCGAAGAGTATACCGAATTCTTGAACGGCTTTGCCATGCTCATGCAAATTGTTAGCGTTTTCATGATTATTTGTGGAAAGGGTATGAAAGTGTTGATGTGCATAAAGAATACTACTTCCCGATGACCATACACACACATTTACACTACCTCGCTATATGTGTAAGCATTTATGTGCTTGTGCAACGTCTCAAATATTTTTTTATTCATAAACAACAATTTCTGAACTTGATCGTTACACAGAACAATACCACAGCAATGGTGCAGTCAGCGTATTCTAAGAACCTTTGCGCAGCGGTCAACGTACCATGGACGAATCACATGATCCGTTGGCCAAGTCGATGTGTCAGCAAATACAAGGCAGGGCTAACTTCATATAAGAACCTTTTTATATTTCAGTTTATAGTCTGATTTGAACATTAAAACGGCACAATAAAAATACCTTTGTATTTATTTCGTAATACAAAACAATTGAGGAAGAGAAATATTAAATGGCGCCAAACGGTGGTTTGAACTAATCAACCCAAAATTTGTAAGCAGCAACTCAGCATCGCTGGATCGGTATCGCGAGAACTGCTGCAAAAAACAACGCAAAAGAACAACATTAGAATAATTTAACATAACGAAACAAACAAAGCTGAGAAAGTCATGTAAAAACAAGTAAGAAAGCTGTAGTCGAGACTGCTCGACTACGATATCCCCTGAGCCCTTCTTCGAACGAAGAATATTCCAAGAATTATTCGATTCGTTTCTGCACGCATGCAAAACCACGCACACACATATACACTGATCTACGGTTGTATGCATGTATGTGTGTATGCATGTGTGTAAGCATTGTAAGCGTCTTGCTGTCTCGCTACTTTGCTGCTGCGCCACATGGGTTTTGCTGCAAAAACTTTATTGATTAATAATTCTGTTTCTAAATGGACAATCGTATTGGTATCTTCAGATTATGATGATGATATTCATATCTATATGCTATACCAAACTGCATGTCTCTAGTATTTGAAAAGAATTTTTTTCATATTTGGGGGTGGTGGGGCGAAGTGGGGAGCGAAATCCAAAATCTGACAAAAACCGAAATTGTATTAAATTAGTATCTATATATATGCAAAAGACTTGGAGACTCTAACTCTAAAGATGAATTAGCTAGAATTTTATAACTGGTTCCCGATAAATTCGTTTATCGATAACTTTGAAAATATACAAGTTATCGTATTTCTGAAACAAACTCGTGCTGCGCGTGCAATATACGAACCTAACACAAAAAGAATGAACTCTCTAGCTTTTGTATCTTCGGAAATCGGCGCGTTCATACATACGGACGGACGGACATGGCTATATCACCATTTCTCGTCACCCTGATCAAGAATATATATACTTTATGGGGTCTGCCACGCCTCCTTCTGCCTGTTACATACTTTTAACAAAACCATTATACCCTGATTTCCCATTTTGAATGGGCTCAGGGTATAACAAGTAAGAAGGCTCTAGTCGAGACGGCTCGACTACGAGATACCCAGAACCCAAAAAAGGTGATACTCTTCTTCTTTACGCACGTATAAGCGCGCTCTGCTAACCGCGCAGTTGCTGGCGTGGCCTGGGGGTGGGTTGGGCTATACTTTGAACGCTTATAACTCCACTTCTAGATGGATGATCTTAATGAAATTTTCAGAGCAGATTAAGAAAATCTAAATGTATCTATGTGCCAAATTTAAAGTCTCTAGTATTTGAAATGCGTTTTTTCCAAATTGGGGGCGAAGGGGGCGTGGCATCCTAAATCTGAAAATTACTTAATCTGCGTATTCATAATATCTATCTAAATGTACAAGTCTATTGAAGTCTTTAGCTAAAACGGTGTAGAAGTTATGCCCAAAAAACGTAAAAAATTGAAACGAATTTTCGATTTTTTATCGATAATTTGGAAATGGGATGAGTTATCGAAAAAACAAAATAAACTCGTACTGCGTAGCTAACATATGAGTGTTCAAATTTCAGCTCCCTAGCTCTTGTAGTTTCCGAAATCTCGACGTTCATACGGACGGACGGACAGGGCTCATTCAACTTATTTTTTTATGCTGATCAAGAATATATATACTTTATGGGGTCTGCGACGTCTCCTTCTGCCTGTTACATACATTTTCACAAAACCATTATACCCTGAATTCCCATTTTCAATGGGTTCAGGGTATAAAAAGAATTACAGAAAATAGTAGTGTCCGTCACCACGAGTTGGAATTTTTCGAAGATGCAGTAATAGATCGTAACGTTAAGTGTGAGGAAAGTTTAGATATGGTAAAATCTGTACCCGAGTTTAACGGAAATATGTAAGAATATGCTTCATGGCGTACAGCCGCACATACAGCGTATAAACTTTTTGAAGACTATGTTGGAAGCTAGTGCTGGGCGGAACATCGATGTAACATCGATACATCGATGTTTTTTTAAAAATTAGAAACATCGATGTTTATTGTTCGATGATCGATGTTTTGTAAAAATGTTCCATCCAATAAATTGATCCAAAACAGCGGGCAGCGGGAATTCTGGCTTTTTAAAAAATATTTAAATTTTTTCCGCTTATTTTTCTTAGCACTTTAACATATTTTAGAGAATGTATGTACGATGAAGTGTTGTCCATTGTAGTGCCAGGATGTGTAACGTAACAGCCAAGAATTCAAATGCTGGCTGCGAAAAGACTTAAATGATAAGACCAGAATATATTTAGTATAGCTGCCAGTTGATCGCATTGGTGCTTGAAATATTTTAGTAATAGATCTGGGAGTTCTGTGAAGTTTCACAAAACAAAATGTTGCTTTTGGTAGTGGCGAAACAAAATATACCATTCTCATAATGAATCAACTTATATACATTAAGAAGGAATGCTGTCGTGACTATTAAAATATGATTGGCAGTTTAGAATAATGCAATAAAGATAATAATTGTCACGAATAGGACGAAACACTGGACTTTTCGTAAAAAAAAACCTTAAAAAAAGGCAAAAAACTTCATCTTTTTTGCCAGATTTTTTCCCCAAAATTTCAGGTTTTTTAAGTATGTTCCCACATTGTTGTCTCAGAAAAAACTGGCAATACTTCTAAGTTGCTAACAACGATCAGCTAAATTAAGCAGAAAACGTGTTGTGAGCTTGGTAAGAAAAAATTTGCACTTATTTATTTATTTATTTTACTTATTATTTATTATTTTTGTAGGATATTGGTGCTGGCAGGCAATGGATAAGTTTTTGAGAGATATTAGCGAAGCTCGCTAAAATCAAAAAATGTTGACATGCTAGTCTTCATTAACAAAAACGATTGGATCTCAAATAAGATCCATTAGAATATTATAAGGTGAAGCTATCCATACTTAGATTAAATTAAAATAATGATATTAATAACAATTTCATTGCAGATCTTTAAAAATGAGAGAATTTAAAAAAAGCAACGGTTAAGACTGATGAAGATATATTTTTTCTTTATTATTAAATTTTGTTTTTCTTTCATTTTTTAAATTTTAAGTTTTGAATGATGAATAAATTTCAATCAAATATACCATTTAATTTTGTTAACATTGAATACGTTTATAATAAAAAGTTTTTTCCGATGTTTCATTGATACATCGATGTTTTTTATTGCAAAACATCGAAACATCGATGTCGTCAAACATCGATGTTTCTCCAGCACTATTGGAAGCTCAAGACATTACCAAGCATTGTGCATAATTAGAAATAAAGTAAGGGGTCCTGCCGATATTCGTATAGCACACCACTAAATTTCAAGGCGATTATCAACAGACTCGACTTTACATACGCAGATAAGCGGCCTGTCTATATAATTGAACAAGAATTGTCTGTCCTGCGACAAGGAAACCTTACAGTAGTCTAATATTATGGGGAAATAGAAAAAAGCTTACACTTCTAACAAATAAAACCATAATGACCTATGACCAACAGTTGGCTACTTGAATGAACGAAAAGTATAGATCGGACGCATTGAGAGTATTTATCTCGGAAGCTACGAAATTCCCGAGTGATATTTTTAGCTCGCAACAAGGAAACAATCCTTTTTATAAGCAGAAGCTAAAATTTAATAACCAAAGTGCAAAACAAGTACCGCCTCAACCAATGGAAGTTGATACTTCTTCTAGATTCAAATGTCTCTTATAAAAAACAGGTTTCGAAAAGAGCAAATAGTGGAACAGCTAGATACACAGGCCCAAACAACAGAGAGTAAATCATATCTCTCAAGAAGAAAACTCAGAAAATTTAGAGCAGGAATACCAAACAGTTGCAGAATCCGAAGTATCAGACATTGATGATGAGAATAAAGTACAATTAACTACTACTGCAGTTGCCTGCTACCGTTCATTGAGCGAACGATAGCAGGTAAAACGATAAAACTACTCATTGACACAGGCGCTTCTAAAAATTATATTAAAGCTATTCCGGAATTAAGAGGTGTAATAAAAGTAAAAGACATATTTCAGGTTAAGTCACTTCATGGCTTTACTTCAGTTCAAAATAAATGCCGCATGTACCTCTTTAATACTATAGCCAAATTTTTTTTTGCTTCAAAATCTAACAAGCTATGATGGAATAATAGGACTTGACCTTCTTAATAAAGTAAATGCAACATTAGACTTCAAAAGTAAAATTCTAGAAACTGAATCTGGATCTGAGAAAATTCAATCTTAAAAATGCGATCAAAAGAAAACAAAATTCAAAACCTTGTTAAAAGAGAAAATAGGCGTTTTTGCTGATCCTAACGAAGCTGTTCCATACAATACTAACATAATCGATGAGGCAATTTGCTAAAAAATTTTATCTGTACCCACTAGGAGTACCTGAGTTCGTTAATAATGAAACAAGCAACATGTTGAGGGATAATATTTTTAGACCATCCAGGTCACCTTATCACAATCTGGTGTGTAATCGATAAAAAAGGAATAGATGAGCAGGGAAATTAAATTCGAAAACGGTTGATGACAAACATCCTCTCAAACCTAGGAAAGGCAAAATATTTCTCAACTCTTGACTTAAAATCTGGATTTCAACAAATCCTTCTCTCGGAAGAAGATAGAGAAACGATAAAAAACGGGAAGTAAGAATTCTGCAGACTTTCTTTCGGTCTAAAAAGAGCTCCTGGAATATTCCAACGAACAATTGATGACGTACTTCGGGAACAGATCGGTAAGTCTTGCTACGTTTACGTAGACGATATGATTATATTCTCAGAAGACATGGAAAACCACGTATATCATACTGCCTGGATATTAGACAAATTATTTAATGCTAACATGAGGGTATCACGAGTAAAGTCTCATTTTTTTCAAAGAGGAAGTCGAGTATCTTGGATTTGTAGTGCCCCTTGGTGGCATTAAAACCAATCCCAGCAAAGTGGTAGCAATCGCCAAATTCGAGCAGTCAACTACATTGTTCCATCTTAGATTATTCCTTGGTTTAGCAAGGTTTATGCTTTAAACAAGATTTTGCGTCTTTACCCAAACCACTAACGGACATATTAAAAGGTGACAACAGCAAAGTAAGCGCTGGACGGTCAAAGAAAATCCCTGTGAGCCTCAATGAAAAACAAAAGTTGAGCTTTGAGAAACTCAAGAACATTCTAGTTTCTGAAGACGTAATGCTCCTTTACCCTGATTACCAAAAACCTTTCGGCTTGACAACAGACGCTTCATCATTTGGCCTAGGTGCGGTCTTATCAAAGGATAAGAAACCAATTACCATGATCTCTTGAACTTTAAGGGACAATGAATTAAATTTCGCAATCAATGAAATCCCTGAGAAACAATCTGTATAGTGCAAAAAATCTAAACATTTATACCGATCACCAGCCACTAACATTTGTAGTTTCGGATAAAAATCACAATGCAAAAATAAATAAATGGAAATCACAGCATAATGCTCACATTTTCTTTAAACTTGAACTGTTTTCGAAATCAAATAATTATTGAAGAAGGCAATACGGCCTTTGAGGAAATTATTGTTATGTTCGGACAAAAAACATGACATCTCATGCTTCACTAACAGAGAAAACTTAGTGGAAAAAGTCTGCGATGCGGTTAAAAAGGACGCGGTGAATACGAATAAATCTAATTTATCAACGCTAGCATTTATTCAAAACACACTAGTCGAAACCTTTCCTTCATTCTGGCATTCCAACAAGCTGGTCCATAGATGCCCGTGACAAAAACGAGCAGAAACAAATAATAATTGCAGAACATAGCAGAGCTCATAGAGTAGTTCAGGAAAATGTAAAGCAAATTATCCAGGATTTCTTTTTCCATAAAATAACTCATTTAGCTAATGAAATAGTTACAAATTGCAAGATTTGTAATAAGTCAAAAACAGATTATTAGTGAAACACCAATTCCCAATCGAGTAGGCGAAATCCCCCACATAGACATTTTTTGAACAGACAAGAAATATTTCTTAACTTGTATTGATAAATTTTCAAAGTTTGCAATTGTTCAACCCTCAAGAACCATAGTGGACATTGAACCACTTATTCTACAACTCATGAACTTTTACCCCCGCGCCAAAATTGTGTATTGCGACAATGAACCATCACTAAATTCAGGAACAATTCAAACACTTAAAAAATAGTTTTAACGTCGGCATTGTAAATTCGCCTCCGCTCCATAGTAAATCAAATGGTCAAGTAGAGAGATTCCACAGTACTCTCGCGGAAATTTCCAGATGTTCAAAACTTAAAAAACAATTAGGAGATACAATCGAGTTAATTTTACAAGCTACAATTTCTATTGTATATTCTATAACAGAACAATTCATTCTGTTATAAAGGAAAAGCCGATCAACGTAATACATTCATCGCCACCTGATTTCGAAGCGGAAATAAGGGACAGAATCAATATAGCACAGGAAATACTATTACAAAGAGATAACACAGACAGGAAAAATAGAACCTTCCAAGTAGGCGACAAGGTCCTCATGAAATTAAATAAAAGGCTCGGGAATAAGTTAACGCCCTTATTTGAAGACGTTACTGTAGAGGCCGATTTGGGGACAGCGATTCATATAAAGGGGAGGGAAGTACATAAGGATAATTTAAGATAAAATATCCCCATGTACAAATTCTAATGTCTAATATCTTTACTAGGATTTGGATTTTATGCTCTCTACTTTTCGTAACGATAACAACCGGAAAGATCATCGACTACACTAACTCGGACTACATACCGGTAATGGACGGAAAGGCGGTAATTTGGAAGGAGTTCAAATTTCTTAGACATTCCTCAAATCTAATCATGTACTCGGAAATTATCAAGGAAACAAATTCTTTAATGATACACTTTTCACAATCTCACATCAAGAAAATCCATGAATCACACATAGGTCATATCAGAACATTTTTAGATACAGTTAACATTCATCATAGACAGACAAGGAGTATAAATATTCTGGGAACAGCTCTTAAGATTGTTGCGGGAACTCCAGACTTTGAAGACTTCGAAGTACTGAATTTTAAGTCATCTAAAACTAAGGGAAAAAATTAATAGACAGGCAAAAATAAATACGAAAATCCAAGAAAGAATTAATAATTTAACAGAATCTATAAATACTATAGTTAAATTTGCAAAAGAAAAACAGATTGACTCAGGTCACCTTAACAAAACATTACTCGCAAGAAATAGAATTGTAATTTCAGAACTTGAGACAATAATGTTGTCTATTACACTCGCAAAGTCTCAAATAATAAACCCAGCAATTCTCGAATCGAAAGATCTAAAAGAAATTTTAAATGAGCACTCTTCAGTTATAACTGTAACAGATTTAATGGAATTAGCCTATGTAAACGTTTTGTTAGATAATAAGTTTGTACACTTTATAATCAAATACCTTAATCCTAACTAAGTATGTAAAAAGATAATCATTTTTCCTGTTCAGCATAATGGCACAATATTAAATTTCAACGGCGACAATAACATGTAACATTGCTGACTGTGGTAATAAAATTTTACCAATTGGAAATTGCACTGCTACACTAACTTCAACATTCTGCAAGGAGTTGCCTTCAGCGACATGCGCACAACAATTACACTCTGGAGGTATTGCACATTGTAGTACTCGTCCCAGTCCACCTCAGTCACTGGAAGTGGTATATGATAGTATCATCATACTAAATGAGGAAACGGCTACAACAAAAATGAACAGCGGAGCGGACCAAACTATCCATGGCACGTTTTTGCTGACATTCGATGACGAAATTAGCATCAATGGGTCCCTATATAAGAACATGAGAACATCGTCAGTAGATGTCCAGGCTCTGCAACATCAACCTTTATTACTGGTCATTTTGAGCCTACAATACTTTGCAACGTTGAGAAAAAGCTAATCACATGGCCTACGGTGTTCATCGTACTTACTATCATTCTTCTGGTCATAGGATTCTTTGTTTTCAAAATATTTCAAACATGGAAAGCAATTAGGCAACAAAACACTCTCAGCTGTCATTGACTCTTTAAAGAAATCCGAGGACGGCCTTCACTTTAATGAAGGAGAAGTTAACACATCCAACCAGCAATAAGCCAATAATAAGATAAAAATATCTTTTTTTTCATAAACAACAATTTCTGAACTTGATCGTTGCACAGAATAATACTATAGCAATGTTGCTATAGTAGCGGTCAACGTACCATGACGAATCACATGATCCGTTGGCCAAGTCGTTGTGTCAGCAAATACAGGCAGGGTTAACTTCACATAAGAATCTTTTTGTATTTTAGTTTTTAGTCTGATTTGAACATTAAAACGGCACAGAACAAAAATACCTTTGTCTTTATTTCGTAATACCACTAACCATACAACACATTGGCTGGACAACTGGCACAAACAATTGTGCACACTTATTTTTTGGCATTGGCTACCACTCAACTACGTATTTGCTCTGGTTCTTAGTTTTAGGTTCGGGAGACGAAAATTGCTGATGGCAAAATCATTCCGCTTCGAGCACTCGACGGGTTATCTTCCAACAAATGCTCGACATGTTTCACTCTTTCCCTTGTTCTCTTTCTCTTTAACCCAACTGACCGGCAGAATGCAAATATTTCGGCTGATCATGCGTTCTCGGCATGAATGTTTACGATACCAACCGCCTCGAGCGGATATTGCACAACAGTGACAGAAGCGTCCACGCGCAACAGCGTTGCTTCCCAGCGAAATACGATCCCTCGCATTATATGCAATGACAGCGTTTTCAGGGCTTAGGGCTAGCTTCGATTATAAGAATTCATGTCACATAGAGTTAGTTAATTTTTGGAAATAAAGAACGTCGGTCATCACCATGAAATTATTCAAGTCTTCTCATTTAGCGCAACACTGCGTGTCGCCCCAAACCGATACCAAGTGATAACATTGTTCCCTCGTACGTGTTAGTCTACCAAGGTATGAAAGACGAATATAAATAATTGGCGCCCAACGTAATCAAAGTCGAAAAGAGACAAAAATAAGAAAAACCGCATTAAACTCCGACTAAATGTGTCCATCAAAAAAGGGAAATGAAAACTCTAAAAAGACAAAAAGAAAAAGAAAGACAACAAAATATAGATGAAATAAAACAAGAAGTTCACCAACACAGCAGTGCAACGAAGCAGTTCACTACACAACTAAAACAAAGAAGTTTATTACAAATATACTAACATAACATAAGAACATGTGAGTAGGGTGTTCAATAAAAAAATGATTAAAATTCAAAATACAATACAATTCCAACCTTTCAAGAATCATTTCAATATTAATTATTAATAAAATACACGACACACAAAATTCCTTGTCCATATTTACGACGATCCCATTTTCGCTTCTGAATAAAAATATGGCGAATCTCAAAAAGGTTTGCCATGCTCATGTATCATTTTAGTATTTTCGTGATTATTTTTTTGAAGGATATGAAAGCGTGCTGTACATAAGCATTACTTTTTCGCGATGAGCATGCACACACACATTTACTGTGTTTTGCTCATGTATGAGCATTATATTTAATCTCTCATAATCTCAATCAACATATTTTTTTGTGCTGATCAAGATTATATATACTTTGTGGGGTCTGCGACATCTCCTTCTGTCTGTTACATATATTTTCACAAAACCATTATACCCTGAATTCCCAGGGTATAAGAAGGGTGCAATTATAAATATCAAAGATTCAAATTACATTCGAAAAACTACAAATATTAATTACGTCCGTGACCTCCGCCGTGTTTAACCGTTTTGAGCAAGTTATTTTCCTGAAGCTCTTTGTTAGGTTTCCGCCAGATTTTTTGCGCTCCATCAGACCCATATAGATTAAATTTAGACTCGTCACTAAAAATGATTGTGTTCCAAAATGAAACCGGGTTATTTACGTGTTGTTTGGCGAATTCTAGCCTCTTTTTCTTGTTCACCTTAGAAATAAAAGGCTTGCGCCTAGGAGCACGACCATGATACCCGTACTTATACAGGGTATTTCGAACAGTTTGTGGGGTTAAATTACTGTCAAAAGATTCCTGTAGGTTCTCGCATAATTTCACAGCCGAAGTATGTGGATTTTGGACAACTGTGGACACCACACCCCGTTCCTGGCGTTCTGTTAAAATTTTAGGCCGGCCTGATCTGCGTTCTGGAGTTATTTTTCCCGTTTGTGTGTAATGCATTATAACATTTTTCATACTAGACCATGATCTGTCTACAAGTTTGCCAATTTCACGATATGATTTGTTCTCTAAATAGAATTTAATTATTAATTTCCGTATTTCCAACGAAATTTCTGCACCTCTAGCCATTTTGCTCATGATCTCTTAAATTTCCGATTAGAAGTAATTGCAAACACATGCAAGAAGTGATAGCAAACACATGCAAGAACCGAAACGAACCAAAGCACAAAAAGGAATGAAAAAAAAAGGTAGTTTACGATTGTAGCAACGAAAGCGTAAGCTAGAACATAGAGTGTGCCAATACTTTTTTGATGTAAATTTGTGCCTTTATTTATATTTTAGTACAATGCAAAGGAACCAAAGCAGAAATTTAATTTTTTTTTTGAATACTCTTATAATAAATCATTATCATTTATTTATAGCTGTGTTCAAAAAAAAGTTACAGCACATTGAAGTTTGATTTTTCAAGTGTGCCAATACTTTTTTGACTCACTGTGTAAGGCGGCTCATCAGATGAGTCGCCTCACATAGGATTTTGTAGTATGTAAGAGGTTGCTCAGCGGACGAACCGCTTCACATTATTTTGTAGTATGTAAGAGGTTGCTCAGCGGACGAACCGCTTCACATTATTTTGTAGTATGTAAGAGTTTTCTCAGCTGAAATTAGTAGATAAGGGCTTTTTTAGTGCATAAGTGTCGTAGGATATTTTGTAGCATGTAAGAGTTTTTCTCAGTTGAAATTAGTAGATAAGGGCTTTTTTAGTACGTAAGTGTCATGTAGTATTTTTTGTAGTATGTAAGAGTTTACTCGGCGGATGAACCGCTTTACATTGTTTATGTAGGAATGTCAGAGATAAGTTTTGTACTTAATAGATTTCGGTTTTAGTCGCTAAGTATCATTGTTATAGATTAAGACATTTTTTTTGAATTCGCCGGATCAGCGCGCGCAGTGTCGAGGATCGGCAATGCAACCCTGGCGTGGTGGAAAGCTCCGCGGCAGGGTCGCATTGCCGATAAAATGAAGAGCGACACCTCGAAGGCCTGGCTCAAGAAAAGAGCCAGGCAGTTGCTGGAAGCGCGCCGGGCCGCAAAGACGTTAGATCAGTAGCGATAAGCGAAAAATTGAAAAGAGAAAAGCCGCCGAGAGGGCGCGAAATAAAAGGGAATCGACGAAGAAACACGTGAGTTATCTCTCCTGGGCGGGGCAAGGTAGATGGTAGGAACTCACAACCCCAGTATAGTACGACCCCCTTTTACTGTAGAACTAACCCGGCAGTTCGGAACGCGGCCATCGCCCGTTCGCCAGGCGGACAAATCCCTGGCCGTAAAAGGCGCTGTGCCTAGAGAGAACACCGGCGGTAACGCATGGTTGTTCCTCGGCCGACGCCTCTGCCTCAGTAGTGTCCCACTAACCAGTGTCCGAGCAGTTCTAGAGCGTGGCCATTGCCCGCCCGCCAGGCGGACAAATCCCTGGCCGTAAAAGGCGCAGTGCCTCGAGTGAACGCCGGCGGCAACGCCTAGCTGTTCCTCGGCCGGCGCCTCTGCTCGTAGCGTGCGTTATTCGTAACTCTCCCCTTCCTCTTAACCTATGTCCCCTACTAATATAAAATATTTTGTAAAATGACCCCTGGGCAGACTGAGCCTGCACCTCGGCGAAATTCGTTACTTTACAAATGGCGCCCGAGCAGGGACATGGGGCATTAGAGGAGCGTGACAGATTAGCGGCGTAAAAACCCGCGAAGCTGTCCAAATAGAGTTGCGTGATTAGCGTCGAGTTTCTTTAAAGAGAAGATTTTTTTTTTTATATATATATATACGTGCGCATATATATATTCACGCATATTTAAAAAAAAAAAAAAAAAAAAAAAAAAAAGTGACTGTCGCGTCGACCATACCCGCGCATACCCTACAGCCAGCACGTGGTTGGCTGTTACGCGCGAGAAACGAAAAGAACGAAAACGAAAACGGAAAAGTAACGGGAATCGCAACAGCGCCTAGCAACGGCCGAAATTGCGCCGCGATCGAAAGTAAGCGCGAGTGCAACGCAGTGCATAAAGGGCGAAAATAAATATATATATATATATACACATATATATATGTATATAATGAATAATAATAAAGTAGAACAAGAGAATATATATACATCTAGATATCTATACATACACATATATGTGTTTATATGTATATAATGATAGCAGCAATAGTGGACGGAAACGTAGTTATTAATACCGCGAGAGAGCCTGAAAGAAGAGCGAATTTTTTTTTAGTGACGGTTGAAGACCAGAGTGTCGGCCGAATATACCTTGCGTCATCGCCAAGAGTGTGAAGGGTATGCTGACTAACGGAACAAGACCATAAAGTTCGACGCGCACAGTGGGCCAGAGGCCAAGAAAAGTGAACGCGCGCACAGTGGGCCAGAGGCCAAGAAAAGTGAACACGCGCACAGTGGGCCAGAGGCCAAGAAAAGTGAACGCGCGCACAGTGGGCCAGAGGCCAAGAAAAGTGAACACGCGCACAGTGGGCCGGAGGCCAAGAAAAGTGAACACGCGCACAGTGGGCCGGAGGCCAAGAAAAGTGAACACGCGCACAGTGGGCCAAAGGCCGGGAAAAACGGAGTAAATAAAATTTAATAAACTCGAATAAAATTAACTAAATTTGAATAAAATAAAATAAATAAAACGAGTTAAATAAATTTAAGTTTGAATAAAACTGTTTTTAAAAAAAAAAAAAAAAAAAAAAAAAAAAGCTGATAAAATTTAAATAAAGTAAAATTAAATTAAATCAAATAAAATTGATTGAATTTAGATAAAATTAAGTTAAACGGAATCAGACGAAAATTGACTAATATTAAATAAAATAAAATTAAATAAAATCAAATAAATTGATTAAAATTAAAAGAGACAAGATTAAATGAAATCGAGTTGATTAAATTTAAATAAAATCCAATTAAATAAAAACAAATAAAATAAAGTTAAATAAAATAAAAGGGGGAAAAAAAAATAAAATAATAATAATTAAAGCAAATAATGAAATAAATAAATAAATAATTAAATTAAGTAAAATTAAACAAAATCCAGTAAAAGTGTTAAAACTGCGGGGAAAAAAAAATATAAATAATAATAAGATATATATATATATACGGAATAAAATTGAAATTGAGCACAGGCCGAAAGAAGACCATCAGAGAAACCCACCCGACGATATAAGGATGGATACGGGTGAGTGCCAGAATCCGGGGTTGGGTGTCCGTTGGGTATATCAGCGTAATAAAGATGAGCTGATCGCAGTCGCCCGGGAGCTCGGCCTCGAGACCGAGGGCCGAGTCGAGGATTTACGGAAGAGGTTGTCCGTCTTTATACAAGAGAGCAGCCACGCGTCGGGGGTTAAAACGCGTCTAGCGGAATTGGAGGCTCGGTTCGCAAAGGTACCCGAAGCCAACTTGGGGGGTACGATGCCTTGTATGGGCAGCCGCGCATACCAAAAGTCGGAGCCCGACTTGCGGAGGATACAGGATAGAGAGGCCATTTCCATGTCGTCGCTCAGAATAGACGTGCCGGTCGTAGACGCAAAACCCACGACTCGAACGCACAACAAAAGGGGAATCGAGGAGGTGATTAGAATGCCGCCGGAGGAACCGCGAGCGACCCAACGAGTTCAAAGGCCCTCAGTACCGCCCGAGTCCTTCCCGCCCTGGGGCGTGGCAGAACAGGTGAGGAAGTGGGGTATGAGGTACGACGGGCTGTCGGATCCTCTTGGTTTTATAGAGATCTTGGAGGAAAGGGCCATAACGTATGGCATAGAACTCGACAGGATGCCTAGAGCGCTGAGCGAAGTACTAGCAGACAGGGCGGCCAAATGGTTCTTAACCAGCGGGCTTCGGGACATGCCATGGTCAGAGTTTAAGAGGGAGTTTTTAGATTTTTTTTTGCCGCCCCAGTATTTTGAGCGCCTGGAGGACCAGATTCGCGCGCGCCGTCAGCGAGACGGGGAGTGCTTTAAGGACTATCTAATCGAACTTAGACTACTGATGCGCCAGGCAAGGTACACCGAAACGCAGGAATTGGGCAGAGCATACGAAAACGCTGCACCTGAGTATAGGATGTATGTGAGACGCCACGACTTCTCGTCACTCACTCAACTAACTCACATGGCAGCGGAGTACGAGAATGTGCGGGGGCAAAGGTTAGAGCAGGAAAGGAGGGCCGCAGCGAGCCGACCGAAACCCAACTGGACGAAGCCGGCGGAGGGTAGACCTGTTAACCCGTTCCGCGCGCAAGCGCCGGAACCCAGAGGAGACGGACAGGCTGCAGGAACCGACGCGACAGGGGCGACGAGCTTTTCTGAGACGGCACATCGAATGATAACTCAGGAGACCGGAAACGGGTCAGATTTACGTCGCGTATGCTTTAGGTGCGCGCAGATCGGGCACTTCGCGAGAGATTGCCCCAACGAACGAGTAGTTTTTTTGCCGACACTGCGGTCAAAAGGGAAGGAGCGCGCGGGAGTGCTGTGAGAAACACGGTGCGGGAAACGGCCAAGGG
Source organism: Drosophila buzzatii (assembly GCA_035045845.1). Lineage (NCBI taxonomy): Eukaryota > Metazoa > Arthropoda > Insecta > Diptera > Drosophilidae > Drosophila > Drosophila buzzatii. The sequence continues at coordinate 282,515 of JAWNOS010000094.1, read as the reverse complement.
CGCCCTCTTCAGGTGTGGAGCGGCGCCGTTTAGACACAGAATACCAAGGCACACGCCCGTTGATAGTGGAGGACGGGAAAATCGTGGCGATGGTGTCGGTCGGGGGTCAGTGGATGACCGCTACGATTGATACCGGGGCCACACGCAGCTTCCTCAGTGAGGAGTGCGTAAAGAAGTTAGCAGTAAGAGGAGAGTTCCTAGATGTACAGTCGCGCATAAGATTGGCCGACGGTTCATCCCTGAAGGTGAAGAAAATGATGAAGGTGGGCGTGGGTCTCGCGGGGAAGGTGGTGACGATGACGGTGCTCATCATGCCGACCATGCTGGACCACGTCATCTTGGGGATGGACTTCTTGTGTGCCATGGGCACGTCGATGCAATGCGGGAATGCGGCGCTGGAAATACGGATGGAAGAGACGCCATCAGGTAAAGTTCCGTTACCGGTGGAGCGGTTTGCGTCGAAAGAGGGCAGCCAGCCTAACGGCCAGGGTTTGCTCGCTCGACAGGCGACCCAAGCAAGAAGAGCAGGAGAGGTTGCGCGGACCAACATACGAGGCGAGAACGCGCCGGGGGGTCGCGAGAAGCAAAAAAACGGCGGATTGAGGAAAGCGAGGAACAAGGAAGGGCGTAATAAAGCAGAAGATGGGAAGACATCGGAGGGGGGGCCCAGAGAAGGCCTTTCTACGAAAGGGAATAATAGGTCGGATCGTGGGAAAGGAGCAGCGACTCCCCAGTGCGAAGTGAGGGAGGATAAAAGCGTGGGAGAACCCGAGAGGGGCACGCAAGAGTTGAATACGCTGGAGGTAGAAGCACCAAACGAGTCTAAAAGAGGCCCAGCGGGAAGCGAAAGCCCTAAGGCAGAGGGAGATGATGATGAGGAGTCGTCAAGCGACGGCGGAGAATGGCCCGACGAATTAGAGCTCGAGCTGAAAGAGTTCTTGGAAACGGAGTTAGCCCTGTTCGAGGGCCTCGAGGGAGTCTCTCATATAGCGGAGCACAGTATCAGGATGCGGGATAACAAACCCCTCAAACAGAGGTATTATCCGAAGAATCCGGCTATGCGCAAAGTCATTGATGAGCAGGTGGATGAGTTACTTCGAGTCGGGGCAATTGAACCTTCGAGGAGTCCGCATAGCGCGCCTATAGTCCTGGTAAAGAAGAAGACCGGGGAATGGCGAATGTGCGTAGACTACCGACAGTTAAATGCGCACTCTATCCCAGATGCGTACCCCGTGCCGAGGATCAACAGCATCCTCGAAAAGTTGCGGCATGCCAAGTTTATTTCCACGTTGGATCTCAAAAGCGGTTACTGGCAGATCCCGATGGCGGCGGATAGCCGGGAGTGCACCGCTTTCACGGTCCCAGGAAGGGGGCTGTTCCAATGGAAAGTAATGCCCTTCGGATTGCACTCGGCAGGCGCGACGTTCCAAAGAGCGTTGGACAGAGTCATCGGACCAGATATGGAGCCATACGCATTCGCCTACCTAGACGATATTGTGGTGATCGGGGCTACGAAGGAACAGCATGTTTTGAACCTCAAGGAAGTGTTCCGTCGGCTCCGGGCGGCAAATCTCAAGATCAACCGAAAGAAGTGCAGTTTCTTCAGGGAAAAGTTGACATATCTGGGACATGTCGTGAGTGGCGAGGGGATATGCACGGACCCTGCGAAGGTCGAGGCAATTCAGAAACTCCCGTCCCCGACGAATTTGAAGGAGCTGCGACAATGCCTAGGGATGGCGTCGTGGTACCGGAGGTTCGTGCCAAATTTCGCTTCGTTAGTCCAGCCAATGACTGCTCTACTTAAGAAGGGGCAAAAGTGGGCGTGGAATGGAGAGCAAGAAGCGGCGCTGGGTAAACTCAAGGAGAGCCTGACGACGGCGCCGGTACTAGCGTGCCCCGATTTTTCGACAAAATTCGTCTTACAGACCGACGCCAGCGATTACGGCCTAGGCGCGGTTCTCACACAGAATGTAGAGGGGCAAGAGCGGGTGATCGCATACGCGAGTCGGAAATTGTCGAGGGCAGAATTGAATTACTCGGCCACGGAGAAGGAGTGCCTCGCTATCATCTGGGCAATTCGGAAGATGCGTTGCTATTTGGAAGGCTATCGCTTCGACGTGGTCACAGACCACCTGGCGCTAAAATGGCTCAACTCTATAGAGAGCCCAACTGGCAGGATCGCCAGGTGGGCGTTAGAGTTGCAGCAATATCAGTTCGACGTCCATTATCGCCGGGGAAATCTGAATGTCGTGGCGGACGCTCTTTCCCGACAGCCCGTGGATACCTGTCAGCAAGCGGTGGAGGTCGATTCCCCTTGTAGATGGGTGGCAAAGATGACCGAGAGAATCAACAAGGAACCAGAGAAATTCAGCGACTATGTCGAGCAGAACGGGCGGCTTTATAGGAACCTGGGGTATCGGATAGACGAGGAGGACTATATCCCCTGGAAGCTGTGCGTCCCCGAAAGTCAACGAGATCGAGTTCTGAAAGAGTGCCACGACGCTCCCACTGCAGGCCATCGAGGGGTGAGGAAAACGGCGTCGAGACTGGCACAGAGATACTACTGGCCAGGAATGTTCCGCGACGCCGCCAGGTACGTGAAGCGATGCGAACTGTGCCAGAAGTTCAAGAGCGACCAGCGGAAACCGGCAGGGCGAATGCTGACCAGGCAAGTGGCGGAACCCATGGCGGTCCTGTGCGCTGACTTCGTGGGACCCCTGCCTCGTTCGAAACGCGGGAACACGATGTTACTGGTGTTCCACGACGCCTTCGCTAAGTGGGTGGAGCTGATACCGATGAAGAGGGCTACCGCTGCGTTGTTACAAGTAGCGTTCAGGGAACGCATACTCGGCAGATTCGGGGTGCCAAGGACATTTGTGTGTGACAATGGATCACAGTTCACTAGCAGGAGCTTCCGCTCGTTCATGGAGTCTCTAGGAATAGTTCTTCAGTTCACCGCACCGTACTCGCCGCAAGAAAACCCCACGGAGAGGACAAACCGGACCGTGAAGACCATGATAGCGCAATATATCGAGGGCCACCAGAACTCATGGGACGAGCTACTGCCCGAGATAACGCTAGCGGTCAACTCCAGTGTGGCGGATTCCACTGGCTTCACACCTTCGTTCTTGATGACGGGACGTGAGCCGCGCTTACCAGCTGCGCTGTACGACGAGGTCACACCAGGCTCTGCAACCATGGAAACCGATCCGAAGAGCAAGGGTGACAGACTGAAGGAGGTGTTCGAGGTGGTCCGCGGCAACTTGCAGCGTGCCTCAAAGGATCAGGGGCGCTATTATAACTTGCGCCATCGCGACTGGAGGCCGAAGTTGGGATCAGTGGTGCTGCTGCGGCATTATCAGTTGTCAAATGCCGCGGAGGGTTTTGCGGCAAAGCTGGCGCCGAAGTTCGACGGTCCATATACGGTCGTCAAATTCATATCCCCAAACGTCGTGCAGTTAGTTAAGGCAGGCGAGCGCAAGAGGAAGGTGGCCAACATCGCGCAACTGAAGCCATTCTATCAAGGCGAGGGAGAAGAAGATAAAATAGCCGCGGACGGGGGTGGGGGAGTGGCCGTTGGTGAGCGTTCGACGACGCTAGCCACACCACATCTCGAATAATAACCCATCCCGGTGGAACCCCCCATTGACAATAACACTAACCAGTAGTTAGACGGCCACCGTCGGCCAGCCTTAATGAGTAGAACATTAGTAATAAGATTACGTTCATCCACAGGTACGAGAGTTATGGAAGAAGAGCCGATAATAATTAGCAGCGACGAAGAGTCACCCCGAGGATCGGCCCGGGTGGAGGACGTGGACAGTGACGAGACTGAGCCCTTCCCCAACGAAGAGGCGCGAGAACGACCACGGGATCCAAGATACGGCCGGGACTATTATCGCCCGAGGGGCGAGAGGACCGACGCTCGCCGCCCGCACACGGTTTATAAGTCGTCCGTGGGCGTAGTGGTGAGGCTGCAAGACGCATGGATGATCATGCGAGTGGACTACACCACCATGTTCGTCCCAATGCCGAGATGCCGCAGCTCACCTCCTTACGTCGAGGAACCGCCTTCCCCCCCACGGCAACCGGACACGTCGGAGTCGGATATAGCGGTCGGCCCCGAAGACGAGAGGTCGCGGGGGTGGTCAACCCCGACGCCATGGACAGCAAGTGAGGAGGAGGAGACTCCGACCGCCAAATCGACGGAGCAACCCGCACCGAGGGAACATGGCCGCGGCACCGGATGCGAGCGCCCTGACTCGAGCCCCAGATCAGGCGGCGAGGTACGGGAGGAACGAAGAGCGGAAGCAGCCGACGAGGGAGTCGAAAGGCGAAATCGGGAGCGAGGTAGCCAGTGCCCGCCACGCGGGGGGGGCGACGGCAGGGAGTATTGTCCCTCCGTCAGTAACCCCACCCCAACGACTGCGGCGCGGGAGTACGGCGAAAACAAGATGACGGGCGCGAGGGGACTCTCCGGGTCACCGCGGGCCAAGCGGGACGCGGTCAGCATCGCCCGATTCGAGGCAGCATCAAGCAGCGAGGATGAGCAGCCAAACACCCTGTTCCGCCGTCGCTTCCAGACACCCGCGACCGAAGACTGCAGCGCCGAGTCACAAACGGCGCCCGCTGGTCGATCAATGGGGCCCGCCGGAGGCCAGAACCTCCCCGACGAGCCCACACCACGGCAGAGCAGTTCAACATGGCGCAGGCAACGCCGCCCTAGGCGTCGAGGCCGCCCGGTCGCCAGTCCGGAAAGCGCGTCGGCCGGACCGGATCACAGACGCAGAAGGAGGGAGTCAACGCCTACCCATCGACGAGACGACTACGGAAAAGCTAGGCCGAGGACGGAGGAGTCACCGACGAGCCAAAACAGCGAGGAGAGGAAACTCCTAGCAGACCTGGCCGACGTGCTGGACGGCTGGGAGCCCGATCTCGCGGAGGCGTTTTCCGGGGAGTCGACGACAGACTTGCTCCCCCTGTTTCCCGTCAATTGGCGGATTCTGCCGCCCACTATGGTCCTAAACGCCAGCACGATCCACCAACTTAAAGCAGAGATCGCGTTACGGAAGCCTCGCCCGACCCGAACCCGCTTCCGAGCCATGACGGAGAACGGACTAGTAAACGTGACTATGGCAGCCCACGGGAGGGTAGTGATCTCTCTTGTAAATAAGGGGGGGGTGTAAGGCGGCTCATCAGATGAGTCGCCTCACATAGGATTTTGTAGTATGTAAGAGGTTGCTCAGCGGACGAACCGCTTCACATTATTTTGTAGTATGTAAGAGGTTGCTCAGCGGACGAACCGCTTCACATTATTTTGTAGTATGTAAGAGTTTTCTCAGCTGAAATTAGTAGATAAGGGCTTTTTTAGTGCATAAGTGTCGTAGGATATTTTGTAGCATGTAAGAGTTTTTCTCAGTTGAAATTAGTAGATAAGGGCTTTTTTAGTACGTAAGTGTCATGTAGTATTTTTTGTAGTATGTAAGAGTTTACTCGGCGGATGAACCGCTTTACATTGTTTATGTAGGAATGTCAGAGATAAGTTTTGTACTTAATAGATTTCGGTTTTAGTCGCTAAGTATCATTGTTATAGATTAAGACATTTTTTTTGAATTCGCCGGATCAGCGCGCGCAGTGTCGAGGATCGGCAATGCAACCCTGGCGTGGTGGAAAGCTCCGCGGCAGGGTCGCATTGCCGATAAAATGAAGAGCGACACCTCGAAGGCCTGGCTCAAGAAAAGAGCCAGGCAGTTGCTGGAAGCGCGCCGGGCCGCAAAGACGTTAGATCAGTAGCGATAAGCGAAAAATTGAAAAGAGAAAAGCCGCCGAGAGGGCGCGAAATAAAAGGGAATCGACGAAGAAACACGTGAGTTATCTCTCCTGGGCGGGGCAAGGTAGATGGTAGGAACTCACAACCCCAGTATAGTACGACCCCCTTTTACTGTAGAACTAACCCGGCAGTTCGGAACGCGGCCATCGCCCGTTCGCCAGGCGGACAAATCCCTGGCCGTAAAAGGCGCTGTGCCTAGAGAGAACACCGGCGGTAACGCATGGTTGTTCCTCGGCCGACGCCTCTGCCTCAGTAGTGTCCCACTAACCAGTGTCCGAGCAGTTCTAGAGCGTGGCCATTGCCCGCCCGCCAGGCGGACAAATCCCTGGCCGTAAAAGGCGCAGTGCCTCGAGTGAACGCCGGCGGCAACGCCTAGCTGTTCCTCGGCCGGCGCCTCTGCTCTCGTAGCGTGCGTTATTCGTAACTCTCCCCTTCCTCTTAACCTATGTCCCCTACTAATATAAAATATTTTGTAAAATGACCCCTGGGCAGACTGAGCCTGCACCTCGGCGAAATTCGTTACTTTACAACTGTATGTGCGTAACTACTCTTGCTACCTGTCTATTTTGTATGGTTGGAATTGTAGAGTGACTGTCAACTGAGCCTTTACGGCTTGCAGCAGTCATTTTGAAAATAATGAGTATATGGTGTATTCTGGCATTTGTCAATACAGATGAATTTCCTGATCCACTTAAACAGTTTATAAACCGAAATACGATATATTCGATATTTGTTAATGCATATGTATGCATATAAACATACATGCCATATGCATATGGGGTAATGGATTTGAAAGTCTATAAGATCGAGCAAATGCAAGACCGTTCATACAATTCTAAGGCCAAGGCCCTCAAGAATAACGAACTGCAAATGTTGGGCCCCACAATTGCTACTGGCAGCGCACAGTCACATAAATGCTCATGCATAAGACACAGTAAATGTGTGTGTGCATGCTCATCGCGAAAGAGTAATGCTTATGTACATCTCGCTTTCATACCCTTAAAAAAAATAATCACGAAAATACTAAAATTTTGCATGAGCAAGGCAAACCTTTTTAAGAGTTCGGCAAACTCTTATTTAGAAGCGAAGATGGGATCGTCGCGAATCCCAACTCGCGGACAATTTTTAATTTTTTGTCAGCTGCTGGCTAGTGCCTGCGTACAGACACATACTTACATACAAGTTAACACGAGAGAAACCCCCTCCTATCTCGGCGCCCCCTGCGCTGAGTCAGCGAGCTTACGCGGGCAACGGCCGCCGCGTAGCCAATACCGCCGTTACCCCACCCCGCACAGAGTATGCGACCGTCGACGACCCATTGCCGTATCGAGTATGGCGCTGCGTCAGCAACTTTCGGCCAAGAGCTGGCCGGCAACAATTGAAAGTGCGGAGTCAGATTTCCTGCACTTGCGCAACCCAGCGACAAGAACAACATGCGGAGTCAAATTGCTGACTCCGACGGCAAGTGCAGCGTCGACACTGAAGCTAGCGGCGAAGAGGTCTGATGGAATTCCAAGCCGGCCGGCTCGGGCAGATCTTGTGCGACGACCAAAGAAAGAACTACATTGAATCAAATAACTCTGTCAATTAATAACCGAATAAAACAAACAAATTGTCAATCCAATTGTATTGTTATTTCTGTCAGATTTATTCTAAGAAACTTAAACTCATCATCAGCTCAAAGAGCTCCCTTGCGACATCCTCTAAGCAATACACTTCGATGCGAACAACAAGGTAATATCGCCGTCTGTACAGTGCCGTCTGTACAGTGCCGTCTGTACAGGTAGGCTTAACTGGCGCCCGAGCAGCTCCACTTTAACAAGTGGGAACTCGAAAATTACAAAGTGAAATAGTAACAAAATATATAAAATCAAATATAAAACAAGTAAGAACGTTGCAGTTAGGCGCAACTAACTGCGAGAGACGCTGTTCCTGTAGGTGCCTGTCCTACAATAAGGGGTCTGCCTGGTCCGTCAATTGGTCCAGGATAAAATGGAACTTGCGGCCTCGTCAGAATAATTAATCTTTAGGCACCAGTGTTTCAAGTCATACTACTTTATTGTCTCAGCAAGCGCAGCTTGCACATTAGACAGCGCATCTAAGTGCGAGCAGAGGGTGAGCGAAACTCCTATGCTCGCTCTTACAGCAATCTCAATTGCTCTGCACACTGGTTACAATCTTTTTTTTTTTTTAAAAGGCATGTCTTCAAATGCCTTAACATCGGCCGCGTTGAAAGGCCGTAGGGCTTCAATACAATATTAATTTTTCAGGTTAACTTATCAATTAAGTGGAAGCGGGGCAATGCGATGGATTGCCCTCTTGTAGGGCCGGATTTGGTCTTTATGATGACCACTCGCACCCTACCATCTCCGCCGGCTATGGCTTCGGTCACCACGCCTAGCATCCATTGTTGAGGAGGAGCGTGGTCCTCTCCCACGAGGACGACTGTTCCGACCTCCACGTTTTGCCTCTCCTTGGTCCACTTCGATTTTTGCTGGAGGCTCAGTAGGTAGTCCCTTGACCAGTCTGTCCAAAATCGACGCTTGATGCTTGATATCAGCTGCCATCTTTTTAAGTAAGTCAGCTTGACGTCGTTGACTGGCTCTGTAGACGCGAGTGGCAGCGGCGCGAGCGTTGTCCCTATTAGGAAGTGTGCTGGCGTGAGCACTTCGCCGTCGTTGGGGTTGTTGCTGGGAGCGACCATTGGCCGCGAATTGAGCACGGCATCGACCTCGACCAGCACGATGGCCAACTCGTCCTGCCGTAAGACTGCGCTGCCCATTGCCTTGAGTAGCAGCCACTTGGCAGACTTCACTGCCGCTTCCCAGAGACCGCCGAAATGCGGCGCTCGAGGTGGAATGAAAACAAATTCCATTCCCCGATCCGCAGCAAACGTTTCCATGTCCAATTTTTTGGCATGGAACGTGCCCATGAGGTCCAGAGTGCGTGCAGCACCCACGAAATTGGTGGCATTGTCGCAGTACAGCTTCCGTACAAGGCCACGTCGACCAATGAACCTGGATAAACACATCAAAAATGAATTGTTTGTTAAATCGGTTACTAATTCGAGATGCACAGCCTTCGAGGTACAACAAACAAATACGGCAATAACTGGCGATATTCCACTCCGCTGATCTCAAATGATCTATTTCCATGTAAGCGGTCAGCAGGAAGATCACCCATTATTTGGGATAGAAGTTTCGGCTTATAGCGAAAGCAATGTACGCACTTTCGAACTACTGCACTGCAATCTTCTCGAGCATTGACCAGCCAGATCTGTTGACGAAGCAGACCCGTTAATACCAGTGGATTGGCGTGGCAATGAGAGCGATGCAAGTGCTCCAAATAAAGCGTTACGAATCTACATTTTTTTTTAAGTAATAGGGGAACTTAGCATTATGTGCTAGTGGTGCCTTCAATAAACGACCTTCTACTCGTAGCAAACTCAACACACGCCTGCCATGCTGATGTGGATGCAAAAACGGTGTCAATTTTTGCAATGCCGGTTGCAAAACGATTGATTTCCTTAGCTTCTTTATTTCATCGATGAATTCAATGTGTTGAATTACGGATATGACTGCAAGAAAGGCAAAACATAACTCAGAAGCTGTAGGAACCAGTGAAGTATGACTTTCTTGGATTGACTTTCCATGGATTTGGCATCCTTTCGTCTTGAGTGTACCAACGTAACGAGGTATATACAACGAGTCTAAATTTGAGAAGCAGCTAGTTATTGCCTCAAATTCTTGTCTCATTTGGACAGGTAGTTGGACATCCCACCCCAGGTTTGTGCAACCACATTTCTTGTAGAAGGACTTTCGCACGAGTTACGATCGGACTTAACAAACCTAAAGGGTCGTATAATCGTGCCACAAACGACAGAACGGACCGTTTGGTTGGTTGTACCTCTGTTAAGCAGTTCATGGTGTATCTAAAACTGTCATCCATAGGATTCCAAATTAATCCTAATGTTTTTGTGTCCTCGTGATGACAAATGATAATATCATATCTTGCTGGCTGTGCTGCAAGTTGCTTACTGTTGGACGACCATTTTGTGAGAGGAAATCCAAATGCTTGAAGAATTAAGAATTATTATCAAGTCTCGATGCAACAAACATAATTCCTCAATGCTATCTGCTCCTGTTAACAAGTCATCAACATAAAAATCTTGGGCTAACGATCTTGCAGCCGCTGGATGCGTGGAAGCATGCAAGTCGCTTAGATGATTTAAACATCGAATTGCTAAGAATGGAGAAGTCGCTGTCCCTTACTTTACTGTATTCAAAGTTGCGATGGGACTCATCAAGTTCCATTTGACGGTACATTTTAGCAATATCTGCTGTAGCAGCCCAAGGGCAAAGTCGAAATCTTAGCAAAGTCTCCCATAACTGAGGCTGGATGGTCGGACCCACCATGAGTAGATCATTCAGCGACAATTGAGATGAGGACTTGCTGGAAGCATCAACCACTACTCGTAGTTTAGTGGATGCGCTGTGAGGTCTTAGCATGCATTAATAAGGGATGAAATAATGCGGCTCTCTCGGAATTTGATTATCGGTTGGGCTCATATGACCCAAAGCCAAGTACTCTTTCATGAAGTCAATATACATTGGCCGAATGGCATCTTGTTTGCTCATTCTTCTTTCCAAAGCCAGAAAAAGTCGCCTGGCTGTGTCATATGATATACCAAGACTGTGTGGGCTTGATTTGAATGGCAATGACACTCTGAACCGACCTGAGGTGGTTTGGCAAATAGTCTCTACAAAGGATTTCTCGCACAGTTGTTGTTCTGGGGTATACAAATTCGAAGCAGCAGTATTTGGTTTTTCTTCCAACTCCCAGAATTTACGAACTATCGAATCTATATCTATGTCGTCCTTTACGACACTAACGAAAGTCGACGAATTATTAGCTGCATTAGCTGCTCGGCAGCGACCAGACACAATCCAACCAAAGGCAGTCAATTGCAATGTTGGACTGTTATCAGGTCCCTTTATTTGGCCCTCTCTTAATATATCAAAAAATATATCAACACCGAGCAGCAAGTCTATCCGTTGTGGCTTGTGGAACTGAGGATCAGCTAATTGTACATTATCAGGTACCTTGATCTCTTCAGTATGCTTCTCTGGTTGATACGACGACATAGAACGTAACACACCAAAGTCTGTTCTAATTTCTGTATCGTCCGTTCGAGATGCTATGGCGGTTTGAATGCTGTGACGAACAGAAGACTGACAGTTAGCAATGCCCAACAACTGAATCCCAAATTTTTGCCTTTTCAACTTTAGCTGTTTGGCAAGTTCTTCAGTCATGAAATTAACTTGCGAGCCGGAATCTAACAAGGCCCTAGCTAAATGGTAAGATCCACATTGATCTTTTATCTTAACAACTGCGGTTGCTAAGAGAACTTGATCTGAGGCTATCCGTGCGTGATTTACAGATGAAGTCTGTGAAGAACTAATTGGAAGGACTGCCGACATAACTGCTGAGCTACCTTGAGTCGCCTCAGAGCTATATGCAGTATGGTATGGTGCGGCGTAGAGCACACACGACAGTGGGCTGATTTACAAGCAGCCACTGAATAACCTGTTCGCAAACAATTTATGCATAGCGGATAGCTCTTTGCAAATGCAAACCCGTATTTGATATGGGATTGCTGTGAACGACGAACACGAATGGACGAAGTGATCATTCTTTTTACAAAACACGCATTTAGGGTCTTGTGGCAGACTTGGCAGAGCGACAGCTAGCGAAGATTTCCCAATTCTTTTCCTATTGTCCTGAACTGCCTTACGACTTGATCCAGATGATTCTTCAGCACTTAAGTGTTAATATCGTCTGTTTAAGGCAGCTTCACAATCTTGCCACAGTGGAAGTTTGTTGTAGTCAAGATTCTCTTCCCACCTAAAACGCGTGCCAGCGTCTGCTTTCATCATTACCAAATGGATGAGCATGGCATTTGAAATCTGTTTATCAGATCCTAGCGATAACAACGATTCGTAAATAGCACGAACTGAAACCAGCATGCGCAAAGATGATGCTGATGGTTCAGACATGCATGGGAGGTCAAACAACTTAGCGATGCTGTTAAAAAATATGAGACACTGATTGTCGTACACATTTTTTAAGGCAGTTAACGCTTTTCGATATTTAGCATGTGTTACCTGATAAGCCTTGACAGTGCCTAACGCTTCTTTTTCCAAACAGGACAACAAGTAAGTGAACTTTTCTATATTCGATAACCGTGGCTCGTTATCTACTAAACTTTCAAACAGACCAATGAAATTTTTATATTCCGAATATTCGTCACTAAACTTTGGAAATTTTATATTCGGTAAATTTCTGAGTGTGACACGGAGCCAATCATTGTAGAGTTGGCGGGACTCTCAATTTTAGGTTGACTATCACTACCTCGCTTCATTAGAAGTGCCTTAGTTGACACACATAATTCCTATTAAGTGGACCGAGACATTAAGTCAGCATTAATTCAATAAAAACAAAAGAAAAGCTCACTTATGTATGACAACAAGCGAAGAAAAACTCAAAGAAGTTAAAAAATGCGCGCGATCGGAATAAATATCAATATATTACGCTGGCAGTGTTTAACTATACTTGAGTGACTGTAACAGACAGTTATTAGATATAGCCACTAACCATACAACACATAGACTGGACAACTGGAACAAATTAATGTGCACACTTATTTTTTGACATTAGAACCCCATCAACTTCGTATTTGCTCGGGTTTTTACTTTTCGGGTCGGGAGAGAAAAATTGCTGATGGCAAAATCATTCCGCTTCGAGCGCTCGACGGTGATGGTCGATATTCCAAAAAGGCCTGACACGTACCGCTCTTTCCCTTGCTCTCTTTCTCTTTCTGCCCTATGCTTTTTACTCTCTGCTCTCTTCTTACAAAAATATATGTATGCTAGCACAAACAGCAAGCAGCTCACAAAAATTGAAATTTCTTCTCGACGCGATCCCATTGGTTCCCTTCTGAGCGAAGGGTATACCGAATTCTTAAACGGCTTTGCCATGCTCATGCAAAATGTTAGCGTTTTCATGATTATTTGTGGAAAGGGTATGAAAGTGTTGATGTACATAAACAATACTATTTCCCGATGACCATACACACACACATTTACACTTCCTCGCTATATGTGTAGGCATTTATGTGCTTGTGTGCAATATTCTTGCTGCCTGTAGAACTATTAGAACCCCAGCAGTTGACGATCGTTCGGTTGGGTAGCGATGTGAGCTTGCATACACACACACATTTACACTTCCTCGCTATATGTATAGGCATTTATGTGCATGTGTGCGATACACTTGCTGCATGTAGCAATTCTAATTTCCGAGCGATTGCTGTTGGGTAGCTGATGTGAGTCTACACACACACACATACATATGTAAGTGTACGTCTGTGATGTCATAATCACAATCGCCGAGTATCACTTGTATAGGCACTTGAATGAATGCTCTGCCTGGGGTGTGCTTACCTCAACTTTGAGTTAAGTAAACGATTTTCGGTTCAAATTGCACGAGAGGTCAAATATTTTCAATTACCTGTTCGGTTATCATTTGTTCTTTAATATTTAGTACCTGATTTGACCCTATAGACAAAAATGGAACAAGTTGTTTATGCAAAAAATTTGCATCCGTTATGTAGACATATTTTCCACTAAATAATTAAAATATACATGTATTATGTTTTATGTTTTATTTATTTTAAAAAATCTTATCCACGAATAATTTTCAGGTTTCTTTTACTAAAATTACCCAAAATCGTTTACTTAATTCAAAGTTGAGGTAGGCACATGCCCAATATTCGAGACCCATGCACGAAACATGCAAATTAGAATTGCTACATGCAGCAAGTGTATCGCACACATGCACATAAATGCCTATACATATAGCGAGGAAGTGTAAATGTGTGTGTGTATGCAAGCTCACATCGCTACCCAACCGAACGATCGTCAACTGCTGGGGTTCTAATAGTTCTACAGGCAGTAAGAATATTGCACACAAGCACATAAATGCCTACACATATAGCGAGGAAGTGTAAATGTGTGTGTGTATGGTCATCGGGAAATAGTATTGTTTATGTACATCAACACTTTCATACCCTTTCCACAAATAATCATGAAAATGCTAACATTTTGCATGAGCATGGCAAAGCCGTTTAAGAATTCGGTATACCCTTCGCTCAGAAGGGAACCAATGGGATCGCGTCGAGAAGAAATTTCAATTTTTGTGAGCTGTTTGCTGTTTGTGCTAGCATACATATATTTTTGTGAGAAGAGAGCAGAGAGTAAAAAGCATAGGGCAGAAAGAGAAAGAGAGCAAGGGAAAGAGCGGTACGTGTCAGGCCTTTTTGGAATATCGACCATCACCGTCGAGCGCTCGAAGCGGAATGATTTTGCCATCAGCAATTTTTCTCTCCCGACCCGAAAAGTAAAAACCCGAGCAAATACGAAGTTGATGGGGTTCTAATGTCAAAAAATAAGTGTGCACATTAATTTGTTCCAGTTGTCCAGTCTATGTGTTGTATGGTTAGTGATATAGCGAAGACAACAACCAGAGTGGCTGAGTGACCATTATCACTAACCATACAACACATAGACTGGACAACTGGAACAAATTAATGCGCACACTTATTTTTTGACATTAGAACCCCATCAACTTCGTATTTGCTCGGGTTTTTACTTTTCGGGTCGGAAGTGAAAAATTGCTGATGGCAAAATCATTCCGCTTCGAGCGCTCGACGGTGAAGGTCGATATTCCAAAAAGGAATGGCATGTGCCGCTCTTTCCCTTGCTCTCCTTCTCTTTCTGCCCTATGCTTTTTACTCTCTGCTCTCTTCTCACAAAAATATATGTATGCTAGCACAAACAGCAAACAGCTCACAAAAATTGAAATTTCTTCTCGACGCGATCCCATTGGTTCCCTTCTGAGCGAAGGGTATACCGAATTCTTAAACGGCTTTGCCATGCTCATGCAAAATGTTAGCATTTTCATGATTATTTGTGGAAAGGGTATGAAAGCGTTGATGTGCATAAACAATATTATTTCCCGATGACCATACACACACACATTTACACTTCCTCGCTATATGTGTAGGCCTTTATGTGCTTCTGTGCAATATTCTTACTGCCTGTAGCACTATTAGAACCTCAGCAGTTGACGATCGTTCGGTTGGGTAGCGATGTGAGCTTGCATACACACACACATTTACACTTCCTCGCTATATGTGTAGGCATTTATGTGCATGTGTGCAATATTCTTGCTGCCGCCTGTAGAGCACTATTAGAACCCCAGCAGTTGATGTTCGTTCGGTTGGGTAGCTGCTGTGAGATTGCATACACACACACATATACATACACATTTACACTTCCTTGTCATATGTGTAGGCATTTATGTGCCTGTGTGCGATACACTTGCTGCATGTAGCAATTCTAATTTCCCAGCGATTGCTGTGGGGGTGTGCCTACCTCAACTTTGAATTAAGTAAACGATTTTGAAGAAAACTGAAAATGATTCGTGGATAAGAAAGTTAAAATAAATAAAACATTTAATATAATACATGTATATTTTTGTTATTTAGTGGAAAATATGTCTACATAACGGATGCATATTTTTTGCATAAAAGGGTCATTTTACCTGTATATCTAGTCATTTCTTTAAAAGGGTTATATGTGACCCTTGCGCAAGCATTTGAACAACTTGTTCCATTTTTGCCTATAGGGTCAAATCAGGTACTAAATATTAAAGAACAAATGATAACTGATCAAAAGTTAATAAAAAATAATTGACCTCTCCTGCAATTCGAACCCAAAATCGTTTACTTAATTCAAAGTTGAGGTAGGCACACCCCCACAGCAATCGCTAGGAAATTAGAATTGCTACATGCAGCAAGTGTATCGCACACAGGCACATAATTGCCTACACATATAGCAAGGAAGTGTAAATGTGTATGTGTATATGTGTGTGTATGCAAGCTCACAGCAGCTACCCAACCGAACGAACAGAACGAACATCAACTGCTGGGGTTCTAATAGTGCTCTACAGGCGGCAGCAAGAATATTGCACACATGCACATAAATGCCTACACATATAGCGAGGAAGTGTAAATGTGTGTGTGTATGCAAGCTCACATCGCTACCCAACCGAATGATCGTCAACTGCTGGGGTTCTAATAGTGCTACAAGCAGCAAGAATATTGCAAACAAGCACATAAATGCTTACACATATGGGCAGGTAGTTTAAATGTGTGTGTGTATGGTCATCGGGAATTAGTATTCTTCATGCACATCAACGCTTTCATACCCTTTCCACAAATAATCATGAAAACGCTAACATTTTGCATGAGCATGGCAAAGCCGTTTAAGAATTCGGTATACTCTTCGCTCAGAAGGGAACCAATGGGATCGCGTCGAGAAGAAATTTCAATTTTTGTGAGCTGTTTGCTGTTTGTGCTAGCATACATATATTTTTGTGAGAAGAGAGCAGAGAGTAAAAAGCATAGGGCAGAAAGAGAAGGAGAGCAAGGGAAAGAGCGGCACATGCCATTCCTTTTTGGAATATCGACCGTCACCGTCGAGCGCTCGAAGCGGAATGATTTTGCCATCAGCAATTTTTCACTTCCGACCCGAAAAGTAAAAACCCGAGCAAATACGAAGTTGATGGGGTTCTAATGTAAAAAATAAGTGTGAACATTAATTTGTTCCAGTTGTCCAGTCTATGTGTTGTATGGTTAGTGCTATTATTTTGAGTAATCTATACTGACTGTGTAGAGCGATTGAGTGCAATGCATGCACTCTTGCCACTGCGCAAAGTGAGAGCGTGAGTACCAACGAGCGAAATTGCTAAGCGAACGATTAAGCAATTGAGTGCAATGCATTCCCACTTACACATGCACAAGCGAGAGCACGCCGATATGTGCAAGTGAAAACGCAACATTAGTGCAAGCTAGAATGCAAGATATTAGTGCAAACGATCGCATACTATGAGAGCGAGAGTGCAAGTTTTGAGCGACATTTAATGCATGCAAGTGACGAGCGCAAGTGCTGAGCGGAAGTGATCAGCGCAAAGCTAGAGCACTACTGTATGTGCACGCGAGTGTGCAAACGATATTGCAAGCGAGCATACAAACGATGAGTGTAAAGCAAGCGCAAGTGAAGAGCGCAAAGCGAGAGCGAAACTATAAGTGCAAGCGAGAGCGCAAAGCGAGAGCGCAAAGCGAAATACGAGACGAAAATGAGCAAGAATTGCAACACGCTAAAGACGCCAAAGACAATTTGGATTATGCGAATTACCAGAGATTGAACAGGGCAAAGGTCAATTATAATATGCACCTTATTTTATTTATTTTTATTTTTTTTTAAATAAATTCAACATAATTCACATAGGCATAGATAGGTTTGTATATAGAATTGTTGATATGGCAATTCTAGCTCATATATGGCAACGCTATAGATATACATAGCTGTTAAGTACATACTGATCTATGTTAATAAAGTCAGTCTATCATCATACGCCAACAGGTTATGGGCTCAGGGCTTAAGCTCGCGCACTAAGAAATAGTGCAAAGAATAGAGTGAAAAAGTGACGCTCTAGAAGTTTCTGTGCATAACGGACATTGCAAGCAGAAAAGTGAAAACATTGAAAATGAGTTCTATGTACAATATAGAAAAGCTGGATGATACCAACTATGACGTTTGGAGTATCACGGTAGAAAGTGTTTTGGTTCATCAAAATTTGTGGACCGTGGCTTCTAATGAGTTTATGAAGCCAGAAGATGAGACAAGTGAAGCGTTCAAGATATGGAAACGTGAAAACGACAAAGCTAAGCCAGTGTTAATTTTGTCGATGAGTCCGTCTCAAGTAAACTATGTGAAGAGATGCACTTACGCAAAAGATGTGTGGAACGAACTGGCAAAGTTACATCGCTCGTCAGGACCTGTTCGCAGGGTAACATTGTTTAAACAGTTTTTAAACAAGAGAATGGCAGAAGGAGATAATTTGCAAAAGCATATCATGGAGTTTTCAAATATTGTTGAAAATCTATCAGCAATTGGTATAACGCTACAGGAAGAGCTGATCGTCATCATGCTACTATCAAGTCTACCGTCATCGTTTGAAAATTTTGTTGTTACTTTAGAGGCTCGCGATGAGTTGCCGAGCTTTAGCAGCATAAAATGCAAGTTAGCAGAAGAGGTTGAGAGGCGAAAAATCAACGATCAACGAGAAGCAACGCAATCATTTTCGGCAAAGCAGACGGGACAATAAGGCAAAAGACGAGGAAAAGATGAGACGACATACAGGCGCCGTAATTTCAAATGCTATAAGTGTGGCCAGCAAGGTCATTATGCAGCAAACTGTACGACGAAAGAAGCAAATGGAAAATTCGACAAAGAACGACGCAGGAAAAGTAGCGAATAGAGCGAAAGCGCAAATAGAAAAAATAGAGATGCGCATTCAAATCAACGATCGTTGCCGGCATGATGGGAAACTATCGTATGACTGACGATACTTGGGTTATCGATAGCGGAGCAACATCGCATATGTGTGCACGTCGTGATTTATTCGATCATTTTGAGCAACACAATGAAAGTATCGAATTAGCTGGAAATAATTTTACGACGGCTTGCGGCAAAGGCACAGTAAATATCAACAGCATGTGTGGCTTTGAAATTGCTTTAAAAGACGTGTTATTTGTACCAGGGCTGCAATGCAATTTCATATCAGTTGGAAAGGCAGTTGCAAACGGATGTTCAGTTGAATTTAATTCAGGTTTTGGCAGTTTTTGATAATAAGAATATACTTATATTAAAAGCCAAAAGAATCAGCGGTCTGTTTCTGTGTGAAACAAAGAATTATGAAAAGTTGTGCTTATCGAAAAGTTATGACGTCAAGAAATGGCATGCACGATACGGCCATTTAAATGTGCAGAGTCTTCGCGAACTAAAAAGTAAAGAAATGGTGCATGGATTGGCAGTAAGCTCTGCCATAGAACATTTTGATTGCATAAGTTACTTAAAAAATAAATGTCATGCGAGACCATTTGAAGATTCAACAAATAGATCAAAAGAGATTCTGGAGTTGATACACAGTGACGTGTATCAAAGTACCTATAAGCAAAGTATCAAATGGTGGGCCCGATACTTTCTTACGATGATTGACGATAAAAGCCGTTACATCCATGTTTACTTTATGAAACAGAAGTCAGAGGTGACAAAAATATTTAAAGAACATGTAACGATGTTAGAGCGTCAGAAAGGTCCAAAAATAAAAATCATCAGAACTAATAATGGCACCGAATATGGCAATAAAGATTTTGACGAATATCTCAAGATGACTGACAGCTGACTGCACCGTACACCCCGCAGCAAAATGGTGTTGCTGAGCGCTGTAATCGGACACTGGTTGAGATGGCAAGAGTAATGCTGAATAGTGCAGCATTAAACGAAAGTTTCTGGGCGGAGGACGTATATTTCATTGAGGACAGCGTATCTGAGTCAACCGAGAAGCCGAGTGTCCATAATGTCCAAAGATGATACTGATCATGAAAGTATACAGGAGCATCATTGCGATACTGAACATCAGTCTGATGATGATGTTGACGTAGGTGAACAGCCAAGGAGTGGGCCAGGCAGGCCTAAAATAATCAGAACGGGCTTGAAGGGACGGCCAACTAAGCAGTATAATGTAGCAAATGTAATGTTAAGTAATAACATTGAAGTTCCAGTTACTGTACAGCAAGTACAATCGAGTCTACAAGCAGAGGAATGGAAAGCAGCAATGCAGCAAGAGTACAACGCACTGATGTGTAATGACACATGGGACCTGGTTGAATTACCACCTGGTCAGAAGCCTATAGGCAGCAAATGGGTGTTTACATTGAAAACAAATCCATCTGGAGAAGTTGAGCGCTACAAAGCGCGCTTGGTTGCTAAAGGATGCAGCCAGAGATATGGTATAGACTTCGAAGAGACGTATTCTCCAGTAGTGCGCAATGCTACAATACGTATGATCCTGGCTATGGCTGCCGAGTACGAGCTTTATGTACATCAACTGGATGTGTCGACGGCATACCTGAACGGCATTCTAGAAGAAGACATATACATGCGACAGCCAGAACACTACGATGACCGTTCTGGACGTGTGTTGAAGCTGAAGAGGTCGCTGTACGGCCTGAAGCAAGCTGGTCGAGTTTGGAACACCAAGCTGGATGGCGTTCTAACCAAGATGGGATACAGTGCATGCGAGAGCGAGCCATGCCTGTATATCAAGTGCTCAGATGACCAGACGATAAACCTAATTGCAGTATATGTTGATGATATGCTACTGGCATGTTCAAACATGGGTGAGATGCTAGCTACTAAAAAGGCTATTTCTTCTGAATTTCAGATAGTAGATAAGGGCCAAGTAACAAACTTCTTGGGCCTTGAAATCCAACGGGAAGGAAGGACTGGTGCGATTCGCGTGAACCAAAGGAAGCATATAAAGGATCTGCTTAATGAAATGGGCATGACCAACTGCCGCACTGCGTCAACTCCCTTGGAAGCTAATTTTCAAGTAAACTGTGAGAAAGAGTCATGTAAGCGCGTTGCCATGACAGAATATCAGTCGGTGATTGGCTCGTTGATGTATATTGCGCTGTGCACAAGACCAGATATTTTGCACTCAGTGTGCAAGCTCTCACAAAGGAATTCGAATCCACATAGCGAACATCTTGAAGCAGCAAAGCATGTCCTGAGGTATCTGCACACAATAGCAGATCTGTCGATAGTCTACGAGAAGACCGAAAGGAGATTGCTGGCTTTGCAGATGCAGATTGGGCAGGTGACTCAACTGATAGGAAGTCCTTCACTGGATATGCCTTCATATGGGGAGGTTCGGTTTTTTCATGGACATCGAAAAAGCAGAAATCAGTTGCGCTGAGTACTACTGAGGCGGAGTATATGGCGCTCTCTGATGCTGCAAAGGAGGCGATTTATTTAAGAAAGCTAATAAGCGAAATTAAACCATATTGTAAGCCTGATCGTATAACAATTTCTGGAGATAATGTAAGCTCTTTGAATCTTGTGAAGAATCCAGTATATCATGCGCGAAGCAAACACATAGATATTAAGTATCATCATATACGAAATTGTTATGAAAACAAGTTAATCGATTTGACCTATTGTCCATCAAATGAAATGATAGCCGATATTCTAACAAAGAATTTGTCAAAAGCTAAACTTATGAAATGTACTGCGTTGCTTGGTTTAATGTAAATATGAGCATACGAATTGAGGAAGAGTGTTGATATGGCAATTCTAGCTCGTATATGGCAACGCTATAGATATACATAGCTGTTAAGTACATACTGATCTATGTTAATAAAGTCAGTCTATCATCACACGCCAACAAGAATAATATTCTACATGTCTCAAGTAATGCATTTATTTATTTGCTCTTGCATTACTTGGTGATCTACATGCACTATGTTTCTCTGGTACTTCCCTGATTATTGATAAAATCCATAAAACAGCCTTCCAATCCTGAAGAGTCCACCTGGGGGCGCCAAAAATGTCCTATAATAAGGGGTCTGCCTGGTCCGTCAATTGGTCCAGGATAAAATGCAAATTGCGGCCTCTTCAGAATAATTAATCTTTAGGCACCAGTGTTTCAAGTCATACTACTTTATTGTCTCAGCAAGCGCAGCTTGCACATTAGAGAGCGCATCTAAGTGCGAGCAGAGGGAGAGCGAAACTCCTATGCTCGCTCTTACAGCAATCTGGTTACAATCTTATTTTTTTTTAAGGCATGTCTTCAAATGCCTTAACAGAGCCGTTTATTTATTTAATAAATATTTAATAAACGAAATATTATTTCGGCAATTGAATTGTGAATTTTTCGATCGTTACTTTAGTTTTGTCAAAAGGCGCTCTAGCAGTGCCTTATTTGGTTTTAGTTAACGTAGCCTATGTCAAGGCAGTGGCGCTGGTGGTAAGCGGTATACAAGCCGCACTTATGTGCGTGGGTTCGAATCCCGCATAGAACTTTTTTTCCAAAATTTTTTATTTTTTATATTTGGGTATTTTATATTATTATATTTATAATAAAATGCTTGTTGCCAGCGCCAATTCATAATAAGATATTTATAAACATAAGCATATGAATTGTGTTTTTCCGATTTTCCATGCTGCGTGGCACAGTGGGGCCTTTGCTCATTTTGCGTCCCAAAAATCATAACTTTTGAACCAAGTAAGATATTTTTTTATTTCAATAAATTATTTGTATTATTTTTAGAGAGTATCTTTAAATAAATAAAAAAAAAATTTTAATTTTTTAAATTTTTTATTTATTTATTTTTATACCCTGAACCCATTGAAAATGGAAATTCTTAATCTTTAAAATCGCAATCAATATGTAAATAATTGGTGCTGTATTTGTCTTGCAACTCGATTCACAAGTTGACCATTTATCACAGAAATGCGCTGCTTTGCAAAACTTTGCCAGTTTGCCCAACTTTGAAGGGCTATAACCCTTAAAATAGGTCGAATTTCAAAAATCTTTTGGATACTGTCCCTTTGGACAATTTCCAATCATATGAGATCAACTTTTTGAAAATCGTTTTTCATCTATTTTCTGATTTTTGGGACGCCGGCAGAGGCCGCACTGTGCGTGGCAAGTAATTTTTCTATGCATGCATATATGTATGCATGTGTAAACAGCTATTTGCAAGTGTATAAATTATGATTTCGTTATATTACCGTCTATTCGTGAGCAACGCAC
Source organism: Drosophila buzzatii (assembly GCA_035045845.1). Lineage (NCBI taxonomy): Eukaryota > Metazoa > Arthropoda > Insecta > Diptera > Drosophilidae > Drosophila > Drosophila buzzatii. The sequence continues at coordinate 259,903 of JAWNOS010000094.1, read as the reverse complement.
TGGATAAAACAGGTTAGATGAATCGTAACTTGTTGCTTTATTGGATAAATTCAAACTAACTGAAAAGTACAAAATATTCTTACACTAAGCTAGCCCTGCCCTATAATCGCTGAATCAGCGATTATGTTTGTTGTATTATGTTACGACGTCGCGACGATAGCGCAGCGCAACGTTTGGCACAGTTGGCACCAAGCATTGACTCAATTCTGCTGATCGTGCAGAATTGCAGTCGTTGACTTTTGCTGGCTGGATGTGTTCCTTTTTGATATTGTCAATATGTTGGAGATTCTGGAAGTTCAGCTTCTGGAGATACTGCATGCTCAGAATCTCTTGGTGGCCAGTTATATTTAAAGTAGCCGATACCGCCGAGCCTGGGTGACGTTTGACCATGTATTTCGTATTTTTGTACAGGGACCCATTTACATAGATCTCCTCATCAAATGTCAGCAAGTTTGTGCCATGGACGAACTTGTCAGTGCCGTTGTCCATTTGTATTATAACTGTTTCTTCGTTGATAATTATAATACCATCATCTATTACCACTATCGGCTGTAGATGACTGGGACGAGTGTTGCAATGCGCCATACCTCCAGAATGTAGTTGTTGCGCACAGGTTGTTGTGTTTAGTTGCTTGCAAAACGTGGAGGTGAGGGAAGCGGTGCAGTTTCCGATTGGTAGGACTATATTACCGCAGTCCGCGACGTTGTTGTTTCCAGCGAAATCAAGTATTTTTCCATTATGTTGGACAGGGATCAGGGTTATTTTCTTATATATTACTCTAGGATTAGGATATTTAATTAGGAAGTGTACAAAATTATGGTCTAACAAAACTGAAACGTAAGCTGTTTCAATTCAATCTGTTATTGTTAAATTTGTAGGGTGCTCATTTAAAACTTGGCTTACATCATTAGAGTCAAGGATTGCTGGGTTTATAATTTGTATTTTTGTGAGCGTAATAGACAACATTAATGTTTCGAGTTCGGAAATGACAATCCTATTTCTTGTGAGTAAAGTTTGATAGAGGTACCCTGTATCAATCTGTTTTTCTTTGGCAAATCTAGTTATATTATTAACGGATTCTGTTAGGTCATTGATTTTTCTCTGTACTTTAGTGTTTATGAGTGCTTGTTGGTTAACTGAGTCAGTTAGCTTTTGTTGATGGAATTTCAATTGTTCAAAGACGTCAAAATCAGGAGTCCCTGCTACTACTTTTAAGGCTGTTCCTAGAATATTTATACTTCTAGTTTGTCTATGGTGAATATTAACAGTTTCTAGTAATGATCTAATATGACCTACATCGGATTCGAGAATTATTTTCATATGAGACTGTGGAAAATGTTTCATAAGTGAATTTGTTTCCTCGGCAAGTTCCGAGTACATTGTTAAATTAGAGGTATGTCTTAAAATTTTAAAGTCTTCCCAGATGACCGCGTTCCCGTCCATGATGGGGATATAGTTCGAGTTTGAATAGTTGATAATTTTCCCAGCCGTTGTTGCTACCACAAGTAGAAAACGTAGAATCCAAACCCTAGCGAAGATACAGAGCAAAATAAGTACTGGGGGGATACATATTTTTTGTTTTATCTTATGTTATCCTTATGGACCTCCCTCCCTTTTATAAGAACCGTTGTTCCCAAATCGGCTTCTACAATGACTTCTTCAAATAACGGAGTTAGCTTGTTGCCAAGTCTCTTATTCAATTTCATGAGTACTCTTTCGCCTACTCGGAAAGTTCTATTTCTTCTGTCAGCATTCTGCCTTTGTAACAGCAGATCTTGCGCTCTGGATATTCTATCTCTTATTTTTGCGTCGAATTCGGGTGAGGAAGCATGGATTATGTCAATTGGTTTCTTGTTTACGACAGAGTGAATTGTCTTATTGTATTCTATTGTTGCTTGACGTATAACGTCAATTGTGTCATTTAGCTGTTTTTCTAATTTTAGGCATCTTGCAATTTCTGCAAGAGTGCTATGAAATCTTTCTACCTGTCCGTTTGAAGTACTGTGTAGTGGTGGAGAATTTACAATTTCAACATTAAAACGGTTTTTTAAAAGAAGCTTTATTGTTTCTGAGTTCAAAGCCGGCTCATTATCACAATAAATAGTTTTAGTGCTTGGGTAAAAGTTCATAAGCTGTAGGATTGAGGGTTCAATATCTGTTATTGTTCTGGAAGCTATGGGTTGTACAATGGCGAATTTTGAAAACTTATCGATACAGGTTAGAAAATATATTCTATCTGTAGAAAAAATGTCAATGTGAAGAATTTCTCCCACTTGGTTAGGGACTGGCGTTTCACCGATGTATTGCTTTTGGGGGTGCCTGTCGTATTTTCCTTTATTACAAGTCTTACAATTTGCAACTATTTCATTTGTCAAACGCGTCATTTTTGGAAAAAAATAGTCTTGAAGAATTTGCTTTGTGTTTTCCTGTGCTGCTCTATGGGCTCTACCATGTTCTGCAACTATAATCTGTTTTTGCTCGTTTTTGACATGAACGTCGATTACCAACTTGTTAGAATGCCAAAATTTTGTTGTCGGGAAGGTCTCAACTAGTTTATTTTGAATAAATGCTAGTATCGGCAAGTCGCATTTGATCGCATTCACTACGTCTTTTTTTACCGCATCACACACCTTCCCTATTAAGTTTTCCCTGTTTGAGAAGTGAATGATATGTCTCGTTTTCTGTCCAAACACTATGATAATTTTTTCAGAAGCTGTTATACTTTCTTCAATAATTATTTGGTTCCTGAAACAATTGATCGGCTTTTCAGTAGACTCGATAGTATATGTCAATGAAAGTTCACTGTGCACAGTGGCTAAGTCTGATGGGGCTTCTTCTTCTGAAGCGTAAAGGTTTTGTCTCGATAGAGCATCGGCGACGAAATTTTCCCTTCCTGGCTTGAAGTGAATTTGAGCGTTGTGCTCATCGATGAATGATTTCCTTCTTTTAATTTTCGCATTTGTATTCTTATCTGAGACTGCAAATGTAAGTGGCTGGTGGTCAGTGTAAATATTTCAATTTTTTACACCGTATAGATAGTTTCTTAGGGATTTTAAAGCCCACACTATCGCAAGTAGCTCACGTTCGTTTGTACCGAAATTTAGCTCATTGTCTCTTAAAGTCCGGGAAATCATGGTTATCGGCTTTTTATTTTGTGATAAGACAGCGCCTAAACCAGAGGACGAAGCATCTGTCGTCAAGTCAAATGGTTTCTGATAGTCAGGGTAAAGGAGCATTACATTTTCGGAAGCTAATATATTCTTTAGTTTCTCAAAGACCAACTTTTGTTTTTCGTTGAGGCTTACAGGGATTCTTTTTGACTGTCCGGCGGTTATTTTGCCGTTGTCACCCTTTAGTATGTCTGTTAGTGGTTTGGCTATAGATGCATAGTCTTTAATAAAACATCTGTAATAGCTTGCTAAACCAAGGAATGACCTAAGATGGAACAGGGTAGTTGGCTGTTCGAATTTGGCAATTGCTTCTACCTTGTTGGGATTTGTTGAAATGCCGCCACGAGATACTACGAATCCAAGATATTCAACTTTTTCTTTGAAAAAATGAGACTTTTCTCGCGATACCCTCATATTTGCGTTATACAGTTTTCCCAATACCCAGGCGATGTGATGAACATGGTTTTCCATATCCTCAGAGAATATGATTACATCATCTACGTAGACGTAGCATGACTTACCAATCTGTTCCCTAAGAACATCATCAATTGCTCGCTGGAATATTCCAGGGGCATTTTTTAGACCAAATGGAAGTCGGCAGAATTCGTACTTTCCATTTCCTATTGAGAAAGCGGTTTTTTCTCTATCTTTTTCTGCAAGAAGGATTTGGTGGAACCCCGATTTCAAGTCCAGTGTTGTAAAATACTTGGCTTTCCCTATAAAATACTTGGCTTTCCCTAGATTTGAGAGGATAGCTACTATATTGGGTATGGGGTATTTGTCATCAATTGTTTTAGAATTTAGTTTCCTAAAATCAATGACAAGACTTTTTTCCTGTTTCCCTGCTCATCTACTCCTTTCTTATAGACTACCCACACCGGATTGTTATACGGTGATCTGGAGGGTCTGATAATATTATCCCTTAACATGTCGTTCGTTTCCTTGTTAACAAAGTCAGTTACTCCCAATGGGTAGAGATAAAGTTTCGAGTAGATTGGGTTCTCGTCTTCTGTTCGAATCGTGGCAATGATGTTCGTATTGTATTGGAAGAGCTTCGTCAGGATCGGCAAAAACGCCTATATTTTCTCTCATCATTTTTGTGAATTTTTTTTTAATTTCTTGAGGAACATCTATGTTTTCAATTTCTGTGAAGTTAACATTTAAACAATTTCTAAATTGGATTATTTCAGAGCCGAATTCAGTATTTAGAGTTTTATTTTTTAAGTCCAAAATAGCATTTACTTTATTAAGAAGGTCAAGACCTATTATACCGTCGAAGCCGGTTAGGTTTGGAAGTAGGAAAAATGTGGTTTCAGTATTGAAAAGATACATACGACATTTATCTGTAACTGGGGTAAAGCCATGAAGTGACTTAACCTGAAATGTGTTTTTGACTTTAGTTACGCCCTTCAATTCAGGAATAGGTTTAATATAATTCTTTGAAGCGCCTGTATCGATGAGAAGCTTTATTGTCCTACCTGCTATCGTTCGCTCTACAAACGGTAACAGGGAACTATGTCTAAAAAATTTAGCTCTTGGTGTTCATACTCATCCTCAATATCTGATACTTCGGCTTCTGCATTTCCCTGATATTCTTGTTCTGCATTTTCAGGGTTTCCCTCTTGTGAGATGTGGTTTACTCTCTGCTGTTTTAGGCCTGTGTACTTGGCTGTTCCACAATTTGCTCTTTTCAGAACCTGATTTTGAGACGATACAAAGGTTTGATTTTGCTGGGTCGGTTGTCTGAATCGCGAGGAAGTATCGACTTCCATTGGTTGAGGCGGTTCTTGTTAAGGGGCTTGGTTATTGGATTGTGATTAGACTCAACTTCCTGTGCTAGAGCCAAAGCTGATGGCAAATCTTTGGGTCTTGCTGAGAAGAAGATATCACTAAGAGACTTCTTTGTGCCTGGGATAAACACTCTCAGTGCATCTGCCCTGTACTTCTCATTAAGAGAAGCGGCTAGAGTAGAATCATATGTCATAATTGTTTTATTTATAAGCAGTGTCAATTTCTTTTCAATTTCCTCATAGTACTGTATTATTGTTAAGGTTCCCTGTCGTAGAACGGACAACTCTTGTTCTATTACATAAATAGGGCGTTTATCAGCGTACGTAAAATCGAGTCTGTTTATAATAGCTTTTAAGTTTAGTGGTGTATCATAAGATGATAGTACCATATCAGCAGGGCCAATTATTTTGTTCCTAATTATGCCCAATGCCTGATAGTGCGTAGAGCTTCCTGCATAACTTTCGAAGATTTTGTACGCAGTGTGTGCGGCTTTCCGCCATGAGACATAAGTCTCGAGCTTTCCTTCAAAATCCGAGAGTGATTTCACTATATCTAGCGTTTCATCGCATCGGACACCTGGAATTACTTCCGCATCCTTAAACACTTCCACCTCGGGTACGGACACTGATAAGCTTTTAAACTCGCTTATAATTTCATCTACTTTTTTTTTTCAAATACCAGTGCTTGAGTTTGTAGTGCAGTGTTTACTGCATACTCAAGCAGCGCTTTTAAATTTTCTTCACTCACCGGCCACTAATTTATTCCTTACGTCTTTTATTAGTTCCTTTAATTCTGAGTCTAACTCTTCTACTTCACATTTACTCATAAGACTTATTTCGATTGTTCTTTTTATTACTTTTAAGTTTTGTGTCGCAAAAAATATTTATTATAAGCACCTTTCTTTCCTTTAACTCTTTCTTTATTTATTTGTTTATTTTATTTATTTCAAATAAGCACTCTACTTACATGTTTTTAGTGTGTTGTTTTTATTCTAAAATTATAGGTGTAGTTTATTTTCTGGTCTCTACTATTTATTCTGATCTCCGCTGTTGCTGGTTGATGTCCTGAATAGTGTGTCTTCGCTAGTAGTTGCTGACCTTGCTGACTCTGTGGCAGCACGTGGTGACGCGTCGTTGTCTCTTTTTACTTTCACTTGTTTAGCAGGGTGAAGAGTGTAATGTTTTTTTTCAACTTGGTTTTGGTGTTAACGAGAGTTTGCCTTTTTTACTTTGCACGATTGGGGTGCGAGATTCGTTTTCGGTTGTTAAGCTTGCCACTTTGTTTATTATGTTGCAACTGAAAACACTTCGTTAAGGGTGAGTAGATTTATCACGTTGGGCGCCAATTATGATTTCGTTATATTACCGTCTATTCGTGAGCAACGCACTGAATAAAACAGGTTAGATGAATCGTAACTTGTTGCTTTATTGGACAAATTCAAACTGACTGAAAAGTACAAAATATTCTTACACTAAGCTAGCCCTGCCCTATAATCGCTGAATCAGCGATTATGTTTGTTGTATTATGTTACGACGTCGCGACGATAGCGCAGCGCAACGTTTGGCACAGTTGGCACCAAGCATTGACTCAATTCTGCTGATCGTGCAGAATTGCAGTCGTTGACTTTTGCTGGCCGGATGTGTTAACTTATACACATCCAAGTGATCAGCTCATCAGCTGTGAATTTACTTAGTTTTAGCTAACGATTACATGTTATTTTAAAATGACCTGGGTTCGAATCCTGCTGGAAACTTTTTGCTTATTAATCGAGATCTATAAATTTTAATTTTTTAATTTATTCATATTTTTATATTTATGTTAAAATGCTTTCTGCCATCTTAACAGTTACTACTGAGCTATTATAAGCATGTATTATGCAGTTGGCCACAACAAACTTCTTTGCCGATTTGCCACACCCCCAGTGGTCGTAGGCGCACAATTTTTGGCCAGTTCTTAGAAAGAGCCGAGGCTAACATAACTGCATAACATAAATTTGGTTGCTTACACTCCAAAAATACGAAAATTACAGGGTATTTTTCGATATGCCACGCCCCCAAAGAGGCTGAAAAATTCTTTTTGGGTCATTGATAGAGGAGGACATTAGTAACTCAACCATTCAATTTTCAAGCTTCTAGCTCTAAAACTGTAGGAGATATCAACTTTTGCGGTTTGTCACGCCCTCTGTGGGCGTAGATATATCTACCATAGCTTATTGGTCTTGAGTTGTCAACCCGAGTATACATGCCAAATTTCAAGTCTCTAGTGTTAATAGTGTTCAAAATATAGCACAATTTCAAAAATCACTATATATTCAGGTCCGATTTACCACGCTCCCAATGGGCGTAGACATGAAACTTTTTGATCGATCTTCTTAGAATCATAACATTAACTCACATGCCAGCTTTCTAGCATTAACGTTTTTCCCGATTTGCCACGCCCCCAATGTTCGTAGATATATCGGCCATAGCTTCTTAAATTTGGGTTGTCACCGCGAGTATACATTCCAAATTGCACCGCTCTAGCTTATCATCCCACGCCCCTAGTGGGCAGATCGTGAAAATTTTTACACTTTTTAATTTGGGAGCATATAAGAGTATATGTTCCAAATTTCAATTCTCTAGCTCTAATAGTGCCGAAAAATATTGCGTTCATACGGACAGACGGACGGACGGACGGACAGCAAGACGGACATTGCACAAACCCAATAGACTCTTTTTCCCTTTTAGGGATCAGAGTCTAAACAAGTAAGAAGGCTCTAGTCGAGACGGCTCGACTACGAGGTACCCTGAACCCAAAAAAGGTGATACGCTTCTTCTTTACGCGCGCTCTGCTAACCGCGCAGTCGCTGCCGTAACTTGGGGGTGGGTTGGGCTATACTTTGAACGCTTATAACTCATAACGATCTTAATGAAATTTGCAGAGTAGATTAAGAGTATCTATATGTATCTATGTGCCAAATTTCAAGTCTCTAGTATTTGAAATGCGTTTTTTCCAAATTGGGGGCGAAAAGGGCAAGGCATCCAAAATCTGAAAATACACAATCTGCGTATTCATAATATCTATCTAAATATACAAATTTGAAGTCTTTAGCTAAAACGGTGTAGAAGTTATGCCCAAAAAACGTAAAAAATGGAAACGAATTTTAGATTTTTTATCGATAATTTGGAAATGGGATGAGTTATCGAACAAACAAAATAAACTCGTACTGCGTAGCAGTAACATACGAGTGTTCATGTGAAATTTCAGCTCTCTAGCTTTTGTAGTTTCCGAAATCTCGACGTTCATACGGACGGACGGACGGACGGACGGACGGACGGATGGACAGACGTACATGGCTATATCAACTTTTCTTGTCACCCTGATCAAGAATATATATACTTTGTGGGGCCTGCCACGCCTCATTCTGCCTGTTACATACTTTTAACAAAACCATTATACCCTGATTTCCCATTTTCAATGGGCTCAGGGTATAACAATCATAATAATAATAATAATAATAATAATAATAACAAGTAAGAAAGCTGTAGTCGAGACTGCTCGACTACGAAATCCCCTGAGCCCTTCTTCGAGCGAATAAGAATTATTCGATTCGTTTCTACACGCATGCAAAACCACGCGCACACATATACACTGATCTACGGTTGTATGCATGTATGTGTGTATGCATTTGTGTAAGCATTGCAAGCGTCTTGCTGTCTCGCTGCTTTGCTGCTCGCCGCATGGATTTTAATGAGAAAACTTTGATGATTAATAATACTGTTTCTAGATGGACAATCGTATTGATATCTTCAGATTATGATTATGATATTCATATCTATATGCTAAACCAAACTGCATGTCTTTAGTATTTGAAATGCATTTTTTTTATTTTTGGGGGTGGTGGTTATTTTGTGATAAGACAGCGCCTAAACCAGAGGACGAAGCATCTGTCGTCAAGTCAAATGGTTTCTGATAGTCAGGGTAAAGGAGCATTACATTTTCGGAAGCTAATATATTCTTTAGTTTCTCAAAGACCAACTTTTGTTTTTCGTTGAGGCTTACAGGGATTCTTTTTGACTGTCCGGCGGTTATTTTGCCGTTGTCACCCTTTAGTATGTCTGTTAGTGGTTTGGCTATAGATGCATAGTCTTTAATAAAACATCTGTAATAGCTTGCTAAACCAAGGAATGACCTAAGATGGAACAGGGTAGTTGGCTGTTCGAATTTGGCAATTGCTTCTACCTTGTTGGGATTTGTTGAAATGCCGCCACGAGATACTACGAATCCAAGATATTCAACTTTTTCTTTGAAAAAATGAGACTTTTCTCGCGATACCCTCATATTTGCGTTATACAGTTTTCCCAATACCCAGGCGATGTGATGAACATGGTTTTCCATATCCTCAGAGAATATGATTACATCATCTACGTAGACGTAGCATGACTTACCAATCTGTTCCCTAAGAACATCATCAATTGCTCGCTGGAATATTCCAGGGGCATTTTTTAGACCAAATGGAAGTCTGCAGAATTCGTACTTTCCATTTCCTATTGAGAAAGCGGTTTTTTCTCTATCTTTTTCTGCAAGAAGGATTTGGTGGAACCCCGATTTCAAGTCCAGTGTTGTAAAATACTTGGCTTTCCCTATAAAATACTTGGCTTTCCCTAGATTTGAGAGGATAGCTACTATATTGGGTATGGGGTATTTGTCATCAATTGTTTTAGAATTTAGTTTCCTAAAATCAATGACAAGACTTTTTTCCTGTTTCCCTGCTCATCTACTCCTTTCTTATCGACTACCCACACCGGATTGTTATACGGTGATCTGGAGGGTCTGATAATATTATCCCTTAACATGTCGTTCGTTTCCTTGTTAACAAAGTCAGTTACTCCCAATGGGTAGGGATAAAGTTTCGAGTAGATTGGGTTCTCGTCTTCTGTTCGAATCGTGGCAATGATGTTCGTATTGTATTGGAAGAGCTTCGTCAGGATCGGCAAAAACGCCTATATTTTCTCTCATCATTTTTGTGAATTTTTTTTTAATTTCTTGAGGAACATCTATGTTTTCAATTTCTGTGAAGTTAACATTTAAACAATTTCTAAATTGGATTATTTCAGAGCCGAATTCAGTATTTAGAGTTTTATTTTTTAAGTCCAAAATAGCATTTACTTTATTAAGAAGGTCAAGACCTATTATACCGTCGAAGCCGGTTAGGTTTGGAAGTAGGAAAAATGTGGTTTCAGTATTGAAAAGATACATACGACATTTATCTGTAACTGGGGTAAAGCCATGAAGTGACTTAACCTGAAATGTGTTTTTGACTTTAGTTACGCCCTTCAATTCAGGAATAGGTTTAATATAATTCTTTGAAGCGCCTGTATCGATGAGAAGCTTTATTGTCCTACCTGCTATCGTTCGCTCTACAAACGGTAACAGGGAACTATGTCTAAAAAATTTAGCTCTTGGTGTTCATACTCATCCTCAATATCTGATACTTCGGCTTCTGCATTTCCCTGATATTCTTGTTCTGCATTTTCAGGGTTTCCCTCTTGTGAGATGTGGTTTACTCTCTGCTGTTTTAGGCCTGTGTACTTGGCTGTTCCACAATTTGCTCTTTTCAGAACCTGATTTTGAGACGATACAAAGGTTTGATTTTGCTGGGTCGGTTGTCTGAATCGCGAGGAAGTATCGACTTCCATTGGTTGAGGCGGTTCTTGTTAAGGGGCTTGGTTATTGGATTGTGATTAGACTCAACTTCCTGTGCTAGAGCCAAAGCTGATGGCAAATCTTTGGGTCTTGCTGAGAAGAAGATATCACTAAGAGACTTCTTTGTGCCTGGGATAAACACTCTCAGTGCATCTGCCCTGTACTTCTCATTAAGAGAAGCGGCTAGAGTAGAATCATATGTCATAATTGTTTTATTTATAAGCAGTGTCAATTTCTTTTCAATTTCCTCATAGTACTGTATTATTGTTAAGGTTCCCTGTCGTAGAACGGACAACTCTTGTTCTATTACATAAATAGGGCGTTTATCAGCGTACGTAAAATCGAGTCTGTTTATAATAGCTTTTAAGTTTAGTGGTGTATCATAAGATGATAGTACCATATCAGCAGGGCCAATTATTTTGTTCCTAATTATGCCCAATGCCTGATAGTGCGTAGAGCTTCCTGCATAACTTTCGAAGATTTTGTACGCAGTGTGTGCGGCTTTCCGCCATGAGACATAAGTCTCGAGCTTTCCTTCAAAATCCGAGAGTGATTTCACTATATCTAGCGTTTCATCGCATCGGACACCTGGAATTACTTCCGCATCCTTAAACACTTCCACCTCGGGTACGGACACTGATAAGCTTTTAAACTCGCTTATAATTTCATCTACTTTTTTTTTTTCAAATACCAGTGCTTGAGTTTGTAGTGCAGTGTTTACTGCATACTCAAGCAGCGCTTTTAAATTTTCTTCACTCACTGGCATTTTCTTTTGTGTGTTATCCGGCCACTAATTTATTCCTTACGTCTTTTATTAGTTCCTCTAATTCTGAGTCTAACTCTTCTACTTCACATGTGAACGTGACGAACGGACGGACGGACAGACGGACATGGCTATATAAACTTTTCTCGTCACCCTGATCAAGAATATATATACTTTGTGGGGTCTGCCACGCCTCCTTCTGCCTGTTACATACTTTTAACAAAACCATTATACCCTGATTTCCCATTTTCAATGGGCTCAGGGTATAATGAGTAAACAAATGTAACGAAATAAGAAACAAACAAGTAAGAACGTTGCAGTTAGGCGCAACTAACTGCGAAATACTTTGTTCCCATATGTGCATCTTTTTTATATAATAAACATTTAATTAACGAAATATGTCGGCAAGCGACAAATGTTTTTCCTATACATATGTACATACAGATTTACACATGTACACACTATTCGAGTATACATACAATTTTCTATGTGTACATACAAAAGTTTGCATGGCAGAATATTCTAAGAATTGTGAATTTTTCGATCGTTACTTTAGTTTTGTCAAAATGCGCTCTAGCAATGGATTATTTGGTTTTAGTTAACAAAGCCCACATAAGGGCTGTGGCGCTGGTGGTAAGCGCTATGCAAACTATACTTAGGTGCGTGGGTTCGAATCCCGCAAAAAACATTTTTTCAAAAATTATTATTTTTTATTTTTTTATATTTGTATATTTATTATAAAATGCATGCTGCCAATTGATAATAATTTATAAACATACGCATATTAATTGTGCATTTAAGCAAAAATTAAAACAACTTTTCCGATTTGCCACGCTGCGTGGCAAGCAGTTTTTCTATGCATGCATATATGTATGTATGCATGTGTAAACAGCTGTTTGTATGTGTATTCACATCCAAGTGTGTATACATTATTTTGTTTCGAACCAAGCTGCTGATCAGCTGATGAGCTCATCAGCTGTGATTTGTTTTGGGTTTAGCTAATGATTTCATGTTATTTTAAATGACCTGGGTTCGAGTCCCGCTGGAAACATTTTGTTTATTAATCGAAAACTTATAAATTTTATTTTTTAAATTCATTAATATGTTATGTTTATGTTAAAATGCTTTCTGCCATCTTAGCAATTAATACTGAGCTATTATAAGCATGTATTATGCAGTTGGCCACAACAAACTTCTTTGCCGATTTGCCACGCCCCCAATGGGCGTAGACGCATATTAGAAAGGGCCGAGGCTAACATGACTGCAAAATTTGGTTGCTTACATTCAAAAAATGCGAAAATTATAGGGTATTTTTCGATATGCCACGCCCCCACAGAGGCTGAAAAATTATTTTTGGGTCATCGATAGAGGATGACATTAGTAACTCAACCATCCAATTTTCAAGCTTCTAGCTCTAAAAGTGTAGGAGATATAAACTTTTGCGGGTTGCCACGCCCCCAATGGGCGTAGATATATCCGCCATAGCTTTTTGAACTTGGGATGTCACCCAGAGTATACATTCCAAATTGCAACTCTCTAGCTCATCATCTAGTATGATAACTTGCCTATGGGCGGAAGACTTTTCCGATTTTCCACGCCCCTAGCAGTGAAATTTTTACACTTTATAATTCGGGAGCATATATGAGTATATGTTCCAAATTTCAAGTCTCTAGCTCTAATAGCGCCGAAAAATATTGCGTTCATACGGACAGACGGACGGACAGCAAGACGGACATTGCACAAACCCAATATACTTTTTTCCCTTTGGGAACAAAGTATAAAAAGAAATGAGTGATTAACCAGCTGCGGTAGTGGTGTTCGTCTTCAATGTGGCGAACATAATCCACGAGTGCAAAAAAAATCACTATAATGAAATATGCAGCAAATCCACTGCGGTGATCATCCTCCCGTCATAGTTGTTTGTGATCGGGAGTTCACGAGTGTAAAGTGATGCGATGAACAAATAAAATAACCTATCTGCTGCGCTGGTCTGCATGTTCTTAATTGGGCAGCATGGAATCCACGAGCGCAAAAAAAGTTATCTGATAAAATAAAAAGAAAACGAAAACCGCTGCGTCAACTTGTTTGCGGGCGGCAATGCCAAATTATAACAAATATAACAAAAATAAGTGGTGTGTGGAAGCTTGCTAGATACGCTCAAGTGCTAACCGCACAGAGAGAGCCGCCTAGTGAGTTGTGTGTGTAACCGTACCATTAGTAGGCATAAGCCGAAAAGGAGTACTACGGCGCACCGCGCCCAGTGCCGAATAGATTGTTTCGAGTTGCAGAAGAAAATAGGAAAAATAAAGAAAATGGAATTAAACGAAATTAATTAAGAGAAAAAGTCAAAGCAAAGAATATGTACACCGCACATCGAGAACTCATTCGCCCAAAACTGAATCTCAGATAATTAATTGTATCCCAAATTTTAATATTAAATACTAACATTGCGTTCTTTTTATACCCTGAACCCATTGAAAATGGGAATTCAGGGTATAATGGTTTTGTGAAAATGTATGTAACAGGCAGAAGGAGACGTCGAAGACCCCATAAAGTATATATATGTATATTCTTGATCAGCATAAAAAATAAGTTGATTGAGCCCTGTCCGTCCGTCCGTATGACCGTGATTTCGGAAGCTACAAAAGCTAGAGAGCTGAAATTTCACATGAACACTCGTATGCTAGCTTCGCGAGTTTATTTATTTATTTTTTTTTTCGATAACTCATCCTATTCCAAATTATCGATAAAAAATCGAAAATTCGTTTCCATTTTTTACGTTTTTTTTGGGCATAACTTCTATACCATTTTAGGCAAAGACTTCAAATTTTGTATATTTAGATAGATATTATGAATACGCAGATTCTGTAATTTTCAGATTTTGGATGCCACGCCCCATTCGCTCCCAATTTGCAAAAAACGAATTTCAAATACTAGAGACTTGAAATTTGGCACATATATTTAGATATTCTTAATCTACTCTGAAAATTTCATGAAGATCATCCATCTAGAAATGAAGTTATAAACGTTCAAAATATAGCCCAAACCACCCCCAAGCCACGGCAGCAATTGCGCGGTTAGCAGAGGCGCGCTTATTCGTGCGTAAAGAGGAAGAGTATAACCTTTTTTGGGTTCAGGGTATCTCGTAGTCGAGCCGTCTCGACTAGAGCCATCTTACTTGTTTCTGTTAGGATGGAGGAAATTAAAGAGACCCTCACTAAGTTCGAGGCGACCTTAAGCAACGTGCTTGGTCAGATGAGTACCTTCAAGGACCATCTTAAGCAGTTAGGCGACAAGGTCGAGAAGATAGAATCCGCGTAGGCAAGCGCTAGCCCAGTCGTTGCAGCCACTATGCCTTTGACGCGTGCTCGTACCGAATATGAGCTTACTCAGGTTTCTGTTTTGCCAGACTATGTGAAGGAGTTGCAGCCTTTCGAAGGTAAGGTCGACGATTTCTTGTCATGGATAGGCAAAGCAGAGGCGATACTTAAAGAATACGACATCATTAAGGAGAGGCCTCTTTATCGGTCTATAGTTCTTCATATTAGGCAAAAGATTCGGGGTGGCGCAGACAAGGCGCTTGTTGCGTATGATGTCCAGAATGACGATTGGCCTGAAATTAGGCGGATTCTGGCGCTTCATTATGCTGACGAGCGCGACACTCGCTCCTTGGAGCATCAATGGAGTTCAATCACTCAGGGGGGAAGATCGTTAGACGCGTACTATATGCAGGTCAATAATCATCTCTCTCTTATTTTAAACACTTTGAAAAACGGGAACCATACCCCCGGGGACAATCATATCGATCAGGTTTTAGCGCCCAGGGCGAAGGTAGCTCAAGTTTCAAACGGTGCCCGAGTACCTCTTCGAACCTCAATCCTTTTCGTAAAGCTCAGAGACTATACACGTCTCAGATGAGGTGTATCAAAATCCAGCGAGTGACTTTTATTTTGAGCAGACTTATTGTAATGAAGATACAGGCGAGTCCAGTTGCGCATCGCAGCCAGAGAGCCGCTCACTCCTGGTGAAGGCAATGGAATCGTAGAGAGGGAGGCAAATTTTATGAACGACGCCTCTCTAGCGTTCCATACATAAAGTATGGATCTAAGGATGGGACTATCTTGAAATTTTTGATAGATACAATGCAAACAAGAACTTTATTAGCCCTAAAATAGCCGATGGTAGCACCCCCATCAAAACTTCGTTTCAGGTCCAATCTACCGCTGGTAATATAAAAATTACCCACTGCCTTACTGGTCGTTTTTTTCAACCTGTCGGCAACAACACTTTAACCACATTCTTTGTGCTCCCGGGTTTACAATCATTCGATGGTATGATACCATACCTATGAGGTGACGATACTCTAAAAACTTTAAAAGCTTTGATAGATAGAAGGAATGACAACCCGGTAATCTCGCCTGGAATTAAAATACCTGTTGTGCCCAGCAATCAGCGCTTCATAAGAATTAAGAGCGTATTTCGCCGAACGTATTAGCATATAAGATAAACTGTGAAGAGATTGGTCTCTCCTTTTTAGCGTTCATTCGTTATCCCACGAAACGGTTCAGCTTTGATCAGCCGGCTCGCTTACATCGAATTAAGTACATATTTCACCCTCGCTTAGTGCAGACATTAGCTCAGATTGTTCAAGTTCACTATTACTTTTATAGTACTTACATACGTATATCTAAACATCTAAAGTCGCTTGCTCGCGTCTAGTAACTCTGTGAAACCATCAAACAATAATAAACTCATCTCATAGTGCCAATAAAATTGTGTTTTAAATCTAAAGCTATTTCAAAAATATATATATATATATATTTATAAATACATGTTTATGTTGATATGCATATACATATGTAAGTACATGTATATGCATAGAGAGATCACGTCGGGGTCACCAAACCAAATGTTGAGCTATCGAGATTTTTGAAATAGCTTTAGATTTAAAACACAATTTTATTGGCACTATGAGATGAGTTTATTATTGTTTGGTGGTTTCACAGAGTTACTAGACGCGAGCAAGCGACTTTAGATGTTTAGATATACGTATGTAAGTACTATATAAGTAATAGTATATATATATATATATATATATATATATATATATATATATATATATATATATATGTATATATATATATATATAAATATACATATATATACATACATATATATATTTAAGTTTCGTAAATACATACATATTGTCGTGCACATATGCGTTTTATGTAGCAATTGCCTTTTTAGCTCTACTTCTTGCAAAGTCGCCAGACACTCTTTCGTTTCGTTTTGCAATACAGTGGTGTACGTAAAAACAGTGATAGTGCGTATAAACTTATTCTACAGACATATGTACATACATACATATGTGCTCATCAGTTGTAACTCATTGGTGTACATGCAAGTAACAAGTGACAAGTTAATAAACAATTAATAGCAACTAATTTCGGAACTGTGAGTTTCTATAACTTCGCACTCATACGTCGATTAAGCGTGCATAATTTCAGTGCAATTACATGCTTGCCGTTAATTCTGTTGTTGGCATTGCACTCATTCGGTTCGGCTGCAATACTATCGCGTCCATAATAACCTTGCCTGTGCGCACTAATTCATACGCATGCAATAATTGGGTGAAATAATAGTGGCATATAATTGGCAATTAACTAAACTCTGTGCTGTGTTCAGTAAAATAACTCAGAATCTGAGTTTTGCGCCCGTGCAATCTCCGCATATCAGCAACTGTGAACTCTATCAGTAATTCTCGTGTGTTTTACTCATCATGGTTACTCATTATCGTGTGTTTTACTAATAAATGCTATTACAGTTGCGCCCGAAGAGCAAGCGAAATTTTATAAGCTCAAAGTCAAATCGGTGTTTGAACGCGTAAAAAGACTGCAAGCCAAGGTTGATTTTGATGCGCTTGCCGATCACAGTGACAGCACTTTAAACATTCTTTTGGAGCATATTGGTAAGCTAAGCGATTCTTTTAGTGAGGCACATGAAACTCTAGAGGAACTTGACTTTGCTGAGATGGGCAGCGATTTACGCGTTGACTTCGATGACTTAATAATGGTCTGCAGTCAACGATAATGTCCGAAATTCAAGGTCGTACCGCTCAAATGCCCCATAGTTCCACGTTTAGTAGACCGATTGTCCCTACTCAAGTTTCCGCTCCCAAGGTACATTCCGCACCTGCACTGCCGCCTTTAAAGCTGCATACGTTCAGCGGTGGATATGCAAATTGGGCTGATTTCTACTCAATGTTTTCAACAATCATTGATAGCAGGCCAGAAATCAGCAACATGGAAAAGCTTCAGCATCTACGGTCTTGTCTGGATGGCGCAGCGTTGGATACAGTTCGATCTTTGGAAATTTCTAACGACAACTATACGATGGCCATAACGCTATTGAAACAAAGATATGATAACCGACGTTTAATTTTTCAAGCCCACATCGTAAAGATCTAAGGGCTGAAAATGGTAGAAAATGGATCCATAACCAAGCTGCGAGAATTGTCCGACAGCTTCAATGTACACATGCGTGCACTCAGTAGCCTGGGCACAACAGAACAGATAGCCAGTGCCATCATTGCTCAGGTGCTGTTACAGAAGCTTGATGTGGCCTCACAAGCTAAATGGGAAGAGAAATTGGAGGACTCAGAGATGGCGTCCCATATACCTGCATATGAAGAAGTGGCCTTTTTCTTTGAGGTTCGCACCGCACTTTGGAATCAGTGGAATTTTCTCTAAATAACTATTCATCCAGTAAGCCGGTGAATACTAGCAGTAAATTGGCCCACAGCCGGTCCACATTTCTTGTAACGGAGCACAGTGCACACAGTTGCGTTTTTTGTAATGATCCTGAGCATACAATCTATAAATGCTCAAGATTCGCAAACCTATCGCCTACTCTTCGCCTGAATAAAGTCAAAAAGGCTGGGCTATGCTTAAATTGTTTGAAGGGCGGCCATCAGTCGCGACAATGTGGCTCGCGTAATTGTCGGGTCTGTGGAGTCAAGCATCATACACTTCTCCACCTTGGCAACTCCAGCACATCGCAGGCAGTAACTCCGTTCCATCAGCAATCCTCATCATCAGGGATGCAGATCACTCCTACTCCGCCCTCAGCTCCGTCCACTACTCTCCTGGCTTAAGATCTGAACAGCGATGTTGCGCTCCTGGCGAACTTGTTCCTTTTCGTGCACTCTTAGATTCAGGCTCCCAGGTACATCTTGTTACAGCCAGGTTTGCCAATCTGCTACAACTTAAGAGATCAAGGTCATATGCGTCTGTACGTGGCTTGGGCGACTCCAATTTTGCCACCGATGGAAGCACCATTTGCCTTACCTTGCAAGCTCACGCATCGGAGTATACGACTAGCATAAGGGCCATGGTAGCAGCAAATGTAACTGGCAGGCAAGCCAGTTCAAATATAAATACAAGCAATTGTAGCATACCGCAAAATATAATCTTGGCAGATCCAGCTTTCGATAGGCCACAGCGAATAGATTTGCTTATCGGAGTCAGCCTTTTCTATGAATTGCTCTGTGTGGGTCAAATCAAGTTGGCGCCTGGGCTTCCACTGCTGCAGAAGACTCGTCTTGGTTGGGTTGTATCGGGAGGCAAAGCTAGCGGCCACAATTCCACACTGATAGTTTCAAAGACGCCTTCAGATCCAGATACAGACTCCGCTACTGATATCTAATTGGACAGTCTCGTTCGTCGTTTCTGGGAGACTGAGAGCTGCAGCGACCCTGTCGTAAACATTAGCAAGGAGGAATCAGATTGCGAAGCGCATTTTGTGATTGCCCAACGATTGCCCAGTGGCCAATATTCAGTACGCTTGCCTGTTAAGCTTAATTACGAGCTTCTTGGAGAGTCTTATCAGCAAGCGCTGCGGCGGTTTCTTAATTTGGAGAAGAAATTGAATCACTTGCCTTATATAAAGTCCCAATATTCAATATTCTGAGTTGGGTCACATGTCACGCGTTTCTCGCAGTTCATTTCATCAATGCAGATATTTTCTTCCTCATCACTGCGTTTTGAAAGAAGACAGCTCAACTACCAAGCTTCGAGTCGTCTTTGATGGATCAGCAGCTACATCAACTGGTTATTCGCTGAACGACATTCCAATGTCAGGTCCTGTCATTCAACCGAAAATGATCGACATATTGCTGCGTTTCCGGTCCTATCCAGTTGCAATCACCGGTGATATTTGCAAAATGTATCGTTGCGTGAAGGTGCCGGAGCCAGACAGCTATCTGCAATGGAGGGATTTACCAGATGATGAATTAGAAGTGTTCAACCTTGATACGGTCACATATGGTACAAAACCAGCGTCATTCTTGTCTGTGCGTGCCATGGACCAGCTCGCCATAGATGAAAAGGATACCTTCCCAGTCGGTTCCGTGGCATTACTTCGCGATTTCTATGTCGACGATTTGATCTCTGGAGGAAACTCAGTCGAAGAGGCAAAACGCGTCATGCAAGAAACAGGTGGAATATGGGTATGTGGCCAGTTCAAGTTGCGAAAGTGGTGTTCAAGCCATCCCATGGTGCTGGACGGCGTAACAGAGTGCGACAAGGAATCACTCATTAGGTTCAATGATGGCAGCGACATTACGAAGACACTTGGCCTCGCATGGGATCCATCATCTGATCAACTTTTGTTCTCATATTTGGCTAGGGATTTAACGACTAGGCCATCCAGGCGTTCCGTTCTCTCTTCTATTGCTCGGTTTTACGATCCCCTTGGACTGGTCGGCCCAGTAATAACAAAGGCTAAAATTTTCTTGCAACAACTTCTCCCTTGAAAACGCTCACGATTCCCAAGTTGGAACTATGTGAGGCAGAGTTGCTTGCACGTTTAATGGATGAAGTGGCTCGTTTAGGAATTTTCGAAGGGGAATTTCACTGTTGGTCCGACTCTACTGTAGCGCTATCTTGGATTAACGACGAGCCCGGGCGATTTAACGTTTTTGTTTCAAATCGCATCGCCACGATACAGGAACTCACTTCAACAATGGAATGGCACTACGTACCTACTGTGCGTACGTACCTAGTTTGCGAATTCGTTTAGTCGATTGCAGCGTATTTTTGCATACGTATCAAAGTTTATCAAAAGAAGTCATGGTTCAGGAATAACTCTCGAAGAAATTCGGACTGGCACGCATATACTGTTGCGAATGATTCAACGAGTCCATCTCTCGGACGACATCGATGCACTTCGAACTAAGGGAATGGTTGCACCATCCAGCGTTCTCGCCTCTCTTTCGCCATTTCTTGATGAAGTCGGACTGCTACGTGTAGATGGTCGCCTCAAAAACTCTACGCTTATCTTTGATAGTCGCCATCCAATTATATTGCCCAGAAGGCATCCAGTAACTCGTGCCATCATCATGCGAAACCATCAGCCCCATCAGCACCATCAGCGAAACTTGCACGCTGGGCCCCGAGCGGTACTAGCTCCGGTTCGTTGCCAATATTGGCCAATTGGGGGTAGAAAAACTGTAGCCAGTGTGATACAGAGATGCGTCATTTGCGTTCGCGCAAAACCTCGACTCTTTGAGCACATAATTGCAGATTTACCCAGGGATCGCGTCGAAGGCTGCCGTGTATTTGGAGTGACTGGAGTCGATTTTTGCGGGCCGTTCTTTTATAAGCCTGAAGCACGAAATAAGGATCCTGTGAAATGTTACGTCTCTGTATTCGTTTGTTTTGCTACGAAGGCTATTTGGTTGGAACTAGTTAAGGATTTAACTACCACGGCATTTTTGCATGCCCTCCAAAGGTTTATATGCACTAGAGGAAAACCAAGTCAAATTTGGTCTGACAATGCCACAAACTTTCTTGGTGCCTGCAACCAGCTTTAGGAGCTGAAGCGTCTATTCCTGTCTGACGCCCACCATAATGCTGTGAAGGACTTCTGCCTTTCGGAATCAATCGAATGGCATTTCATCTCTCCACGATCTCCTCACTTTGGAGGCTTGTGGAAGGCTGCAGTGAAGACGGCGAAGCATCATTTCTATCGATCTGTTGGCCCTTCTGTCCTAACTTATGATGAGTTTCGCACACTGGTCTGCAACATTGCTGCTGTCATTAATTCACGCCCTTTACTTTCAATTTCAGAGCACCCAGCAGACTTGGACGTACTGACGCCTGCGCATTTCCTGAACGGTGGTCCTCCTTCAGTCCTTACCTCACGAGGCTCAATTTTAATCGCTTGGATGCCTGGCAGCGCGTAAGCTATCTCCAGCAGGTATTCTGGACACGTTGGCGAGACGAATACCTGAACTTACTACAACAGCGGGCTAAATGGAGAACTTCTAAGTCTGGTTTGGCGGTTTGTGACGTAGTTGTCGTAAAGGCTGAGAATCTTCCGACGCTTAAGTGGCCACTGGCCAGAATAATTGAACTTATCCCTGGCCGTGCTCAAAACTGAAGCTGGCGAGACAAGAAGAGCTACAAACTTGCTGCCCCTTAAAGATTCTGCTTAAGACTAAGTCTTCAACGGGGGGAGGATGTTGAGCCCAGAAATCAGCGCTTCATAAGAATTAAGAACGTATTTCGCCGAACGTATTAGCATATGAGAGAATTTGTAAAGAGATTGCTCTCTCCTTTTTAGCGTTCATTCGTTATCCCACGCACCGGCTCAGCTTTGATCAGCCGGCTCGCTTACATCGAATTAAGTACATATTTCACCCTCGCTTAGTGCAGACATTAGCTCAGATTGTACTAGTTCACTATTACTTATATAGTACTTACATACATATAGTAGCGGACAGCACGACATCTAAAGTCGCTTGCTCGCGTCTAGTAACTCTGTGAAACCAATAAACAATAATAAAATCATCTCATAGTGCCAATAAAATTGTGTTTTAAATCTAAAGCTATTCGAAAAATCTCGATAGCTCAACAATACCCTTGTTCGCAAAAGTTTCGCGTGACATAAACTTTCTTGGTATAGACCATCCAGAGGTCATCAAGGAGACGCTTAACGCTTTACTTGACGAATACTCTTAAATCTTTGAACCACTCTCACCTGGCGAGGCTGCGGAGACGAGTGTAAAAGCGGGAACTCGCACGAACAAGTCAGAACCTATTTTTTCAAAAAGTTACCCATACCCTGCTAACATAAGGGGAGAGGTAGAGCGGCAAATCGAAGAACTATTACGCGATGGTATAATTAGGCCCTCTAACAGCCCATACAGTTCTCCAGTCTGGATTGTTCCAAAAAAGCCCAAACCCAACGGAGAAAAGCAATATCGAATGGTAGTAGATTGCAAACGCCTTAAAGCGGTCACTATTTCCGATACCTACCCTATTCCCGATATAACGTCCACATTGTCTATCCTGGATAAAGCAAAACTCTTCACAACTCTTGACTTAACGTCGGGGTTTCATCAGATTCACATGAAAGAATCTGACATCCAGAAAACTGCTTTTTCTACTCTGAATGGAAAGTATGAATACCTTCGTCTTCCATTTGGGTTGAAAAACGCCCCCTCAGTCTTCCAAAAGATTATTGACGATGTGTTAAGAGAACACATTGGCAGGATTTGCTACGTCTACATAGACGACATCATAGTCTTTAGCAAAGACTATGAAAGCTATTGGGAGAACCTTGAGGCGGTGTTCGACAAGTTAAGGAATGCAAGGTTGCAGGTGAATCTGGAAAAATCACACTTCCTGCATTCGCAGGTGGAATTTCTAGGGTACATAGTTACATCAGATGGAATTCAGGCAGACGATATGAAAGTGGAAGCCATTAGAGCTATGAAACCATCCTCTACTATGAAGGAACTCAAAAGTTTTCTAGGCATGATTTCATATTATCGAAATTTTATTCAGGATTATGCGAAGGTCGCGAAACCTTTGACTAACCTCACTCGCGGGGAGAATTCAAGGGTTAAAGCTTCTCAGTCGAAGAAAATACCGATTGAACTTGATGAACAGGGTTTACAGGCCTTTGAGGATTTGAAGACCATTCTCTCGTTATCGGAGAAGTTAGCATTTCCAGATTTCGACAAACCCTTCCACCTAACCACTGACGCTTCTAACTATGTCATTGGCGCTGTGCTCTCGCAGAAAGACGGCAACAAAGATCGACCGATAGCATATATCTCCCGTTCGTTAAATCAAACGGAAGAAAATTATGCCACCATAAGGAAGGAAATGCTCGCAATTGTCTAGGCATTAGATAACCTTCGTTCTTATCTCTATGGCGCAAGATATATTAAGATATACACGGATCACCAACCTTTGACGTTTGCATTGGGTAATAGAAATTACAATGCAAAGTTGAAACGTCGTAGCCGACGCACTTTCCATGATCACATCGTACGTTAATCACCTGGGTTCAAATGTGGCAACGGCGTCGGAACATAGTGCTGATTCAATGGCGACGGTCCATAGCGCTCTTCAAGATGCATCTGACTTAATTCCGCACGTCGAGGTTCCACTCAACGTTTATAGAAATCAGTTGATATTTGACCCAGATAGGTCAGAATACGTTTGCGAGGCACCGCACGTTGGGTATACTCGCCATTTAATATCAATTGGCGGCACCCCAATGCCAGATTTGGAAAGCTGTATTAGGTCCTATTTGAAGCCATTGATAATAAACGGTATCAAAATGCCCGAAGCGTACTTGTAGTCTCTACAGCTTTGCTGCTTGAAATCGTTCACTGAGTATAAAATTCGTATAACCCAACGAGTGGTTGCGGATGTGAATGATGACGAGGAGATTTGTAAGATTATAAGTAACGAACTCTCTAGGACACACAGGAACTGCAAGGAAATGCGAATTCAGATTCTCGAACAATTTTACTTCCCTAAAATGGCAAGCCCTGTCAGGGCACAGGTTTCTTCTTGTCAGGTTTGCAAGACAAATAAATACGATAGGCACCCGAATAAACCGGAACTACAGCCGACCCCAATTCCTGCATATCCGTGCGAAATTTTGCATGTAGATTTGTTCATGCTGGAAAAGTTTAAGTTTCTGAGTTGTATAGACAAAATCTCTAAGTTCGCAAAGCTTTTTCCTATCGAATCCAGGTCAGCAATTCACTTACGTGAAAGGTTGACGAAGTTACTTCATTATTTTACGGCACCGAAAATACTTGTGTCGGATAATGAGAGAGGTTTACTTTGCCCAACAGTTCTAAATTACTTGCAGTCTTTGGATATACAAGTTTATTATATACAAAGAAGTGAGGTCAATGGGCAGATAGAAAGATTTCACTCGCCGTTCCTCGAAATATACAGGTATCTAAAGAAAGACAACCCAACATTAAAGGTTAAAGAGTTAATTCCCATACCCGTGGACAGGTAAAACATCTCTGTCCACTCAGTAACCGGCCGCAAGCCGGTAGATATTTTCTTCGATCGCACTTCCCGCATTAACTATCAGGGACTAACGGAATTCAAACAAAGGACACAGGAAGATATCAGGGGGTTGCTTCAGCATAGGCAGGACATAACGAATGCTAGGTTGAATAACACTAGGTCGCCCCAAAGTCTTATGAGGTTGGCGAAAAGGTCTACATCTCCAACAAACAGATAAAGAGCAAAGATATGCAGCGCTTCAAGCCGGAAGAGGTTCTACAGGATAGAAATGTCACTATTAAAACGATTTGGGAAAACGTTTAACATTTTAAAAATATTTTCAAGTAATAGAATATAATTACGCTTCACAAACTCCCTGTAGATTAAGTACACGCATAAAAAAATATACAAAAAACACAATAATAATAAAAAAATAAATAAAACGCTATATAGAAATAAATAAAAGAAGGTAATAAAGGTAATATATATATATATATAATTATGAGAGGCATAGAGAGAGTGAGTGAGAGAGTGAGTAAAGAAAGAATAGCACACAGCGGTGCTGCAGCGAACTGAATATGAACTGCTATATTTTCACTGTCCGAGCGGTAAATTAAAGAGCCGAGCAAATACGAAGATGATTAGGACGGGAAATCAAAATCTGCTTCGTGAAAAAAGTTTGTTCTAGTTGTCCAGTCTATGTGTTGTATGGTTAGTGATTACACGTATGCAGACAAAAGACTGATATACCGAATCGAACAAGAGCTGTCAACACTCCGTCAAGGAAATCTGACACTACTGCAGTACTATGACTAGGTGGAAAAGAAACTGACTTTACTCATAAATAAGACAATCATGACCTATGACACCAGTGTCGCCGCTTCGTTAAATGCGAAATACAGGGCAGACGCTCTACGAGTGTTCATCTCAGGTTTTAAAAAGCTTTAAGTGATGTCCTATTCTCAGCTAGACTAACTGATCTTCCCTCTGCACTGGCATTGGCTCAAGAAGGTCTAATCATGACCGTTACATGTTTGCCACGAATTTTGCTCGTAGTTTAAAAGGCTCAGAGAATCGAGCAAAATCAACAAAGCAGGGATTGGAATCTAACCCAAATTCCAAAATACAATCAGCCTGGGAAGAGCCCACATTATAAGAAACCAGAATTCTCACCACAACAAGGACAAGACGAACCAATGGACGCTGATGCATCCTCTCGCTTTAGACAGACTACCCAATACCAACAAAATAGGGCTCCCTCAAGACAAACTCAGTGGCCGACTCAACAGCAATATAATAACCAGGGTCAGACAAACAAGAGACCAAACAGTAGTAGTGGACAACTCCCAGGGCCGAATCACCAAAAAATTAACCATTTAGAAACAGGAGATACAGAATATGAACAGGACAGTAGCGAATATCAGACTATTTCAGAAACTGAGATAGAAAAAATTGAGGACGAATCCGATGAATATGACCAGGAAAATTTTTTAGACATAGCTCCCTGAAACTGTTCAAAGAAAGAACAGTGGCAGGAAGGACAATACGATTACTTATAGACACAGGAGCCTCAAAAAATTATATAAAACCATTAAGAGAATTAAAACACACTAAACCAGTAGAAAAACCATTTCGAATAAAATGAATTCATGGTGACATAGACAGGAAGTGTACAATGCATCTTTTTAACACCAATACAACATTTTAGTTACTACCAAACCTCACGACATTTGACGGTATAATCGGACTTGATTTACTAAATCAGAGCAATGTTTTATTAGATTTCAAAAATAAAAAGTTAATAACAGGCTGCACTTTCGGGACAATTAAATTCTTGAAATGTCCAGCTGTAAATTTTACAAGTGTCAGGGAAATAGAAACCCCTCAAGCTATAACAGCAAAATTTCAAGGAATGCTCAAAGAACGAACAGGAGTCTTTGCGGAACCAAATGAAGCCCTCCCGTATAATACCAACATCATCGCCACCATTAGAACATAAAATGATGATCCCTTATATTCTAAGTTATATCCATACCCAATGGGCGTATAAGAATTTGTAAACGCGCAAACTCAAGATCTGTTAAAAAAAAAAAAACGATATAATACGTCCGTCTCGTTGGCCATACAATAACCCCGTTTAGGTTGTAGATAAAACAGGTACTGATGAACAAGGAAGAAAAAAGAAGCGTTTAGTCATAGACTTCAGAAAACTAAACAATAAAAACAATAACAGTCAAATATCCAATCCCCAATATAGCCTCTATATTATCCAACTTGGGTACAGCAAAGTATTTTAAGACCCTAGATTTGAAATCTGTATTCCTGTATTTCCGAAAAGGACAGAGGAAAAACAGACTTTTCTGTAGGAAGTGGAAAATATGAGTTTTGCTGGCTCCCTTTTGGCACCCAGTATTTTTCAAAGAGCTATTGACGATTTGCTTAGAGAGCAAATTGGAAAGTCTTGTACGTTTACGTTGATGACGTAATAATATTTTCTGAAAACATGGAAAACCATGTGAAGCACATCGTCTGGGTCTTAGATAAACTATTCGAGGCTAACATGAGAGTTTCCCCAGAACAGTCACACTTTTTCAAAGCAAGTGTCGAATATCTGGGTTTCGTAGTTTCATGTAACGGTATAAAGACATGTCCAAGTAAAGTTGAGGCGATTCGAAACTACGAACTACCAACAACCCTGTTTAACGTCAGATCATTCCTTGGACTGGCAAGCAAAACCTATAAGCGACATCTTAAAAGGCGAAAACGGCAAAGTTAGCGCCGGACAATCGAAGAAAATACCGATAAAATTCGACGATAGTCAACTCACGACATTTGAGAAGCTAAAAGAGGTTCTTGCATCTGAAAATGTAATGTTGCTCTACCCTGACTACAAGAAAGCGTTTGATTTAACAACTGATGCTTCGTTCTTGGGTCTATGGGCAGTCCTATCACAAGGTGGAAAACCAATCACCATGATATGATATGATATGAATTATCTGCACAGAGTAAAAAATTTAAATATCTTTACGGACCATCAACCCCTGACGTTTGCAGTATCTGACCGCAATCCAAATGCAAAAGTTAAGCGTTGGAAAGCTTTTATAGATGACTATAATGCAAACAACTATTACAAACCAGCGAAGGACTCTTACGTCGCTGACGCAAATTCGCGGCATAATATTCATGCCTTGGAAAACGATCGACAGTCAGACAGAGCTACAATACACAGTTAAATATCGTTCACATATACTATATAAACGACAGACGAACCAACCAACTGTTTTCAGAACCAAATTATAATAGAAGAAAATAGAATAGCTTCAGATCGTACAGTCATCTTATTCGGTAAAAAAAATCTGACATTCAATACACTCTCAGACAGAGAGTCGTTAATTGAAAGAGTTTGCGATGTAGTCAAAAAAGACGTCGTAAATGCAATTTATTGCGAGTTACCAATACTGGCATTCATACAACATGAACTAATAGAAACTTTCTCGACAACAATATTTCGAAATACAAAACATATGGTAAATGAAATTATTGACAAAAACGAACAAAAGGAAAAAATTTTAACAGAACACAATCGAGCTCACAGAGCAGCTCAAGAAAACGTAAAACAGATTTTACAAAACTATTTTTTTCCGAAAATGACAAAGCTTGCAAACGAAGATGTATCAAATTGCAAAATCTGTAAAACAGCTAAGTACAACCGTCACCCACAAAAACAAATACTTAGAGAAACTCCTATACCTTCCTATGTGGGTGAAATGCTACACATTGACGTATATTCAACCGATAAAAGATACTTCCTTATATGCATAGACAAATTTTCAAAATTCGCAATCGTTCAACCCGTTGCTTCAATAAAGTCTGAAACAATAAAATTACTATTAAACAACCAGTATAATATTCAAATCGTAAACGCCCCACCACTCCATAGTACTTCAAACGGACAGGTCGAGAGATTCCGTAGCACCCTCAGCGACATCGCAAGATACCTAACAGCTCAAAGGAAAATTACTGACACTGTTGCAACAATACTCCAAGCAACTAGCGAATACAACAATACAGTTCACTCGGTAACAAAAAAAAATACCCAATCGACATAATCCACTCATCCTTCCCAGAACTCGAAATGGATTTAAAAAATTAAGTTCAAAAGGCACAACAACTTCAAATGAGCAGGGTAAATGAAACAAGACATGATAGACAATTCCAAGTAAGCGATACAGTTCTTGTAAAAACAAGCAGACGTTTAGGAAACAAACTGACCCCCCTGTACAACGAAAACAAAATTGACGCTGACTTAGAGACAACAGTCTTAATAAAAGGGAGGGTGGTCCACAAGGACAACCTAAGATAAACAAAAACACTAAACTTATTTTTTATCTTCTAGGATTTGGGCTATAATTCTTTGCACAACGACAACGGCGAAACTTGCCGATTATACTAACACAGATTACATACCGATCTCAGACGGATAAGTAGCCATTTGGACGAATTTTCAATATTTAAAACATTCAACTAATCTTAATCCATACTCAGCAATAGTAAAAGACACGAAAGAATTAAGAATCCATATTCCACGATCATTTCCACGATCGCATATATACAAAATTTAGAAACACAGTAAATATCCATCATAGACCTGCTAGGAGCATTAATATGCTATGCACCGTTCTTAAAGTCGTGGTACACCAGACTCCGAAGACTTCGAGAAACTTAAATTTACACAAAAAGAGCCCTTAGAATCAGAAAATAGACAAGTAACTAGAAACACAAAAATGCAAAAACAAATAAATAAGCTAACCTACTCAGTAAACCTTTTAATAAAAGATACTAAAACAAAACAAATAGATACGAAACATTTGTACGAAACACTGCTCTCAAGAAACAGAATAATTATTTCAGAATTAGAAACCTTAATGCTATCTGTAACACTTGCGAAAGTTGGAATTGTAAACCCCTCCATATTGGATTCTTCTGACTTAAAAAATACTGTTAACGAACACTATCACTATTACTGACTTAATGGAAGTATCTCAAGTTAAAGTCCTGTTAAATAATAATATTCTACAATGGCATTATAATAAATTTCGCTGAAGACTACAATAAAGCGAATTGCGGCAACCACGTAATATCAATAGGAAATTGTAGTGTAGCCCTCACAACAACGTTCTGCAAAAGACTACCCTACACATCGTGCGTAGAACAACTGCACTCAGGTGGCACCGCACATTGTTCAACCCGACCTAGCGAGCAGTTATAGTTGACGGGCAATGGTAAAAGGGACAGCGACAGAAGCGTCCACGAGCAACAGTGTTGCTGCCCAGCGAATTACGATCCCTCGTATTATATGCAATGGCAGGGTTCAGGGTATTTCGTAGTCGAACTGTTTCGACTCGAGCCTTCTTACGTGTTGATTTTAAATATGTTAAATCTAGCTTACATTAAGCCAAAATGGCAACACATATGCTATCCACATATTTTTTACCCAAAGTTAAAAGTAGGGCCAGAGCAAATACGAAGTTGTATGTGGCAAAAAAGATTGTTTTAGTTGTGCAGTGTATGGGTAGTGGCATTAGTCAATCGTGTGAGTGTGTGCATTTTCATATAAATGTTTGTGTACATGGGCTGTTTATATTTCATTCGTAAATTTGGTAAATAATTAAAAACGTAAATAAATATTGGGATCATATCGTCTAGTATGGATTAGCGCAGCAGCAATTTTTAATCAGGGTATGTTCGTAGCAGGACTTGGCGTACAATAGGGAACACTTATAAATTGAGCATTGAGTGGGATGCAATTGGTTACCTGCAATTGTAATATGTATACATAAATGGTTTGTGTTTAGCTATATATTGATATGCCCTCACCTGGAAAAGTACAACAACAAGCATCATGTTTTAGTTTGTTGGAGCAGTAGGTGTAGACGGATGAGTCACACAGTGGACAATTTAGATCTGTTGAGATAGTAGGATAACCTAAATTTAATCCCAGGCCCGTTGGCTTCGCAACGAAAACCCAGCCTTCAGTGGCGATTGGCTGACTCCAAGATTGACGCACTGTATTAAATTGTTCGAAGGGTTAGAGAATTTAATTAAAACATACATCCATAAACATCAAAAATACAAATCTATTAAAATATTTGGAAAATCTTGTAAAATATTAATTTGCAATCACAATTTATATATGTATTTATTATATTTATAAATGGGCAATCCTCTAGTTTCGTATGTGACATTCGCACACATTTAAAATAAAAAGTAAGAAGGCTCTAGTCGAGACGACTCGACTACGAGATACCCTGAACTCTGAAAAAAAAGCTAATATTCTTTTTCTTTACGCACGTGTAAGCGCGCTCTGATAACCACGCAGTTGCTGTCGTGGCTTGCGGGCGGGTTGGGCTGAACATACAAATTTGGAGTCTCTAGCTAAAACGGTGTGGAAGTTATGCTCAAACAAAATGTAAATGCATTTTCGATTTATATCGATAATTTGGAAATTGGATGCGTTATCGAAAA
This sequence comes from Drosophila buzzatii, assembly GCA_035045845.1. Lineage (NCBI taxonomy): Eukaryota > Metazoa > Arthropoda > Insecta > Diptera > Drosophilidae > Drosophila > Drosophila buzzatii. The sequence continues at coordinate 228,644 of JAWNOS010000094.1, read as the reverse complement.
AAACAAAATGAACTCGTAATGCGTAACATACGAGTAATCGTTTAAAATTTCAGCTCTCTAGCTTTTGTAGTTTCCATTATCTCGACGTTCATTCGGACGAAGGGACGGACAGACAGACGGATAGGGCTAGATCAACTTATTTTTTATGCTGATCAACAACATATATACTTTATGGGGTCTGCCACGCCTCCTTCTGCCTGTTACATACATTTAACAAAACCATTATACCCTGAATGCCCATTTTCAATAGGTTCAGGGTATACAAATATATCTAGAATGTTGACATTTTACATAGTACCACTAACCATACAACACATAAACTGGACAAATGAAACAAACGATTGTACACACCAATTTTTTGACATTGGCTTCCACTCAACTTCGTATTTGCTCGGGTTCTTAACCTTTCTAACACTTTCATACTCTTTCCATAAATAATCATGAAAACGATAACATTTTGCATGAGCATGGCAAAGCCGTTTAAGAATTCGGTATACTCTTCGCTCAGAAGGGAACAAATGGGAACGCGTCGAGAAGAAATTTCAATTTTTGTGAGCTGCTTGCTGTTTGTGTCAACATACATATATTTTTGTGAGAAGAGAGCAGAGAGTAAAAAGCATATGACAGAAAGAGAAAGAAGGCATGGGAAAGAGTGGCACACGTCAGACTTTTTTGGAATATCGACCATCACCGTCGAGCGCTCGAAGCGGAATGATTTTGCCATCAGCAAATTTCGTCTTCCGAACCTAAAAGTAAGAACCCGAGCAAATTGATGGGGTTGATGGTTGATGGGGTTCTAATGTCAAAAAATAGGTGTACACATTAATTTGTTCCAGTTGTCCAGTCTATGTGTTGTAGGGTTAGTGGTTTTAGCTAACGATTACATGTTATTTTAAAATGACCTGGGTTCGAATCCCGCTGGAAACTTTTTGTTTATTAATCGAAAACTTCTAAATTTTATTTTTTAAATTCATCAATATTTTTATATTTATGTTAAAATGCTTTCTGCTATCTTAGCAATTACTATTAAGCTATTATAAGCATGTATTATGCAGTGGGCCACAACAAACTTCTTTGCCGATTTGCAACGCCCCCAGTGGGCGTAGGCGCACAATTTTTGGCCAGTTCTTAGAAAGAGCCGAGGCTAACATAACTGCATAACAAAAATTTGGTTGCTTACACTCCAAAAATACGAAAATTATAGGGTATTTTTCGATGTGCCACGCCCCCAAAGAGGCTGAAAAATAATTTTTGGGTCATCGATAGAGGATGACATTAGTAACTCAACCATCCAATTTTCAAGCGTCTAGCTCTAAATCTGTAGGATATAAACTTTTGCGGTTTGCCACGCCCCCTGTGGGCGTAGATATATCTACAATAGCATATTGGTCTTGGGTTGTCAACCCGAGTATACATGCGAAATTTCAAGTCTTTAGTGTTAATAGTGTTCAAAATATAGCACAATTTGAAAAATCACTATATATTCAGGTCCGATTTGTCACGCTCCCAATGGGCGTAGACATAAAACTTTTTGATCGATCTTCTTAGAATCATAACATTAACATACACGCCAAATTTCAGCTTTCTAGCATTAACGGTGTAGAAGATATGTTTTTTTCGATTTGACACGCCCCCAATGGGCGTAGATATATCCGCCATAGCTTTTTGAACTTGGGTTGTCACCGCGAGTATACATTCCAAATTGCAACTCTCTAGCTTATCATCTCTTTTCCGATTTGCCACGCCCCTAGTGGGCACTTCATAATTGGGGTGCATATATGAGTATATGTTCCAAATTTCAAGTCTCTAGCTCTAATAGCGCCGAAAAATATTGCGTTCATACGGACAGATGGACAGACGGATGGACAGCAACATTGCACAAACCCAATATACTTTTTTCCCTTTGGGAACAAAATATAAAAAAAATTTTGCATAACCACAGATGCTAGTAAGTATGCATGTAGTGCAGTACTGTCGCAAGATTTTAACAGCGTGCATTTACCAATTGCATACGCAGCGATATCCTTTTCACAGGGAGAAAGTAATAAATCGACTACAGAACAAGAACTGGCAGTAATACACTGGGCAATAAAGCATATTTATGGAAGGCATTTCTTAGTAAAAACAGACCACAGACCACTAGTATAGTTATTCTCAATGAAGAATCCTACTTCTAAATTAACAAGAATGAGATTAGACTTAGAAGAATATCAATTTACAGTTGAATACCTCAAGTGGAAGGACAACCACGTTGCAGATGCATTATCACGCATAAATATAGAAGACTTAATTAACATAAACAGGAATATATTGATGGCACAAACGAGATCATCTAAAATACAGGAAAACATCTGCGCAGATGAAAAAACAAAAATGTATGAAAAAAATATATGAGTTCAATGTCTACGAAGTCGTTAGCAATAGCGAAGTAAAGAAATTTGTAAAAATAAAAATGAATAATTTTAAGTGTTTACTTAAACAACGAAACCGAATTATTTCACAAATTTCAGTTAAAGATTTGTATTCTAATGAAAAATTCGATCTAGATCACTTTTTTCAAAGGCTTATTTCAGAAGCCGGAATACACAAAATCATTAACTTACAGATGTCACCAAGTGAACAAATTTTCGAATTTATCACTTTAAATTAATTTAAAAATAAAGGCAATAAAAATCTACAGAATATAAAAAATAGCGCTATTAAAAAAGGTGACACAAGTAGACAGAAATGACGAAAGTCAAATTAATGCAATCCTGTCAAAATATCATAACGACCCAATAGAAGGAGGCCATACAGGGATGTTAATAATAAATAAAGAAACTATACTGTTGGCCGAAAATGACTCAAACAATTAAAAACTATGTAAAAACGTGTTCGGACTGTCAATGAGCTAATACCACAACACATACAAAGGCTCCAATGATCATAACAAACAAAAACAAGTAAGAAGGCTCTAGTCGAGACGGCTCGACTACGAGATACCCTGAACCCAAAAAAAGTGATACTCTTCTTCTTTACGCACGTATAGGCGCGCTCTCTGGTAACCGCGCAGTTGCTGCCGTGGCTTGGGGGTGGGTTGGGCTATACTTTGAACGCCTATAACTTCATTTCTAGATAGGTGATCTTAATGAAATTTTCAGAGTAGATTAAGAATATATAAATGTATATATGTACAAATTTGAAGTATTTCGTTAAAACGGTGTAGGAGTTATGCCCAAAAAACGTAAAAAATTGAAACGAATTTTCGATATTTTATCGATAATTTTGAAATGGGATGAGTTATCGAAAAAACAAAATAAACTCGTACTGCGTAGATAGCATATGAGTGTTCATGTGAAATTTCAGCTCTCTAGCTCTTGTAGTTTCCGAAATCTCGACGTTCATACGGACGGACGGACGGACGGACGGACGGACGGACGGACAGGCGGACAGGGCTCAATCAACTTATTTTTTTCTGCTGATCAAGAATATATATACTTTATGGGGTCTGCGACGTCTCCTTCTGCCTGTTACATACATTTTCACAAAACCATTATACCCTGAATTCCCATTTTCAATTGGTTGAGGGTATAAAAAGGTGATACTCTTCTTCTTTACGCACTTGTAAGCGCGCGCTCTGCTAAGCGCGCAGTTGCTGCCGTGGCTTAGGGGTGGGTTGGGCTAAACTTTGGACGCTTATAACTTCATTTCTAGATGGACGATCTTAATGAAATTTGCAGAGTAGATTAAGAGTATCTATATGTATCTATGTGCCAAATAACAAGACTCTAGTAATTGATCAAAGTGGGGGCGAAGGGGGCGTGGCCTCCAAAAACTGAAAATTACAAAATCGGAGTATCCATGATCTATCTAAATATATAAAGTTTTAAGTCTTTAGCTAAAATGGTGTAAAAGTTATGCCCAAAAAACGCAAAAAAAAAACAAGTAAGAAGGCTCTAGTCGAGACGGCTCGACTACGAGATACCCTGAACCCTGCAAAAAAGTGATACTCTTCTTCTTTACGCACGTATAAGCACGCGCTCTGCTAACCGCGCAGTTGCTCTTGTATCTTCGAAAATCAAATAGAAAAGAATAAATAATAATAAAAAAGAAAGAAATAATAAAAAAAAATAAAAATAAAAATAATAAATTATGAAGGGCTTAGGCGAGGCTAGAACCTCCGACACCCTAACATTCGTTGCATCTGTCTAGCCATCTACACCACGGCTCACTTAAACGGCAAAGTAGCGAAAACGAATGAAATTCGCCATATACGAAAGAAACACTAAAGCAGTGGCTGAAAATACAAATACAATTCAAAAACAATTCTAACGGAATTCAAAAACAATTGTGATTCTTAGAATATACACGCATAGCAACATAGAAAACAGCACAAGACTTTTTGTGTGTATACATACATACATACATATGTGCACGCGCATACGAAAATTGATTTGCATTGCTCAACGTTGCTTGCATTTCCATTGTTATTTTAATTGTTTTAAAATTTTTTATATTAATGAGAGTTCAGCATATGATCTACAAATTTTATTCTATTTAACATTTTAGGTTTTTTTTTAGAAATCATAACTCTTTTACAATTAGCTTTACATGCACAAATATATACATACATATGTATGTATGATTGCAGCCACACGCTGATTTACGCTTGCACACATATACATACATACATGTATGTATGTGCGCCCGCAATGCGTCTTGCTGTATCGCTGCCTTGCTTGCTGCGCCACATGGGTTTTGAATAGAAAACTTTATGGACTAATAATTCTGTTTCTAGATGGACAATCATATTGATATGTTCAGATTAAGATTATGATATTCATATCTATATGCCAAACCAAACTGTATGTCTCTAGTATTTGAAATGCATTTTTTACACATTTGGGGGTGGTGGGGCTAATTGGGGACCGGAATCCAAAATCTAACAAAAACCGAAATTGTATTAAATTAGTATCTATATATATGCAAAAGACTTGGAGACTCTAACTCTAAAGATGAAATAGCTAGAATTTTAAAACTGGTTCCCGATAAATTCGTTTATCGATAACTTTGCAAATATACAAGTTATCGGATTTCTGAAACAAACTCGTACTGCGCGTGCAATATACGAACCTAACACAAAAAGAATGAACTCTCTAGCTTTTGTATCTTCGGAAATCGACGCGTTCAAACATACGGACAGACGGACAGACGGACGGACGGACAGACGGACAGACGGACGGACAGACAGACGGACATGGCTATATCAACTTTTCTCGTCACCCTGATCAAGAATATATATACTTTATGGGGTCTGCCACGCCTCCTTCTGCCTGTTACATACTTTTAACAAAACCATTATACCCTGATTTCCCATTTTCAATGGGCTCAGGGTATAATTAAATGAATGAAGGGGAGGGGATGTGGGCGGAGTTCAATTTTGGAAAAAACAAATTCCGAAATTATAAAAAACTCATACTAATATGTATGCAAAATTTCAAACTTCTATCTCTTCAGGGTAAATTTATGCCAAAAAATCGGGCTTTTTACCCATAGTGCATTGGTCCATAACCTAGAACAGAGAATGCCAATAAGTATGTAATAACTATAATATTCGATGTTACAAAATATCTAGTAGCAATACCAGTGAAAGATAAAAGCGTAAAAACGGTGGCCAAAGCAATATTCGAATCGTTTTTACTAAAGTACGGTCCTATGAAGACGTTCATAACAGACATGAGGGTACTGAGTATAACAATTCACTTAAAAATGACGTGCAAATATATGAAAATTAGCAATATATTATCAACAGCAGACCACCACCAGACTTTAGGAACAGTAGAAAGAAGTCATCAAACATTAAACGAATACATTCCATCATATATTTCAATTGAAAAAGATGACTGGGACGAATGGTTGAATTACTTCACATATTGTTTTAATACTACAACATCAACGGTACATGACTACTGTCCGTATGAATTAGTTTACGGTAGATTACCAAGACAATTCATAGAATTTAATACTTTAAGATAGATCCAATATACAACTTAGATGATTACGCGAAAGAGTTTAAATTTAAATTACAGATAGCATATAAAAGAGCAATACAAATGATAATAATAGAAAAAGAGAAATGTAAAATAGAATATAATAAAAAGATTAATGATTTAAAATTAGAAATAGGGAACCTAGTATTACTTAAAAATGAATCAGATCATAAACTAGATAATCAATATTTAGGACCATATGAAGTAATAAAAATAGAAGATAGGAACAATATAGTAATAGACGTAGGAAAAAAGAAACCACAGAAAGTAAATAAGAATAGGTTAAAGTTATTCAAAAGTTGAAAATCTTTTTGCTTTGAAAAAAAAAAAAAAAAAAAGTAATCATAATTTAACAAGTAAGAACGTTACAGTTAGGCGCAATTAACTGCGAAATACTTTGTTCCCATAGGTGCATCTTAGTTATTTAATATACATTTCATTAACGAAATATTTCGGCAATTAGAAAACGTACATGGCAAGCAACAAACGTTTGCACATGTACACAATATACGAGTATATACACAATTTTCTATGTATGCATACAAAAGTTTGCATGCCAGAATATTCTAAGAATTGTGACTGAATTGTGAATTTTTCGATCGTTACTTTAGTTTTGTCAAAATGCGCTCTAGCAATGCCTTATTTGGTTTTAGTTAACAAAGCCCATATCAGGCCAGTAGCGCTGGTGATAAGCGCTATGCAAGCTATACTTAGGTGAGTCTGTTCGAATCCCGCAGAAAACATTTTTTCAAAAATTATTATTTTATTATTATTATATTTTTTTTTTTATATATTTGTATATTTATTAAAACAACTTTTCCGATTTGCCACGCTGCGTGGCAAGCAATTTTTCTATGCATGCATATATATATGTACGCATGTGTAAACAGCTGTTTACAATAAGTGTATACACATCCAAGTGTGTATACATTGTCTTGTTTCGCACCAAGCTGCTGATCAGCTGATGAGCTCAGCAGCTGTGACTTTATTTATGTTTAGCTAACGATTACATGTTATTTTAGATGACCTGGGTTCGAGTCCCGCTGGAAACTTTTTGTTTATTAATCGAGAACTTATAAATTTTATTTTTTAAATTTATTAATATTTGTATATTTATGTTAAAATGCTTTCTGCTATCTTAGCAATTACTATTAAGCTATTATAAGCATGTAATATGCAGTTGGCCACAACAAACTTTTTTGCCGAGGCTAACATAACTGCATAACATAAATTTGGTTGCCTAAATTCCAAAAATGCGAAAATTACAGGGTAGTTTTCGATGAGCCACGCCCCCAAAGAGGCTGAAAAGCTTCTAGCTCTTAAACTGTAGGAGATATAAACTTTTGCGGTTTGCCACGCCGTAGATATATCTACCCTAGCTTATTGGTCTTGGGTTGTCAACCCGAGTATACATGCGAAATTTCAAGTCTTTAGTGTTAATAGTGTTCAAAATATAGCACAATTTGAAAAATCATTATATATTCAGGTCCGATTTGCCACGCCCCCAATGGGCGTAGACATAAAACTTTTTGATCGACCTTCATACAATCATAACATTAACTCACACGCCAAATTTCAGCTTTCTAGCATTAACGTTTTTCCCGATTTGCTACGTCCCCAATGGGCGTAGATATATCCGCCATAGCTTTTTGAACTTGGGTTGTCACCCCGAATATACATTCCAAATTGCAACACTCTAGCTTATCATCTAGTATGATAACTTGCCGGACAGCAAGACGGACATTGCACAAACCCAATCGACTCTTATTCCCTTTTTGCGAACAGAGTCTAAACATAAGTGTGCACAATTGTTTGTTCCAGTTGTCCAGTCTATGTGTTGTATGGTTAGTGATAGTACCCTCCCTGTCTCAGGATTTATATTTAGGGATAGAGTTTTGGACCCAATTTAATCTTTTTCCAATGGAGGTGGTACACACTGTAATTCATTTGTGTTCCATAGAGGATCGAACCTATAACTACTGTCACGCAGCACCAATTCCTGTTGCAACACGTTAACATGTTACCGTCTTTTGCTAAACTGGGCTTAGGTCGAACAACTCTTCTTTCACCTGAGATCAATTTCATAATGCTTAAATTGGGCGTGATAGAGGAATCACAAAGCTCTTGGTCTTCTCCAGTTATGCTAGTTCGCTAACCACGGAAAGTTCGATTGTGGTTAGATAGTAGGTGTGTTAATGCGGTTACAATTAAGGATGAATATCCTATGCCGTTCATCGATGGCATTCTTAGTAGGCTACCGAAAGCTGAATTTATTACTAGTCTAGATTTGAAAGACGCATTCTGGCAAATCGAGTTTATTTTTTTCAGCTCTCTAGCTTTTGTAGTTTCCGAAATCTCGACGTTCATACGGACGGACGGACGGACAGACGGACAGGGCTCAATCAACATATTATTTTATGCTGATCATGAATATACCCTGAATTCCCATTTTCAATGGGTTCAGGGTATAAAAAATAAGTTGATTAAGCCCTGTGTCTGTCCATGCGTCCGTCCGTCCGTCCGTCCGTATGAACGTTGAGATTTCGGAAACTACAAAAGCTAGAGAGCTGAAATTTCACATGAACACTCGTATGTTAGTTACGCAGTACGAGGGGTCTGCGACGCTTCCTTCTGCCTGTTACATACATTTTTACAAAACCATTATACCCTGAATTGGTTCAGGGTATAATAAGTTGATTGAGCCCTGTCCGTCTGTCCGTCCGCATGAACGTCGGGATTTCGGAAACTACAAAAGCTAGAGAGCTGAAATTTCACATGAACACTCGTATGTTAGCTATGCAGTACGAGTTTATTTTGTTTTTTCGATAACTCATCCCATTTCCAAATTATCGATAAAAAAAATTTGTTTCAATTTTTTAGGTTTTTTGAGCATAACTTCTACACCGTTTTAGCTAAAGACTTCGAATTTAGATATTATGAATACGCAGATTATGTAATTTTCAGATTTTGGATGCCACGCCCCCCTCGTCAATTTGGAAAAAACGCATTTCAAATACTAGAGACTTGAAATTCGGCACAAAGTTACATTTAGATATTCTTAATCTACTCTGAAAATTTCATTAAGATCATCCATCTAGAAATGGAGTTACTAGAGCCTTCTTACTTGTTTTTTTTTTTTTTTTTTTTTTTTAATTATGGGCGAAGGGCTAGTGGCATCCAAAATCAAAATCTGCGTATCATAATATCTATCTAAATATATAATTTCGAGTCTCTAGCTCAAACGGTGTAAACGTTATGCTCAAAAACATAAAACATTTAGATTTGTTTATCAATAATTTGGAAATGGGATGATTTACTGAAAAAAATAAACTCGTACTGCGTAACTTACATACGAGTGAGTATTCATGTGCTTTCAGCTCTCTAGCTTTTGTAGTTTCCGAAATCTAGACGTTCATACGGACTTACGGACTGTCGGACAAACAGACAGGGATCAATCAACTTATTTTTTGTTCTGATTAAGAATATATATATACTTTGTAGGGTCTGCGACGTCTCCTTTTGCCTGTTACATACATTATCCCAAAACCATTATACCCTGAAATCCCATTTTCAATGGATTCAGGGTATAATAATCTTAGAAGAACATGCTTTCATTGACTTTGAATTTTTCGGCTGTGGTTGACTTTTCTGGAGAAATATCCATATATATATACATTCATTACACTTTGATCTTAGCCATAAGGCCGAGAAGCACGAGGTGAAGGGCATAGTTTCCATAGCCTTACGGAAAAAAACACGCTAGCATACCATTTTAATCATAAACTAGCTCTTAATAAGTAAATAAATAACAAGTAAGAAGACTCTAGTCGAGACGGCTCGACTACGAGATACCCTGAACCCAGCAAAACAGAAACTAATACTCTTCTTCTTTACGAGCGCACGCTCTGCTAACCGCGCAGTTGTTGCAGTGGCTTGGGGGTGGGTTGGGCTATACTTTGAACGCTTTGAACTGCGTATTCATAATATATATCTAAATATACAAATTCGAAGTCTTTAGCTAAAACGGTGTAGAAGTTATGCTCAAAAAACCTAAAAAATTGAAACGAATTTTCGGATTATTTGGAAATGGGATGAGTTATCGAAAAAAAACAAAATAAACTCGTACTGCGTAGCTAACATACGAGTGTTCATGTGAAATTTCAGCTCTCTAGCTTTTGTAGTTTCCGAAATCTCGAAGTTCATACGGACGGATGGACGGGCAGACGAACGGGTGTACAGACGGACAGGGCTCAATCAACTTATTTTTTTCTTCTGATCAAGAATATATACTTTGTGAGGTGTGCGACGTATCCTTCTGCCTGTTACATACATTTTCACAAAACCATTATACCCTGAATTCCCATTTTCAATGGGTTCAGGGTATATATATAATAATATATTATTTATATAGTATTTAACCTACCCGTATTTTGTCGTTTAGCTAGTGCTGAATAGTTCAACCAAAATATAATAACAATGCACAATACAGAAATACGCGACATATTTATCCTTGGTATCCGTGCCATTGTTTTGTTCCCTTGGTAAGAGTGGATTTTTCTGCTGTTATAGCCGGCTTGCGTATGTCGACTGCATAAGCTTACATTTACAAGAGCAACGATGAATTCAGCGATGATGACATCAATTTTTGTGTTGGTCTCCATCTACTGACTTTCACTGTCAAGTGATTGTTATAAATTTATATCGTCGAATTGGACTGTGTTGATAATAAAACAAGTAAGAAGCCTCTAGTCAAGAAGGCTACGACTACGAGATACCCTGAACCCTGCAAAAAACTAATACTCTTCTTCTATACGCATGTATAAGCGCGGGCTCTGCGAACCGCGCAGTTACTGCCGTGGCTTAGACTAAGCCGTGTGTTGAACTATACTTTGGACGCTTATATTTCTAATTCTATATGCACTATCTTCATGAAACTTTCGGAATATATAAATAGCATTCAAATGTGTCTATTTGCCAAATTACAAGTCTCGAGTATGTGCAATGAGGTTTTGCAAATAGGGGTCGAAAGGAGCGTGGCATCCAAAATCTGAAAATTACTAAATCTGCGTATCCATAATATCTACATAAATATTTTAAGTGTCTGGCTTAAACGGTGTAGAAGTTATGCTCAAAGACGTATAAAAGTGAACCAATTTAAAATTTTTTTATCGATAATTTGGAAATGGGATGAGTTATCGAAAAAAAAAAATAAATAAATAAATAAACTCGTACTGCGTAACTTACATACGAGTATTCATGTGAAATTTCCGCTCTCTAGTTTTTGTCGTTTCCGAAATCTACACGTTCATACGGACTGTCGGACAGACAGACAGGGCTCAATCAACTTATTTTTTGTGCTGATCAAGAATATATATATTTGTAGGGTCTGCGACGTCTCCTTTTGCCTGTTATATACATTATCCCAAAACCATTATACCCTGAAATCCCATTTTCAATGGGTTCAGGGTATAACAAGTAAGAAAGCTCTAGTCGAGACGGCTCGACTACGAGATACCCTGAACCCAAAAAAAGGTGATACTCTTTTCTTTACGCACTCATAGGCGCGTTCTACTAACTGGTTGGGCGGAACTTTGGACGCTTATAACTCCATTTCTAGATGGACGATCTATGTGCCGAATTTCAAGTCTCTAGTATTTGAAATGCTTTTTTTTTTTTTCAAATTGGTCTGAAAATTGAAAATCTGAAAATTACAAAATTTGCGTATACATAATATCTATCTAAATAAACAAAATTGAAGCTCTAGCTCAAACGGTGTGGAAGTTATTCCTAAAAAACGTAAAAAATGGCAACGAATTTTCGATTTTCTATCGATAGTTTGGAAATGGGATGAGTTACCGGAAAAACAAAATAATCACTGCGTACAGCCATTAACCATACAGCACATAGACTGGACAACTAGAACAAACTTTTTTCACGAAGCAATTATGATTTCCCGTCCTAGTCATCTTCGTATTTGCTCGGCTCTTTAATTTACTGTTCGGGCAGCGAAAATATATCAGTTGATATTCAGTTCGCTGCCAGCGCTCGAACGAAATGATTCTATTCTCATATGAAGCGCCGTTGTGTGCTATTCTTTCTTTACTCACTCTCTCACTCACTCTTTCTATGCCTCTCATATATATATATATATGTATGTACGTATGTGTGTGTACGCAGGCACAAGCCAGCAGCTCACAAAAATTGCAATTTGTCCGCGAGTCGCGATTCGCGACGATCACATTTTCGCTTCTGGATAAGAGTATGCCGAACTCTTAAAGAGGTTTGCCATGCTCATGCAAAATTTTAGTGTTTTCGTGATTATTTTTTTAAAGGGTATGAAAGCGTGATGTACATAAGCATTCCTTTTTCGCGATGAGCATGCACAAACACATTTACAATGTCTTGTTCATGTGTGAGCATTTATGTGACTGTGTGCGTAACTACTCTTGCTACCTGCGCGCTTCAGTAGTTTGTCTATTTTGTATGGCTGGAATTGTAGAGTGACTGTCAAATGAGCCCTTACGGCTTGCAGAAGTTATTTTGGCAATAATGAGTATATGTTGTATTCTGACATTTGTCAATAAAGATGAATTTCTTGATCCACTTAAATAGTATATAATCCGCAACACAATATATTCGATATTTGTTAATGCGAAACTATGATTTAGCGGTTCAAAAATGTTACTAAATTAATTATAGCCTTATAATTTATAAAACATCTGTAAGAATAAATGCATATGTTTGCATAACATACATAAAACATACATACCATATACATGGGGGAAATGTATTTGAAAGCCTACAAGATCGAGCAATTGCAAGACCGTTTATACAATTCTAAGTCCAAGGCCCTACAATTGCTACAGGCAGCAAAAGTGTCGCACACAGTCACATAAATGCTCACACATGAAGAAAGACATTGTAAATGTGTTTGTGCATGCTCATCGCGAAAAAGTATTGCTTATACACATCAGTGCTTTCATACCCTTCCCAAAAATGATCACGAAAACACTAAAATTTTGCATGAGCATGGCAAAGCCGTTTAATAGTTCAGCATGCTCTTACTAAGAAGGGCTGATGGGATCGTCGCGAATAGCCACTCGCGAACAAATTTCAATTTTTGTGGGATACTGGCTTGTACGTACATAAAGTGAGAGAGAGAGATAGATAGATAGAGGGAGAGAAAGAGAGAGAGAGAGAGAAACGAGAGAGCACATAATATGCGTAATATGCTTTCTGGTAATCGGAAAATGTACGCCCCTAGTGGGCGGTTCGGTAAATTTTGTCACTTTATAATTAAAGAATATATACATACATACATACATATGTATGTACATGAATAAGTGGTCAAAATTTTCTAGTGTTTAGTTTTAATAGCGTCGAAAAATATTGCGTTGATACGGACACACGTATAGACGGACGGACGCATAAGCGGGCAGGTAATATGACGGAAAAATTTTCCTGTATCGGGCTCAACCTAAGTACCCAAGTAGGATTAGACAAGGTGAAACACAAGGGCTTCAAAAACATGAACATGCTCATACGCATTCGTCTGTATATGTTTATATGTATGTATATACATACATACATACCTATATAATGTAGATAATTTTATGTATGTATGTATATAATTTACATTAATTCAAGCGAAACAAGACGTAAAACTTGACTTTGTGAAAGTGAGACGATACTTAAGACAATTGTGACTGTAATCAATGGATTTTAGTGCAGTGAGTATAACAAAATGCAAAGCCGTATACGCTAGACAAAAGATGAAATCAGAAGCGGATGCTGAGTTACCGTCAACGACAGTCCCAAAGCAAATACATACAATCAAGTATTGAAGAAACGATGACCAGAGAGAGAATGAAAGACCGAAAGAAGAAAGCGAGTTGCGCAATAATTACGTCATTACATTAAATGTGACGACGACCGTACCGTAAACATCAGCGAAACAGTGGACATGGGGAAACTGAAGCTAACACAAGTGCGACAACAGATTGTCGGTTGGACCCACATAACTGTAGCCAAAATAAACAGAAATGTGGGTGCGGCCTATGCGCAGCAGCCAGCGACGAAAGCGAAACCAAAGTCTAAACCAACTCACAATATTGGAATGCAATTTCTCTTCTTTAAATATTTTTTCAATTATTGTACGTTTTGCGTTATTTTTATGTTACACACAGCAACACTGTACAATTGTACAACAATGTACATACATACATATGTATGTATGTATATGTACAGTGGCTCACAGCTTATTTCGTGCAGCGGTATAGTAAAATTTTAAAAACGTATTCCCGCTAAACCAGTAAAGATATCCAAAAAATTTAAATGAGGTCTGTTATGTAGTCACTCATTATTTATTAAGACACTTCATTATTTTTCTTTTTCTTTTTGTTTAATAACCTCTTTCAAACGTGATTCTCTCGCTGTCTCTCTCTCTCTCTCTCTCTCTCTCTCTCTCTCTCTCTCTCTCTCTCTCTCTTTATGATTGTTAAATGTAAACGGAAGTGGAATAAAATTTGACGTATTATACAAATTTGTTTCCCTTTCTTCAGTCTTTTATTTTATTTAGCATTACATATGTATGTATGTATGTATGTATGTTTAAGTAAACTGCTTAAATTAATATTATTTCTATTAGTACCCTTTCAATAATCAGGAAATTTTTAAATTATGATTAGTTTACAATTAGAGCAACTATTTATTGACGAAATGAGTAAAAAAGAATTGTACATGCATATATGCACTATTCTGTACATAAAAAAAAAATAAAAAAAAAACAAGTATAGGCGATATAGGCGTTCAAAGTATAGTCCAACCCACCGCCAAGCCACGGCAGCAACTGCGCGGTTAGCAGAGCTCGCGCTCATGCGATCGTAAAGAAGAAGAGTATCACTTTTTTTTGCAGGTTTCAGGGGATCTCGTAGTCGAGCCGTCTCGACTAGAGCCTTCTTACTTGTTAAAATAAAAATCGAGTCATATTCGAGTCATTTCGTATCATACGCGTCTCTTTTCCGAGTCTTAATTTCAGCCACATGCGACTCTTTCCTGAATAGTTTTTTTATTACTACCAAAAACTTAATCTAAACTACATAAATACATAGTCACTCAAATCAGCAGAACAAATATCACTTGAACAATTGAACGCGAACAACAATTTTTGCGTTTTCCATTTTGATTTATTAAATATTTCAATATTGTTTCTGCGTTGAACTCTACATTGAATTTGTACGAATAAGAGTGATCGAAATGCACTAGCACGAGCTTTAAGAATTTGGAGACAAGAGAAACTAAATATAAATTGGCATCTTCTTTTTCTATTTAAATTAATGTTTTTCTAGAAAAAAAAAAAAAAAAAAAAAAAAAAATATATATATATATATATATATATATATATATATATATATATATATATATTCCTAAATTCGAACAGGGATTTGAACCCAGGACAATAAATCACATTTTGATCATATAGGCGAGTCATTTTTGACTCTTTCTAGAATCAATAATCTTTTTTAGATCAATAATTTTTTGATCATCCCGGGGACTCAAAAACGACTCACCAAATTAATTTCTTACAAAACAGTCTTCCAAATGCTAGGTGGGACAATAGTCATAATGAAATACATATGTATGTATGTATACATACATAGGTACATATATATGTATGTATATATGTACATACACACAGTAACCAGGAGTTTTAAAAAGTATACATACATATGTATGTATGTACATATGTATATTTATTCATATGTATGTATATGTACATATACATATGTGTAGGTATGTAAATACATACATACATGTATGTATGTACATGTGTACTCGCAGAAACTATTTAAAACCATGCAAACACATTGTTCACACACATAAAATCTGTGTGCAAATCTTGCAAAACTGGTCGCGCTGAAAACATAATTTTTTCTCTTTCGTTCCTTTTTCTCTTCCCCTTTCCATCTATGTACATATGTATGTAGTACCTTTACTTTGATGGCTGTCCCTTTGGCCATCAACAGGTGGCGACTGTGATGTCGTCATACAGACTTTATTAATTTGTATAGCCCTTTTCCATTAAAAAATAAAAATGAGTTGAAAAGGTTTAAATGACACTACATTAATGTAAAGAATACACATTAGAAAGCATCTGATTTTGTTTTTGGTCAAGGACATTAATAATTAAAATTACAAAAAATATTTGTTACAAATCCAATGACAGTTCAGTGTGAGGTACAAGGTATGTCGTAGTCGACTCTTGATGTTTTTGTTTCACAAAATTTCTTCACTTTCAGTTTCGTGCTTTTCAACTCTACCTGAGTTGCTGCCGAGGTTGGCTATTACCTATATGAGGTGAAGCTATCATCTCAACGGCGCTATTTTGAATTCGAGAGTGTCAAGTAACAGATGGTCTGTTGCTGAGTTGTAGTCGATTCGAGTTTCGTGTTTAATACGGCGATTTTCCAGCAATGTTATTGTTGCCTTCCTGAATATTCATCGCGTCCGCGTACACTGGAACATCCGATACACACATGTGTTCATTTTTTTTTAAGTGTCACACCGAAAATTAAGCTAACGGTATTAGGAATCAAATACTATTGGAAAAATATAATAATATTTTATTGCCAAAAACCAAAGCAGCGGATTAAATTCTTATTTTTTTTAAGCATAACGGAGAAGCCACCAAGGTAATACAAATTAATTAAGGTGCCAATAAAAAATATATTTATTAGTCATGTGCTTGCAAGATTATTTACTTCAATTCTATACGTATAACAAGTAGGAAGGCTCTAGTCGAGACGGCTTGACTACAAGATACCCTGAACCTAAAAAAGGTGATACTCTTCTTCTTTAGGCACGTATAGGCTCGCGCTCTGCTACCCGCGCAGTTGCTGCCGTGGCTTGGGGGTGGGTTGGGCTATACTTTGAACGCCTATAACTCCATTTCTAGATGGATGATCTTAATAAAATTTTCAGAGTAGATTAAAAGTGTCTAAAAATTTTATCGATAATTTGGAAATGGGATGAGTTATCGAAAAAACAAAATAAACACGTACTACGTAGCTAACATACGAGTGTTCATGTGAAATTTCAGCTCTCTAGCTTTTGTAGTTTCCGAAATCTCGACGTTCATACGGACGGACGGACGGACGGTCGGACGGATGGACGGTCGGACGGATGGACGGTCGGACGGATGGACGGACGGACGGACGGACGGATGGATGGACGGACGGATGCACGGGCGGACGGACGGACGGACAGACGGACGGACGGACAGACGGACAGGGCTCAATCAACTTATTTTTATACCCTGAGCCCATTGAAAATGGGAAATCAGGGTATAATGGTTTTGTTAAAAGTATGTAACAGGCAGAAGGGGGCGTGGCAGACCCCACAAAGTATATATATTCTTGATCAGGGTGACGAGAAAAGTTGATATAGCCATGTCCGTCTGTCCGTCCGTCCGTCCGTCCGTATGTATGAACGCGTCGATTTCCGAAGATACAAAAGCTAGAGAGTTCATTCTTTTTGTGTTAGGTCCGTATATTGCACGCGCAGTACGAGTTTGTTTCAGAAATCCGATAGCTTGTATATTTGCAAAGTTATCGATAAACGAATTTATCGGGAACCAGTTATAAAATTCTAGCTAATTCATCTTTAGAGTAAGAGTCTCCAAGTCCTCTGCATATATATAGATACTAATTTAATACAATTTCGATTTTTGTCAGATTTCGGATTACGGTGCCCACTTCGCCCCACCACCCCCAAATATGAAAAAAATGTATTTCAAATACTAGAGACATGCAGTTTGGTTTAGCATATAGATATTAATATCATAATAATAATCAGAAGATATCAATACGATTGTCCATCTAGAAACAGAATTATTAATCATCAAAGTTTTCTCATCAAAATCCATGCGGCGCAGCAACAAAGGCAGAGAGAGAGACAGCAAGACGCTTGCAATGCTTACACACATGTATACCCACATACATGCATAAAAGCGTAGATCAGCGTCTATGTGTGCGCGTGGTTTTGCATGCGTGCAGAAACGAATCGAATAATTCTTGCAATATTATTCGTTCAAAGAAGGGCTCAGGGGATTTCGTAGTCGAGCAGTCTCGACTACAGCTTTCTTACTTGTTTTATGCTGATCAATCATATATATACTTTATGGGGTCTGAGACGTCTCCTTCTGCCTGTTACATACATTTTTACAAAACCATTATACCCTGAATTCCCATTTTCAATGGGAATATTTACAGATATATGTATTAATCATACTAAAATTTATTGTCGGCCGTTTTTATACCCTGAACCCATTGAAAATGGGAAATCAGGGTATAATGGTTTTGTTAAATGTATGTAACAGGCAGAAAGAGACGTCGCAGACCCCATAAAGTATATATATTCTTGATCAGCATAAAAAAAATAAGTTAATTGAGCCCTGTCCGTCTGTCCGTCCGTCCGTATGAACGTCGAGATTTCGGAAACTACAAAAGCTAGAGAGCTGAAATTTCACATGAACACTCGTATGTTAGCTACGCAGTACGAGTTTATTTTGTTTTTTTCGATAACTCGTTTCAATTTTTTACGTTTTTTGGGAATAACTTCTACATTGTTTTAGCTAGAGACTTCAAATTTGTATATTTAGATGAATACGCAGATTACATAATTTTCAGATTTTTGATGCCACTCCCCCTTCGCCCACAGTTTGGAAAAAACGCATTTCAAACGCATTACTAGAGACTTGAAATTTGGCACATAGATACATTTAGATAATCTTAATCTACTCTGAAAATTTCATTAATATCATCCATCTAGAAATGGAGTTATGGGCGTGCAAAGTATAGCCCAACCCACCCCCAAGCCACTGCAGCAACTGCGCGGTTAGCAGAGCACAAGCACATAAATGCTAACACATATAGCGTGGTAGTGTAAATGTGTGTGTGTGTATGGTCATCGCGAAATAATATTCTGTATGCACATCAACACTTTCATACCCTTTCCACAAATAATCATGAAAACTCTAACATTTTGCATGAGCATGGCAAAGCCGTGAGCGTGGCAAAGCTGTTTAAGAATTCGGTATACTCTTCGCTCAGAAGGGAACCAATGGGATCGCGTCGCGAAGAAATTTCAATTTTTGTGATCTGGTTTCTGTTTATGCCAGCATACATATATTTTTGTGAGAAGAGAGCAGAGAGTAAAAAGCATAGGACAGAAAGAGGAAGAGGGCATGGGAAAGAGTGCCACATGCCATTTTAGAATATCGACCATCACCGTCGAGCGCTCGAAGCGGAATGATTTTGCCATCAGCAATTTTCGTCTTCCGAACCTAAAAGTAAGAACCCGAGCAAATACGAAGTTGAGTGGGAGCCAATGTCACAAAATAAGTGTGCACAAGCGTTTGTTCCAGTTGTCCAGTCTATGTGTTGTATGGTTAGTGGCTAAATACAAATGCAGGCATTGCTGAAAATCAAATAGACATGTACATATGTATGTACATCTGTACATACATCTGTACATATGTATGTAGGAAATGTTATGATCTAATATACTGTGATCTTTCTTTGTTCTTTCACAATAGTACGGCTGCATGAATGTACTTCACTGCTTTTTTTTATTGTTCACATCATATTGTTAGTTCCACATTTATTTAATTGATTAATAATAATTATGTATATACAATACCACATACAAATATGTATCACTAACCATACAACACATAGACTGGACAACTAGAACAAACTTTTTTCACGCATAAAAATATGAGCGAAGTGCCGCACAACTTCGTATTTGTTCGGTTTCGGCACTTCGCGCTCGGGCAGTCAAAATTTGAAACGACGTATTTATTACGCTCCCAGCGTTCGACCGGCACGGTCATATTTTCATATGAGCAAATCCTATGTGCTATTTTTCTTTACTCTCCCTCTTTTTTCTCTCTCTCTCTCTCTCTCTCTCTATACGAGCACAAGCCAGCAGCTCACAAAATTGAAATTTGTTCGCGAGTGCCAATTCGCGACGATCCTATCTGCCCTTCTTAGTAAGAGAATGCCGAACTCTTAAACGGCTTTGCCATGCTCATGCAAAATTTTAGTGTTTTCGTGATCATTTTTGGCTGATGTGCATCAGCATTATTTTTTTGCGATGAGCATGCACACACACATTTACAATATCTTGCTACATGTATGAGCATTTATGTGACTGTGTGCGAAACTATTGCTGCCTGTGGCAATTGTAGGGCCCAACATTTGCAGTTTGTTTTTCTTGTGGACCACGGCCTTAGAATTGTGAGAACGGTCTTAGATTTGTTCGACCTTGTAGACTGTCAAATCTACTTCCCCCATGCATATGGCATGTATTGTTATATACATACATATGCATTTATTCTTATACATATTTAATAAATAAAAATGACTATAATTAATTTAGTTACATTGCCACCAAATTATTTTTGAACGGGTTATAAACGATTTAAGTGGATCTGAAAATTCATATGTATTGACAAATGTCAGAATACACCATGTACTCATGATTGCCAAAATGACTGCTGCAAGCCGTAAAGGCTCATTTGACAGTCACTCTACAATTCCACCCATACAAAATAGACAAACTACTGGATCGCGCAGATAGCAAGAAAACCAACTGCAAATGTTGGGCCCTACAATTGCCACAGGCAGCAATAGTTTCGCACACAGTCACATAAATGCTCATACATGTAGCAAGATATTGTAAATGTGTGTGTGCATGCTCATCGCAAAAAAATAATGCTGATGCACATCAGCGCTTTCATACCCTTCCCAAAAATGATCACGAAAACACTAAAATTTTGCATGAGCATGGCAAAGCCGTTTAAGAGTTCGGCATTCTCTTACTAAGAAGGGCAGATAGGATCGTCGCGAATTGGCACTCGCGAACAAATTTCAATTTTGTGAGCTGCTGGCTTGTGCTCGTATAGAGAGAGAGAGAGAGAGAGAGAGAGAGAGAGAGAAAAAAAGAGGGAGAGTAAAGAAAAATAGCACATAGGATTTGCTCATATGAAAATATGACCGTGCCGGTCGAACGTTGGGAGCGTAATAAATACGTCGTTTCAAATTTTGACTGCCCGAGCGCGAAGTGCCGAAACCGAACAAATACGAAGTTGTGCGGCACTTCGCTCATATTTTTATGCGTGAAAAAAGTTTGTTCTAGTTGTCCAGTCTATGTGTTGTATGGTTAGTGTATGTATGTATGTTGTGGAGCTCAAAAAGTGTGGCGTAAACCAAATATTGCTTTACACTATTTCATCAAATTTTGTCAGGTAACCTTTTTATACCCTGAACCCATTGAAAATGGGAATTCAGGTTATAATGGTTTTGTGAAAATGTATGTAACAGGCAGAAGGAGACGTCGCAGACCCCATAAAGTATATATATTCTTGATCAGCATAAAAAAATAAGTTGATTGAGCCCTGTCCGTCTGTCCGTCCGTCCGTACGTCCGTATGAACGACGAGATTTCGGAAACTACAAAAGCTAGAGAAATTTCACATGAACACTCGTATGTTAGCTACGCAGTACGAGTTTATTTTGTTTTTTCGATAACTCATCCCATTTCCAAATTATCGATAAAAAATCGAAATTCGTTTCAATTTTTTACGTTTTTTGGGCATAACTTCTACACCGCTTTAGCGAAAGACTTCAAATGTAAGAAGGCTCTAGTCGAGACGGCTCGACTACGAGATACCCTGAATCCAAAAAGGTGATACTCTTCTTCTTTACGCACGTATAGGCGCGCCCTCTGCTAACCGTGCAGTTGCTGCCGTGGCTTGGGGGTGGGTTGGGCTATACTTTGAACGCTTATAACTCCACTTCTAGACGGACGATCTTAATAAATTTTCAGAGTAGATTAACAGTGTCTGAATGTACCTATGTGCCAAATTTCAAGTCTCTAGTATTTGAAATGCGTTTTTTCCAAATTGGCGGCGAAAGGGGCGTGGCATCCAAAATCTGATTACATAATCTGCGTATTCATAATATATATCTAAATATATAAATTTTAAGTCTTTAGCTAAAACGGTGTAGAAGTTATGCTCAAAAAACATAAAAAATTGAAACGAATTTTCGATTTTTTATCGATAATTTGGAAATGGGATGAGTTATCGAAAAAACAAAATAAACTCGTACTGCGTAGCTAACATACGAGTGTTCATTTCAGCTCTCTAGCTTTT
Organism: Drosophila buzzatii; assembly: GCA_035045845.1. Classification (NCBI taxonomy): domain Eukaryota; kingdom Metazoa; phylum Arthropoda; class Insecta; order Diptera; family Drosophilidae; genus Drosophila; species Drosophila buzzatii. Next base: position 206,400 of record JAWNOS010000094.1, on the reverse strand, counting down.
GCAGTTTCCGAAATCTCGACGTTCATACGGACGGATGGACGGACAGATAGACAGGGCTCAATCAACTTATTTTTTATGCTGATCAAGAATATATATACTTTATGGGGTCTGCGACGTCTCCTTCTGCCTGTTACATACATTTTCACAAAACCATTATACTCTGAATTCCTATTTTCAATGGGTTCAGGGTATAAAAAGAACTTCCAAGAGTCTGCGTACATACATACATACATACATGTATGAAATGAAACACAAAAAATCCGCATACAATACCTTTTGGTTTTGTATTAATATTTGGTTGGATAGCCTTTTTTCCTTAGTACCTCCGTCAGTCGTCTAGGCATCGAATCCACATACATAAATCATTTTAACAAATACCGTTAATAATTTATTTATAGCTGTTCAAAAAAAAGTTACAGCACATAGAAGTTTGATTTTTCAAGTGTGCCAATACTTTTTTGACTCACTGTACATACAATGTAAATATGTTTGTTTGTATGTACGTGTGTATGTACATATGTTTAATTTCGCATGTTGGTGAAAGAGTAGATACTCATACACAGAAATGAAAGGCAACATTTGAGACAGACATTGCTTTAACCCACATCAATTTACTTTTGCTAACGAGAAGAGAAAGTTGTTAATTCTGTTTGTCGTTTCTTTTCAACCTCTATACATACATATATACACATATACATGTACATACATACATACATATGTTATTGTGCGTCCCTTTGTAAGCGTCTGAATCACAAAACAAATCGAAGTTGTTATTGGTGTTGTTAATTGATTATTGCTACATATGTATATATGTACATATCTATGTATGTATGTATATCCTTTCATATTAAATCTAGAACTGGTCATCAAACTGCATCTTGTTTGTACACATACATATGTATATGTATACATACATATGAAAGCATGTATGCAGTTACCAATCGTACGTGCACTAACCATACAACACATAGACTGGACAACTAGAACAAACTTTCTTCACAAAGCAATTATGATTTCCCGTCCTATTCATCTTCGTATTTGCTCGGCTCTTTAATTTACTGTTCGGGCAGCGAAAATATAGCAGTTGATATTCAGTTCGCTGCCAGCGCTCGAACGAAATGATTCTATTCTCATATGAAGCACTGCTCACTCACTCACTCTCTCTATGCCTCTCATATATACATACATGTATGTATGTACGTATGTGTGTATACGCAGGCACAAGCCAGCAGCTCACAAAAATTGAGTATGCCGAACTCTTAAAAAGGTTTGCCATGCTCATGCAAAATTTTAGTGTTTTCGTGATTATTTTTTTGAAGGGTATGAAAGCGTGATGTACACTGTACCACTTAAGTCACCGTACCCCCTGTTCGTTTTCACATAACACGCTATAACTTAGTCACATTTTGATATAAAAAAAAAGTTTTGATGGCGGTTGATAAAGTGAACTATTAACTACACAATAGCATTTTAATAATAGTAACATTTTATTTTAGTCTAATATTATAACTAAAAAACAAAAAATATTCACATTTTCGACTCCACAAAAGTCACTGTATGCTTGCTTGCGCTGCGCTGTCTGGCGCCAATGTTCTTTTGAGACCTAACGGGGATTTTCAAAACATGTGTGCAATGTCTTCAAAATTTATGCTTTTTGCTGTGAATTACTTGTGTTGGACAAAATTTGCAAATTTCGTCTTAAAAATGACCCGTAAAGAGTTAACTTTAGAAGAACGTGGGCGGATCTTGCAGCTCCACACAAAGGAGCAAAAGTCGTATGCAGAGATAGCTAAACTAATGTCTAGAGCCAAGTCAACCATCCAAACAGTAATTGGCCGTTTTAAATACGAGGGGCGTATCAAAAATAATTCCAGATCTGGCCGACCAGCTGCACTTTCTATTCGCGACAAGCGCCAAATAAAGCATATGGTGGACAAGGATCCATTTTCTAGCGCAGTAAAGATTGCATCAGAGATAAGTAACATTTCTCAAAAGGATATACACCCGGAAACCGTTCGTAGAGCCATAAAATCATACAACTTTAGGTCTTATACTCCCCGCAACAAACCATACGTTAATTTAACAAATAGGAAAAAGCGTCTGGAGTTTGCTAAGGCGTATGTGGATTTTGAGTTCAAATTTGACCCTATAGGCAAAAATGGAACAAGTTGTTCAAATGCTTGCGCAAATTCAGGTCACATATAACCCTTTTAAAGAAATGCCTAGGTAAAATGACCCTTTTATGCAAAAAATATGCATCCGTTACGTAGACATATTTTCCACTAAATAACAAAAATATATGTACATGTATTATGTTTAATGTTTTATTTAATTTAAATTCTTTTACTTAAATCTTTTACTTAAATTACCCAAAATCGTTTACTTAATTCAAAGTTGAGGTAGGCACACCCCCACAGCAATCGCTGGGAAATTAGAATTGCTACATGCAGCAAGTGTATCGCACACAGGCACATAAATGCCTACACATATGGCAAGGAAGTGTAAATGTGTATGTATATGTGTGTGTGTATGCAAGCTCACAGCAGCTACCCAACCGAACGAACAGAACGAACATCAATTGCTGGGGTTCTAATGGTGCTCTACAGGCGGCAGCAAGAATATTGCACACAAGCACATAAATGCCTACACATATAGCGAGGAAGTGTAAATGTGTGTGTGTATGCAAGCTCACATCGCTACCCAACCGAACGAACATCAACTGCTGGGGTTCTAATAGTGCTACAAGCAGCAAGCATATTGCACACATGCACATAAATGCCTACACATATAGCGAGGATATGTAAATGTGTGTGTGTATGGTCATCGGGAAATAGTATTGTTTATGCACATCAACACTTTCATACCCTTTCCAAAAATAATCATGAAAACGCTAACATTTTGCATGAGCATGGCAAAGCCGTTTAAGAATTCGGTATACCCTTCGCTCAGAAGGGAACCAATGGGATTGCGTCGAGAAGAAATTTCAATTTTTGTGAGCTGCTTGCTGTTTGTGCCAGCATACATATATTTTTGTGAGAAGAGAGCAGAGAGTAAAAAGCATGGGGCAGAAAGAGAAAGAGAGCAAGGGAAAGAGCGGCACATTTCAAGCCTTTTTGGAATATCGACCGTCATCGTCGAGCGCTCGAAGCGGAATGATTTTGCCATCAGCAATTTTTCTCTCCCGACCCGAAAAGTAAAAACTCGAGCAAATACGAAGTTGATGGGGTTCTAATGTCAAAAAATAAGTGTGCACATTAATTTGTTCAAGTTGTCCAGTCTATGTGTTGTATGGTTAGTGACTTTACCTTTATTTTAAAGCTCTTAGCTTATTTGATACAGTCTGTTTTATGTAAATAAAATGGCCATATACAAGGCGTTTTTTGTCTTTCGCGCGAGGGAATTTTTATACCCTGAACCCATTAAAAATGGGAAATCAGGGTATAATGGTATTGTTAAATGTATGTAACAGGCAGAAGGAGGATTGGCAGACGAGGGTGACGAGCAAAATTGATCTAGCCCTGCCCGTCTGTCCGTGCGTCCGTCCGTATGAACGTCGAGATTTCGGAAACTACGAAAGCTAGAGAGCTGAAATTTCACATGAACACTCGTATGTTAGTTACGCAGTACGAATTTGTTTTGATTTTTCGATAACTCATCCTGTTTCCAAATTATCGATAAAAATTCTTTTCCACTTTTAAGGTTTTTTGGGCATAACTTCTACATTGTTTAACTAAAGACTTTAAGTTTTTATATTTAGATAGATATTAGATTATGTACTTTTCAGATTTTGGACGCCACGCTCCCTTCACCGACAATTTAAAAAAAAAAAAAAAAAACGCATTTCAAAGACTAGAGACCTGCAATTTGGAACATAGATACATTTAGATACTCATACTCTATTCAACAAATTTCATGAAGATCGTCCATCTAGCAATGGAGTTATAAGCGTCCAAAGTTCAGCCCAACCCGCCCCTAAGCCACGGCAGCAACTGCTTGGTTAGCAGAGGCGCGCTTATACGTTCGTAAAGAAGAAGAGTATTAGTTTCTTTTTTTCAGGGTTCAGGGTATCTCGTAATCGAGCCGTCTTGACTAGAGCCTTACTTGTTATACACTGAGCCCATTGAAATCATGGTATAATGGTTTTGTTAAAAGTACGTAACAGGCAGAAGAAGGCGTAGCAGACTCCATAAAGAATATATATTCTTGATCAAGGTGATGTGAAAAGTTGTTATTCTGTCCGTCCGTTCGAATGCTAGAGAGACTTCATTCGTTTTGTATTAAGTCCGTGTATTGCACGCGGTATACAGGTTTGTTTCCGAAAATCGTTAACTATTTTTGTTTCAGAGTTATCGATTATAACATTTATCGAGAATAAGTTATAAAAGAATATCCCGTTTATCTTAGAGTTAGAGTCTCCAAGTCTTCTGCATATCATTCATATATTCATATATTCAGATTTTGGATACCACAAATGTGTAAAAAATGTATTTTAAATAGAGGCACACAGTTTGGTTTAGCATATAGATATGAATGCCATGATAATAATATGAAACAGAATTGTTAATCAGAAAAGTTCTCGCAAAATAACACACGTGGCAGAGCAAGTGAAACAGTGAGACACCGGGACGTCTGCAATGCTTCCACACATACAGGGGTACAAGCGTATATCGGCGCATGGCTGTGTGCGTATATGTGTATGTATATTTTGTTACGCGTTTAGAAACGAATCGAATAGTTCTTGGAATATTATTGGTTCCCCGAAGGGTTCAAGGATCTAGTCGAGATGGCGACCGCTCTGCTAACTTATATGCGCGGTCAATAGTACTAAAATGTGTCTTTTTGCTAAATTGCAAGTCTCTAGTATTTGAAATGCTTTTTATACTTTGTTCCCAAAGGGAAAAAAGTATATTGGGATTGTGCAATGTCCGTCTTGCTGTCTGTCCGTCTGTCCGTATGAACGCAATATTTTTCGGCGCTATTAGAGCTAGAGACTTGAAATTTGGAACATACACTCCTATATGCTCCCGAATTATAAAGGGTAAACATTTTCCCGATCCGCCCACTAGGGTCGTGGCAAATCGGAAAACTCTTCCGCCCATAGGCAAGTTATCATACTATATGATGAGCTAGAGAGTTGCAATTTGGAATGTATACTCGGGGTGACAACCCATGTTTAAAAAGTTATGGCGGATATATCTACGCCCATTGGGGGCGTGGCAAATCAGAATATTTAGTGATTTTTCAAATTGTGCTATATTTTGAACACTATAAACACTAGAGACTTGCAATTTGGCATGTATACTCGGGTTGACAACCCAAGACCAATAAGCTGTGGTAGATATAGCTACGCCCCCAGGGAGCGTGGCAAACCGCAAAAGTTTATATCTCCTACAGTTTTAGAGCTAGAAGCTTGAAAATTGGATGGTTGAGTTACTAATGTCATCCTCTATCGATGACCCAAAAATAATTTTTCAGCCTCTTTGGGGGCGTGGCATATCGAAAAATACCCTATAATTTTCGTATTTTTGGAGTGTAAGCAACCAAATTTATGTTATGCTGTTATGTTAGCCTCGGCTCTTTCTAAGAACTGGCCAAAAATTGTGCGCCTACGCCCACTGGGGGCGTGGCAAATCGGCAAAAAGTTTGTTGTGGCCAACTGCATAATACATGCTTATAATAGCTCAGTAGTAATTGCTAAGATGGCAGAAAGCATTTTAACATAAATATACAAATATTTATGAATTTAAAAAATAAAATTTATAAGTTTTCGATTAATAAACAAAAAGTTTCCAGCGGGACTCGAACCCAAGTCATTTAAAATAACATGTAATCGTTAATTAAAAATAAATGAAGTCACAGCTGATGACCTCACCAGCTGATCAGCAGCTTGGTACGAAACAAAACAATGTATACACACTTGGATGTGTATACACTTACAAACAGCTGTTTACACATATATATATATGCATGCATAGAAAAACTGCTTGCCACGCAGCGTGGCAAATCGGAAAGTTGTTTTAGTTTTTGCTTAAATGCACAATTCATATGCGTATGTTTATAAATTATTATCAATTGACAGCATGCATTTTAAAATAAATATACAAATATAAAAAAAAATTTAAAAAAAAATTTATTTTTGAAAAAATGTTTTCTGCGGGATACGAACTCACGCACCTAAGTATAGCTTGCATAGCGATCCACCAGCGCCACTGCCCTGATGTGGGATTTGTTAACTAAAACCAAATAAGTCATTGCTAGAGCGCATTTTGACCAAACTAAAGTAACGATCGAAAAATTCACAATTCTTAGAATTTTCTGGCATGCAAACTTTTGTATGCATACATAGAAAATTGTGTATACTCGTATAGTGTGTACATGTGTAAATCTGTATGTACATATGTATAGGAAAACCGTTTGTTGCTTGCCATGAACGTTTTCTAATTGCCGAAATATTTCGTTAATTAAATGTTTATTAAATAAATAAGATGCACCTATGGGAACAAAGTATTTCGCAGTTAGTTGCGCCTAACTGCAACGTTCTTACTTGTTTTTTTCTTCAAAAAGTGTTTATAAGAACATTCGAGTTTATAGAACTTAAGAAACTTCATTTATTTTTCTACTTAGGGATTAATTGCATTTAACATTTATATATGTTACACGTTTTATTTTTAAACTTTATCGTTTCAGATGCTGATGAGGCTAGGTTTACTGACTTCTTTTTATTTTTGTGTTGTAAGGGCTGTGTTGAGCGGAAACGAGCTCAAGCGACGAGAAGCGGGGTTTAAGGTATACGGTCCACCACCTAATCCAACACCTCCATCCCTAAAAATACCACATCGAGAGTATGGCGTTACGCAGCAAATTCCCTTCCGAGATTACGGCCCGCCGGCATTAAAATATGGATTTCCAAAGCTGAATCATTTTGGTGGTTCTTATGGGCCAACCATGAATGGATTGTATGAGCAAATCAAAACACACTTTGGTCTTCCCAAACCATTCTATGGACCACCGCACGTACAGTATAGACCCACAACGGAATACGGTATGCCCCAACCAGCAGGTCCTCCAGGACCACAGTATCCACCACCTTTAAAAATTCAGGTTCGACCGGCACCACAGCATGCAGAACCTGCACATAAACAAAATTTGTTCATACCGTCTGTATTATCACAGGTATTTCCAATACCACATCCTGCCCAAGTGATAAAACCGGCTCGTCATCCAGCAACGTCTTATGGCCCACCCGCTTCTGGGCCATTAAATCTCCCAGCCAAGCCAGCTTACGAAACACCACCAAATTACGGACCACCACCACTTCCCATTAATATACCAGGTCCCCAACCAACAGATTTTCAGGGTTCCCCAGAAGCAACTATTATACTAAGTCGTGTAGGTGTACAGCGATTTCCCAGTAGCCAAGTCGGCAGCCCTTCTAAGCACGTTCAGATCCAAATAGATGCCTCTGGACACACACACAGCGTGAGTGGTTCACAAGCACCTTTTCACACTGCATGTGATGGCTGGAAGCCAATTGCGGCACCGATTGGGAGCTATGTTGAAAAAAATCACATTGAAACACAAGGTGGTTACAGTCTAGTCCAACAGGGCCAAGGCACTAGCACTTCAAACAATGTGGGCACAACTGTTAACGGCCCTTCTGATGAGCAGCTTGTAGCAGTCGCACTACAGGATGAGCCCAGTAATACAGTAACTGGTCCCAGCAGAGAGGGTCATCTGAACACCGTTGACTCTGAAGCCTTACAGGTGGCTAGCAATATATAGCAACGTTTCAAGTAATATGTTACTGATAGGTTCCATTTTTATTTTACTTTTAGATTTCTGTAAGCGCAACAGATGATACCTACTCCAAGCCGCCAACAGATTCATATCAGCCAGGTTCTGTTCATGATCACCAATACAAGACTGCTGGGAGCGATGCTGGACTCGGTGTGTCACTATCACAGGCATCTGGCCCGAAGAATAGCGCTCCACTGCAACAGCAACTTTCAGGGCTGACAAGCAGTTACGTTCAGTCCCAAGCCCATTCGCATCACAATTCAAACATCCAGTATGACTCATACTCAAGCAATCCACAGTTTGATCCCGGACATCCAAAGTCACCAGTCACATTCCGTCCACCCGTGCCGACAGGCCTAATAGAGTCTATAGGCGCCACAGTGCAACATCTGGATGAATTTGGCATAAAACCACCGCACCAGTCACCTATATATATTCCTCCAGCAGCTCATGAAGTTGCATTAAGTGGTGTGGCGGCTGCATCACTACCTATATACGGCGTGCCCCTTCATCAGCAAGCACCACCTCAGATTATTATACAACAACAGCTCCCACAACCGCATCAAGGACCCAGTTTTGCAAACCCTCTTCTACAGTCGCTACCACATCTTCATTATATTCCCCCCCCACAGCAGCAACCGGCACCCAAACAATATTTTTCAGATAGACCCTCTGCAAATATCCACTTGTCTAGTCAGCAATCAATAAGCAATAATGCTATCCCACAGAACATGCCATCGTTTTTCTATTCTCAGGCTCTTCCATTAATGCAGCAAATTGATCGGTTTAATCAACACACAACTGAATCAGGTGTACATAATCATAATCAGCAACATCACACACAATTTGTGCTACACGATTGTGGCCAAGGTCCCAATCTGGTCAGCAGCACTGGCTATCAAGTGCATCATCAACAAAAAATTGGTATCTCGCCAGCATCTCCTCATACATATAATGCCATACCACAGAGTGTTCCTGTAGCAGAACGCCATACACAGTTCTTCGGTGGACCTGCTAACAGTTATCTTCCACCGCCATCTGGAAATGAAATTGATATAGATCATTTCGGTTATGCGTCACAAAAATCCGCAGTCGCGACATTACCGGATGGTACAAATCTACAACAGCTACCTGGTCTAGATGGCTTGAATGTGATCTCTGCAAAAAAATCACAAAGCATCAAATTCGGCACAGCTAATGGACTACTCCAAAATTTTCAAGTACAGTTTGGTAATTCATTAAATGACCCTGGCAACAGTAATAGCGGTGACGCTGACATTGATGATTCAAGTGCGAACCATGAAGAGATTCTGTCACAAGGTCTACTTCAATCCATACTGACTGCAATAGAACAACCCCAATCATCGTCGACTGGGCCACAGAACCACAGTGTACAGAGTCGTTCTGACGAACAATATCAGGAAATTGAAAATCAGCAGGTTTTAGAAAATAAGGGTCAGGAAGCAAATCAGCACTATGACACATCCAAAAGTGTTAAAGCACGCGTTATACCCGATACAGATAACAAGATAAAAAAAGATAATGATATTGTGCCTATTGTAGCTGCCGATGTGGAAGAAAACTCCAAGCATTAAGTTAACTTATTGTAAAATGTAAAATGATGTTTTTTTTTTTTGCATTACAATATTTATACTTTTATCCATATTTGATTTTTTTTTTGCTTTTAGCTTCTTTTAAACGAAGTGACGCCATTGCCATAATGCAAAGTAACGGATTAATAGTAAATTAATTTCTCGATAAGTCTTTACATTTTATGTGGGAAATATATGCCAATTTATAAATATATATTTTCTGCACGAAAATATTTAAATAAAATTATTTATTTATTATCGACATTATATATATATTAATTTGTATTTATTTTATAAACAATATGGTTAACATTCTCTTTAAATGAATAATCGATGTTCGTGAAAAGCGGCACATTTAGTCCTCTAAACTTGTTCTTGAAACTAATTTTGGTTTTGTGTAATGATATGAATGCAATACATTGCACAACTAAACTAAACTAAACAATACTTTTGTACATGCTTGCGTTCAGCGCTATTAAAGCGAGAGACCTGATTTAGACCACATACTCATGTATGCTCCCGTATTATAAAGTGTAAAAATTTTCCCGATCCGACCACCCAAGTTAAAAAAAATATTGGTTCTACGCCTACTGGGGCATGGCAAATCGACTATCAGAGAGTTAAATGAAAACAACTTCACACGTACGAATTCGAAAATTTAACTGTTTATTTCTTACAATCCTAATGCCTACCTTTAAATTACTTCCAGTCACAGATCTTTTGTCAAGTATCCTTTTAGATCGCTAAGCAATTGTCTCACGTTTAATTTTTATTACTCGCTGCGTTTGTCGCTGCAACTAAGGGATGACATGTTTATTACTTGGCGTCAGATAACGCGGACTCTACATTGCTTATTACACCCTGAACCCATTTAAAATGGGAAATCAGGGTATAATGGTTTTGTTAAATGTATGTAACTGGCAGAAGTAAGCGTGGCAGACCCCATAAAGTACATATATATGTATATATTCTTGATCTGCCCGTCCGTCGAGATTTCGGAAACTACAAATGCTAGAGAGCTGAAAGTTCTCATGAACACTCGTATGTTAGTTACGCAGTTTTTTTTTTTCGATAACTCATCCCATTTCCAAATTAACGATAAAAAATCGAAAATTCATTTACTTTTAGATGTTTGAGCATAACTTCTACCACTAACCATACAACACATAGACTGGACAACTCGAACAAACTTTTTTCACGAACCTGATTTTGATTTCCCGTCCTAGTCATCTTCGTATTTGCTCGGCTCTTTAATTTACTGTTCGGGCAGCGAAAATATAGCAGTTGATATTCAGTTCGCTGCCAGCGCTCGAACGAAATGATTCTATTCTCATATGAAGCACCGCTGTGTGCTTTTCTTTCTTTACTCACTCTCTCACTCACTCTCTCTATGCCTCTCATATATACATATATGTATGTACATATGTGTGTGTATGCAGGCACAAGCCAGCAGCTCACAAAAATTTAAATTTGTCCGCGAGTCGCGATTCGCGACGATCACATCTTCGATTCTGAATAAGAGTATGCCGAACTCTTAAAAAGGTTTGCCATGCTCATGCAAAATTTTAGTGTTTTCGTGATTATTTTTTTGAAGGGTATGAAAGCGTGATATACATAAGCATTCCTTTTTCGCGATGAGCATGCACACACATTTACAATGTCTTGCTACATGTATGAGCCTTTATGTGACTGCGCGCGAAACTATTGCTGCCTGTGGCAATTGTAGGGCCCAACATTTGCAGTGTACCACATTAATATTCGGTTTTTTGTTTTTTCAACTTCACACACAAATAAAACATAAACTATTGATTAAATTAAAAAGTTTAATTGGTAAGTTTTATATTGAAAAAGTACATTTTCAGAGAGGTATATGTAAGTAAAGGCATTATATTTGGTATTATGGTGTGGTATAAAGTTAATATAAAGCTGAAAAAAAAATATATATTTAAGGAAAACTGTAAAGCAAGGCAAAGCTTCCGTCATGATTTGTGGCTTCGTTTCAACCAAGGGTGCCGGAAATATTAAGTTAACGCCAAATTTTGTGTTTTTCTTGCATATGTATAATTTTTATTATTTATGTTAAATATAATACCTTTATGAATACCACTCTGAAAAGATAATTTTTCAATCTAAAACTTACCATTTACTCTTTTTAGACACTGTTCCCAAAAAGGGAAAAAGAGTCTATTGTCATGTCCATCTTGCTGTCCGTCCGACTGTCCGTATTCACGCATAATATTTTGGCGCTATAAGAGCTAGAGAAATTTGGAACATATACTCTTGTATACTCTCGAATTATAAGTTGTAAAAATTTTCCCGATCCGCCCACTAAGTGCGTGTCAAATCGGAAAATTCTTGCACTCGTATGCCAGTAATCATACTAGTTTATGAGCTAGAGAGTTGCAATTCAGAATGTATACTCGCGGTGATAATCCAAGTTCAAAAAGCTATGACAGATATAACTTCGCCCTTTGGGGGCGTGGCAAATCGGGAAAATCGTATCTTCTACACCTTTAAAGCTAGAACGCTGAAATCTAGTATGTGAGTTAATGTTATGATTCTACGAAGATCGATCAAAAAGTTATATGTCTACGCCCATTGGGGCGTGGCAAATCGGACCTGAATATATAGTGATTTTTCAAATTGTGCTATATTTTGAAGACTATTGACACTATGAACTTTAAATTTGGCATGTATACTCGGGTTGACAACCCAAGATCAATAAGCTATGGTAGATATATCTACGCCCACAGGGGGCGTAGCAAACCGCAAAAGTTAATATCTCCTACGGTTTTAGAGCTAGAAGCTAAAAATTGGATGTCGTTTTCGCATTTTTGGAATGTAAGTAACCAAATTTTGCGGTATATATAACTAGAAGTATAGTATAAATAATATTAGTCTCGGCTCTTATTAAGAACTGGCCAAAATTTATGCGTCTACGCCCACTGGGGGCGTGGCAAATCGGTAACTGCATAATGCATACATACAAGCAGCTTAGTAGTAATTGCTAAATTGACAGAAACCATTTTAACATAAATATAACAAGTAAGAAGGCTTTAGTCGAGACGGCTCGACAACGAGATACCCTGAACCCAAAAAAGGTGATACTCTTCTTCTTTACGCACTTGTAAGCGCGCGTTCTGCTAACCGCGCAGTTGCTCCCGTGGTTTGGGGGTGGGTTGAACCCATGTATGTAGAAGTTATGCTCAAAAAACATTAAAAAAAATTGAAACGAATTTTCGATTTTTTACCGATGATTTGGAAATGGGATGAGTTATCGAAAAAACAAAATAAACTCGTACTGCGTAGCTAACATACGAGTGTTTATGTGTCTTTTCAGCTCTCTAGCTTTTCTAGTTTCCGAAATCTCGACGTTCATACGGACGGACGGTCGGACGGACGGACAGGGCTCAATCAACTTATTTTTTTATGCTGATCAAGAATATATATACTTTATGGGGTCTGCGACGTCTCCTTCTGCCTGTTACATACATTTTCACAAAACCATTCTACCCTGAATTCCATTTTCAATGGGATCAGGGTATAAAAAGATTAATGAATTTAAAAAATAAAATTTATAAGTTTTCGATTACTAACCAAAAAGTTTTCAGCGGGTTCGAACCCAGGTCATTTTAAAATAATATATAATCGTTAGGTAAACCTAAATAAGTTCACTGCTATAGCACTTGGATGTGTATACACGTGGAAACATCTGTATAAATGAATTTTATTCGTGCCTCCTGTCGGCTCGCACTCCTCGTAGGGGGATGACGGTGGAAATGGTTGGGTGTGTTTCCTACCGGATTGCACTTCTTTATCAAGATTATGGTAGGGAGATGACTGTCTCCCGTTTCGCTGCCCTTGTGGTACAGCGATAGAGGTATTGATAAATCAAATCAGATTCTTTACGGCTTGTGCCGGAGTTAAGCTTTATTTGCGACGCTTTCGCTTTCGTTGTTTGAATAGAACTGAATTCAACTTAAAATCAGAGCCCTAACATAAGTGGATCTTCTATATCTAAATGGTCAAATTAAAGGTACACATAAGAGATCAGCGGAACTGACTCAACATAAGTACTGCAGCCGGCAAGCCGTCTCGTCATGAACGATAAGGACGAAGATTGTGAGCATAATATTTTGTATTTCTATTATTAGCATTCTATTTCTAACCAGAAGTGCCTCATATAAATGCGGAGTGTCTACTAGCTCATTCTATTTGCTTTAAATATTTGGTTTACTGTTTCTGGTAATTGGTTCAGCTGCTTTTGGATTTCTGTATTTATCTCTATCTGCCTATTATTTAACTCGATGAACTTGCAGTCATTCTAAATCCCAAGTTTCCGGGGTGCCAGTTACTACCTTGAGCACTGTCCCTAAAAAGTCTATGCTTCTAGCTATCCTGTGGTATACTTTCAATACGGACAATTGGCTATTGAGGTGACTGGTGTCAACATCTAACAACTTCCTTATGTGAGACTGGGGGAAATAATCGGCTAACTTCTCTGTATCTTCTATTATCATGGAGAATTCAGTTAAGTTGGTGGTATGCCTAATATAATCGCTTTGCTCCCAAACCATTACCTCCCCATATACTATAATCTGGAATCTTCACGTTGCAAGCTACCAGAGCACCAAAAACGTTGTGCTGCTTTCGAGGTCGGCCTGATTTGCCGGTCTTGGTCTTCCAGGACCCCCCTGTTTCCTTCGTCTTTGAGCTTTCGATCACTGCTGTGTCCATCGCTGCTGTCTCGATCGCTGTTGCGTACATTGCTGCCGTCTCGATCGCTGTTGCGTCCATCGCTGCCATCTCGATCTCTGCTGCGTCCATCGCTGCTCTCTCGATCGCTGCTGCGTCCCTCGCTGCTATCTCGAGTCATCACTCTCCCTACCAGAATGCGTGGTAACATTAGGTGTTGGCAACTCACATACAAACGAATCCTTATCATTTTGGATCTCATCAAAAAGAACATCTCACCTCTCAACCACCTGGTGAGATACTGGGTCGTACAAACGATAGCCTTTTGCTGCTACCGAACACCAAATCATGCGATATTCTTTGCCTTTTGGTTACAGTTTGATCTTCCTTGGAGCCTTGTCCATAGCCACTGCAATTGAACCGAAAACTTTTAGATGACTAACGGTTTCTTACCAGTCCACGCTTCCATAGGCGTCCTACTGCCTAAAGCACTGGTTGGCGATCGGTTTCGTATATATACGGCCGTGTTGACTGCTTCAGTCCACAAAGAGTTGAACAGACCTGACTGCATCAGCATACATCTTGACATCTCCACCAGAGTGCGGTTAGCCGTCTCAGCCACGCCGTTTTGCTGTGGAGTATATGCTATTGTCAGCTGTCTCTCGATCCCTTGATTCTTCAGGTATTCGTCAAACGACTTATTGACGAATTCACCTCCATTGTCGCTCCAGATACATTTGAGACTCTTTCCTGTTTGCCGTTCAACCAAAGTTTTGAACTGAAAACCTCATCCTTTCTCCGCAGGAAATATACGAAGATACGCCTTGATTTGTCGTCAATGAAAGTAAGGAAATACATCTTTCCAGTCAGAGACTGTGTGCTGAAAGGCCATCACACATCTGCCTGAATCAACTCCAATATGCCTTGAGCTCTAATGGCAGTTGCATTAGGAAATGGCTGCACATGAATTTTGCTTAGCATGCAAGTTTACAGCTCATACTGTCATTGAAAACCATATTTTCAATACCACGCACCATTCTTTTGTTGACCAATTCTCTCAAGCTGTTGATATTTAAATGACCATACCTTTTATGCCATAGTACACCATTAACAGCATAACAGCTATTTCGCTTTTCTTGAAACATGTACAAGTCTTCAACTTTATTTGCTTTTACAATGCAATCACCTTTTTGCCAAAAGTAATAAAGTAATAAAGCAATTATATTTCACAGCCCTACTTACCGCGAAAAAGTTTCCGCTCATTTTGGGCACATAGAGAACTTCTTTTAACAGCAACAGCATAATTCTGTTTTTTTCCACGAATTCATTTACATAACACGCAACGCTTTGCTTTGGCTCATGCGTTTGAGAAGCAATTTCTTGTATAACTGAACCTTACGTGTTGGTCCAGTTGGCTGATGGACATCTTTCAACTGATTCCATGCCCGCTCATAGCTTATTATCAAATTTCTTGAATCACACCGATGTTAATAGGTTATAACTAAAAACAAACACTTTATACTTTATTTAAATATTCGTGCCTGGGCCCATAACCTGTTGGATAGTTTTGTTTTGGTTTTGTGACTAACTTACAGATGATACATATCACATAGATATGGTAAGTACTGTAATCGAGACATATCGCATTTTCAACAGCCACTACCTCTGTCACTAATTTTGTCATTTTTAAACAATAATATTCCAACAGTATTTGCTTCACATTCTCTTGGGCGGTCCTATGGGCGCGATTGTATTCTACTATGACTATTTCCCTCTGTTCATCCTTATTTACTATATCGGATGCTACATTTTTGCAGTGTCGAAATTTGGTTGAAGGAAAGCTCTTTACCAATTCGTGTTGGGTGAACGCTAACATTGGCAGGCCGCAATTACCGGCATTGACAACATCGTATTTTACTAATACTTTGGCCTCGTCAAGAGCTTCTGCCCTATTTGTGAAATGAACGATATGGCGAGTTTTGTCAGTCGATTCTATTGTGTACGTCAGGTATGCATCACTATCGCCTGTTGCTACGTCTGTAGATATGTAGTCCTGTGAGGTGTTTACATATTGTCGGGATAGGGCATCAACAACATGATTTTATTTGCCCGGTTTGGAGTGGATTTTCGCGTTGTGTTCGTCAATATACGCCTTCCACCATCCATTGGGATTTTTGTCAGATACATCAAAAGTGAGGTTGACTGTCCGTCCGTGTAGATATTTATATCTTTCGTGCCATACAAGTAATGATGCAACTTGCCTAGCGCACACACGATAGCCAACAGTTCTCTTTCGTTGGTGGCGTAGTGTGTTTCGGACTCCTTGAGGGTTCTAAATATCATGGTAATGGGTCTTCTATCCTGTGACAATACCGCCCCAATACCATATGCAGAAGCATCCGTCGTTAGATAGAATGGTTTCTTGAAGTCTGGATATCTAAGAATGACGTCTTCTGAGGCTAATATATTCCATAGTCTCTGAAAAGACTTTGTCTGCACGGTGTCAATGATAAACAGTTTTCTTTAACATATTCTTATTTATGGAGCCGTTCTTTGGCTCGGGGTATTCTTTGATATCTTTTACCTTTTCTGGGTCAGTTTTTGCTCCGCCCTCAGTCACAATAAATCCCAATTACTCCACGTTTTTTATACCCTGAGCCCATTGAAAATGGGAAATCAGGGTATAATGGTTTTGTTAAAAGTATGTAACAGGCAGAAGGAGGCGTGGCAGACCCCATAAAGTATATATATTCTTGATCAGGGTGACGAGAAAAGTTGATATAGCCATGTCCGTCCGCCCGTCCGTATGTATGAACGCGTCGATTTCGGAAGATACAAAAGCTAGAGAGTTCATTCTTTTTGTGTTAGGTCCGTATATTGCACGCGCAGTACGAGTTTATTTCAGAAATTCGATAACTTGTATATTTGCAAAGTTATAGATAAATGAATTTATCGGGAACCAGTTATAAAATTCTAGTTAATTCATCTTTAGGGTTAGAGTCTCCAAGTCTTCTGCTTATATATAGATACTAATTTAATACAATTTCGTTTTTTTCAGATTCCGGTCCCCACTTCGATCCACCACCACCAAGTATGAAAAAAATGCATTTCAAATACTAAGACATGCAGTTTGGTTTAGCATATATGTAGATATGAATATCATAATCATAATCTGAAGACATCAATATGATTGTCCATCTAGAAACAGAATTATTCATTATCAAAGTTTTCTCATGAAAATCCATGCGGCGCAACAGCAAAGCAGCAAGACAGCAAGAAGCTTGCAATGCTTACACACATGCATACACACATACATGCATACAAGCGTAGATCAGCGTCTATTTGTACGCGTGGTTTTGCATGTTCGAAGAAGGGCTCAGGGGATTTCATAGTCGAGCAGTCTCGACTACAGCTTTCTTACTTGTTTTTTTTTTATACCCTGAACCCATTGAAAATGGGAATACAGGGTATAATGGTTTTGTGAAAATGTATGTAACAGGCAGAAGGAGACGTCGCAGACCCCATAAAGTATATATATTCTTGATCAGGATAAAAAAATAAGTTGATTGAGCCCTGTCCGTCTGCCCGTCCGTCCGTATGAACGTCGAGATTTCGGAAACTACAAAAGCTAGAGAACTGAAATTTTACATGAACACTCGTATGTTAGCTACGCAGTACGAGTTTGTTTTGTTTTTTCGATAACTCATCCCATTTCCAAATTATCGATAAAAAATCGAAAATTCGTTTCAATGAGCATAACTTCTACACCGTTTTAGCTAAAGACTTTAAATTTGTATATTTAGATAGATATTATGAATACGCAGATTTAATTTTAATTTTTGGATTTTGGCTGCCAAGCCCCTTTCGCCCACAATTTGGAAAAAACGCATTTCAAATACTAGAGTCTTGAAATTTGGCACATAGATACATTTAGATATTAATCTACTCAGAAGATTTCATTAAGATCGTCCATCTAGAAATGGAGTTATAGGCGTTCAAAGTATAGCCCAACCCACCCCCAAGCCACGGCAGCAACTGGAACCCAATCTATGTGCTTAACATGTTATTTTTCATTCTCCGAAAATATTATGACGTCGTCTACGTAAACATAACAAGTCTTCCGATTTGTTGGTATATTGTGTATTCTGTCTAAACGTTAATGAGGTGGGGTGAACTTCCATAGGTTTGTGTTGGAACTGGCCTGTTTGTTGGTTGTTGTTCTGCACCTGCTGTTTTCCCTCTTTGTTAGTATAGTAGGGGTTTTTTCATGATTCTGTGCAGAATCGAGGTTTTTTCTTTGTTTCTCGAATGATCTTTTCTTATCGTTTGCTTGTGTCTTTCCTTCCATTGTCTTCGCATAGGTGGCAGCGAATGCGCTCCTCTCCATGCTAGCCTCGATTTCTCTGGCCAAAGCTAGCGCAGAAGCAAGATCCATAGGCTTGGAGGGGAGCATCGCCGGTCTGACGGATTTTTCCAATAATGAGATGAACTCATGCAATGCGTCACCTCTAACTTCTTCATTGATCATTGCTGCTCTTTCCGGGTCCCTTATCATTACTACTTTGTTCGTGACAAGTGTTAATTTACGTTCTAATCATCGTAGTACTCTGTCAGTGTAATGTCGCCATGCCTGACCATCTCTAGTTGTTGATGTAAAAGCCTCAGAGATGTTTTATCAGCGTAAGTATAGTTTAGACATGCTATTGTCGCATTGAAGTTAAAAACTGTGTTGCAAGAGGCCAGCAATGCTCTTGCCGTGCCTCTTGTTTTGTTCATTATGATTCCTACTGCTAGATAGTGTGCAGAGCTACCTTCGCGAGCACAACCGCCTGTGTCCAAAGGACATAATCATCACTTTTTCTGTTCTTACTATATAAAGTGCTTACATACTAAAAGGGCTCTTATAAACTATCAAAGCTTCTTCTAAACTACCAAGTTCCTACATACTACCACTAACCATACAACACATAGACTGGACAACTGTAACAAATTAATGTGCACACTTATTTTTTGACATTAGAACCCCATCAACTTCATATTTGCTCGGGTTTTTACTTTTCGGGTCGGGAGAGAAAAATTGCTGATGGCAAAATCATTCCGCTTCGAGCGCTCGACGGTGACGGTCGATATTCCAAAAAGGCCTGGCATGTACTGCTCTTTCCCTTGCTCTCTTTCTCTTTCTGCCCTATGCTTTTTACTCTCTGCTCTCTTCTCACAAAAATATATGTATACTGGCACAAACAGCAAACAGCTCACAAAAATTGAAATTTCTTCTCGACGCGATCCCATTGGTTCCCTTCTGAGCGAAGAATATACCGAATTCTTAATCGGCTTTGGCATACTCATGCAAAATGTTAGCGTTTTCATGATTATTTGTGGGAAGGGTATGAAAGTGTTGATGTGCATAAACAATACTATTTCCCGATGACCATACACACACACATTTACACATCCTCGCTGTATGTGTAGGCATTTATGTGCTTGTGTGCAATATGCTTGCTGCCTGTAGCACTATTAGAACTTGCATACACACACATACACATACACATTTACACTTCCTTGCTATATGTGCCTGTGTGCGATACACTTGCTGCATGTAGCAATTCTAATTTCCCAGCTATTGCTGTTGGGTAGCTGATGTGAGTCTACACATACACACACATGCATAAGTGTACGTCTGTGATGAGATAATCATTATCGTCGAGTATCACTTGTATAGGCATTTGAATGAATGCTCTGCCTGCATTTGCATGTTGCCTGTAGATTTTTGGTTCAAATTGCAGGAGCGATCAATAAATTATTACCTGATTTGACACTATGGCTAAAATAGGACATGTTATTTAAATGCCTGCGCAAATTCAGATCACATATAACCGTTTTAAAGAAATGTCTAGATATACAGGTAAAAGTGATCCCTTCAAGCAAAAATATGCATGTGCTGTAGTCATATTTTCCACTAAATAACAAAAATATAAATTTATTTAATTAAAATTTCTTATTCACGAATCATTTTCAGTTTTCTGAAATTACCCAAAATTGTTTACTTAATTCAAAGTTGAGGTAGGCACACGCCCAATATTCGAAACCCATGCAAGAAACATGCAAATGCCCAAGGCAGAGCATTCATTCAAATGCCTATACAAGTGATACTCGACGATAATGATTATCACATCACGGACGTACACTTATGCATGTGTGTGTATGTGTAGACTCACATCAGCTACCCAACAGCAATAGCTGGGAAATTAGAATTGCTACATGCAGCAAGTGTATCGCACACAGGCACAAAAATGCCTACACATATAGCAAGGAAGTGTAAATGTGTATGTGTATGTGTATGTGTGTGTATGCAAGTTCACAGCAGCTACTCAACCGAATAAACATCAACTGCTGGGGTTCTAATAGTGCTCTACAGGCGGCTGCAAGAATATTGCACACAGACACATAAATGCCTACACATATAGCGAGGAGGTTTTTTTTTTTTTTTTTTTTTTTTTGTATTCGTTTATTAACAAAAAATTATATATAATATTATTAGATTTCTTAGGTGAGGCGACTAAAGATAGCGCAAGATGCTTGCGGGACGGCCGTAAAGCATTGCTTCGCAAGCGCTTTGCACTATCTTAGGCTGGGACACCCCGACTCCTTATCCGCTCAACTCTGCGGAGCTCCGTCATAATTGTGGCCGCGAAGGTGCTTGTAAGATTCCAAGCTGCCTCTGATTCCAGCATGGCGTTGACTATATTGTCCGCTCTAATGGAGCGGCCCACAGCCTCCTCCAGACAACGCCTCTCCTCTTGGAAGCGCCCGCACTCGAATAAGACGTGTTTGGCGTCTTCAACCAGTCCTCGCCCGCACCAGGGGCATTCGTCCGTGTCCTCGTGGCCAAAGCGCTTCAAGTAGCTCCGAAAGCATCCATGCCCCGAGAGAATCTGTGTGAGATAAAAATTAACCTCGCCGTGCTTGCGGTTTATCCATGGTGCAAGCTCAGGGATGAGCGTGTGCGTCCAGCGCCCTTTTGTTGAGGTATTCCATCGTCCTTGCCATCGCGTAATGCTGTCCGCCCTGACAGCGTCGCGCCGTATAGGCTCGTGCGTGTTCCGCTCCACTGCTTCGGCGACCAATTCCTCCAGTGGCACCATACCGGCAATAACAAGTGCCGCGTCATCGGAGACTGTCCTAAAAGCGCAGCTGACTCTGATTGCGCTCAGTCTGTAGGTGGCACAAATGCCTCGACTATAGCTCGGCGTTGCCATCGCATTTGACCATATTGGTGCAGCATAGAGGATGACGGACCTAATGACGCTCGTTAGGAGGAGATGTCGTTGTTGCCTTGGTCCCCGCGTGTTGAGCATAATTCTTGAGAGAGCTCTACAAGAATCAGCTGCTTTTTTATGCACATATTCTAAGTGCTCGCGGAAAGTTAATCTCGTGTCTATCATGACGCCAAGATACTTTATCGCCCTCTTAGATGCGATGGTAACGCTGCCGATCTTTATATTGGCAGTTTCCACTCTCTTGCGACTGCTGACAAGGACGACTTCCGTTTTGTGCGCCGCTAGCTCTAGTCCAGCTCCAGACAACCAGCTTCGTATGCGATTGATACTTGCGCTGCACATATCCTCAGTATCTTTGAGCTCCTTTCCTATGGTGACGACTGCTACATCATCGGCAAAGCCAATGGTGTGCGCACCTGCTGGTAGTTCCAAGCGCAGTACGCCGTCGTACATAATATTCCATAGGAGAGGCCCCAGCACTGAACCTTGGGGGACTCCAGCTGACACTATATGAGTTTGGGGACCCTCACTCGTATTGTATATTAGTGTTCTTCCTCTGAAGTAGCTCGGTAGTTTGTAAGAAGCTTTGATAGTTTATAAGTGCCCTTTTAGTATCAAAGCACTATATATTTAAGTAAGAAAGAACCTTTATATAGTACGAAAGAATTTTTATCTAGCATGTAAGAACTTGTGTAGAATATTAGTTTGAATTTGTAAGTCCAGCGCGCGCAACGTCGAGGATCGGCAATGCAACCCTGGCGTGGTGGACAGCTCCACGGGACATATAAAGGTTCTTACTTACTATATAAAGTGCTTACATACTAAAAGGGCTCTTATAAACTATCAAAGCTTCTTCTAAACTACCAAGTTCCTACATACTACCACTAACCATACAACACATAGACTGGACAACTGTAACAAATTAATGTGCACACTTATTTTTTGACATTAGAACCCCATCAACTTCATATTTGCTCGGGTTTTTACTTTTCGGGTCGGGAGAGAAAAATTGCTGATGGCAAAATCATTCCGCTTCGAGCGCTCGACGGTGACGGTCGATATTCCAAAAAGGCCTGGCATGTACTGCTCTTTCCCTTGCTCTCTTTCTCTTTCTGCCCTATGCTTTTTACTCTCTGCTCTCTTCTCACAAAAATATATGTATACTGGCACAAACAGCAAGCAGCTCACAAAAATCGAAATTTCTTCTCGACGCGATCCCATTGGTTCCCTTCTGAGCGAAGAATATACCGAATTCTTAAACGGCTTTGCCATACTCATGCAAAATGTTAGCGTTTTCATGATTATTTGTGGGAAGGGTATGAAAGTGTTGATGTGCATAAACAATACTATTTCCCGATGACCATACACACACACATTTACACATCCTCGCTGTATGTGTAGGCATTTATGTGCTTGTGTGCAATATGCTTGCTGCCTGTAGCACTATTAGAACCCCAGCAGTTGATGTTCGTTCGGTTGGGTAGCTGCTGTGAACTTGCATACACACACATACACATACACATTTACACTTCCTTGCTATATGTGCCTGTGTGCGATACACTTGCTGCATGTAGCAATTCTAATTTCCCAGCTATTGCTGTTGGGTAGCTGATGTGAGTCTACACATACACACACATGCATAAGTGTATGTCTGTGATGAGATAATCATTATCGTCGAGTATCACTTGTATAGGCATTTGAATGAATGCTCTGCCTGCATTTGCATGTTGCCTGTAGATTTTTGGTTCAAATTGCAGGAGCGATCAATAAATTATTACCTGATTTGACACTATGGCTAAAATAGGACATGTTATTTAAATGCCTGCGCAAATTCAGATCACATATAACCGTTTTAAAGAAATGTCTAGATATACAGGTAAAAGTGATCCCTTCAAGCAAAAATATGCATGTGCTGTAGTCATATTTTCCACTAAATAACAAAAATATAAATTTATTTAATTAAAATTTCTTATTCACGAATCATTTTCAGTTTTCTGAAATTACCCAAAATTGTTTACTTAATTCAAAGTTGAGGTAGGCACACGCCCAATATTCGAAACCCATGCAAGAAACATGCAAATGCCCAAGGCAGAGCATTCATTCAAATGCCTATACAAGTGATACTCGACGATAATGATTATCACATCACGGACGTACACTTATGCATGTGTGTGTATGTGTAGACTCACATCAGCTACCCAACAGCAATAGCTGGGAAATTAGAATTGCTACATGCAGCAAGTGTATCGCACACAGGCACATAAATGCCTACACATATAGCAAGGAAGTGTAAATGTGTATGTGTATGTGTATGTGTGTGTATGCAAGTTCACAGCAGCTACTCAACCGAACAAACATCAACTGCTGGGGTTCTAATAGTGCTCTACAGGCGGCTGCAAGAATATTGCACACAGACACATAAATGCCTACACATATAGCGAGGAAGTTTTTTTTTTTTTTTTTTTTTTTGTATTCGTTTATTAACAAAAAATTATATATAATATTATTAGATTTCTTAGGTGAGGCGACTAAAGATAGCGCAAGATGCTTGCGGGACGGCCGTAAAGCATTGCTTCGCAAGCGCTTTGCACTATCTTAGGCTGGGACACCCCGACTCCTTATCCGCTCAACTCTGCGGAGCTCCGTCATAATTGTGGCCGCGAAGGTGCTTGTAAGATTCCAAGCTGCCTCTGATTCCAGCATGGCGTTGACTATATTGTCCGCTCTAATGGAGCGGCCCACAGCCTCCTCCAGACAACGCCTCTCCTCTTGGAAGCGCCCGCACTCGAATAAGACGTGTTTGGCGTCTTCAACCAGTCCTCGCCCGCACCAGGGGCATTCGTCCGTGTCCTCGTGGCCAAAGCGCTTCAAGTAGCTCCGAAAGCATCCATGCCCCGAGAGAATCTGTGTGAGATAAAAATTAACCTCGCCGTGCTTGCGGTTTATCCATGGTGCAAGCTCAGGGATGAGCGTGTGCGTCCAGCGCCCTTTTGTTGAGGTATTCCATCGTCCTTGCCATCGCGTAATGCTGTCCGCCCTGACAGCGTCGCGCCGTATAGGCTCGTGCGTGTTCCGCTCCACTGCTTCGGCGACCAATTCCTCCAGTGGCACCATACCGGCAATAACAAGTGCCGCGTCATCGGAGACTGTCCTAAAAGCGCAGCTGACTCTGATTGCGCTCAGTCTGTAGGTGGCACAAATGCCTCGACTATAGCTCGGCGTTGCCATCGCATTTGACCATATTGGTGCAGCATAGAGGATGACGGACCTAATGACGCTCGTTAGGAGGAGATGTCGTTGTTGCCTTGGTCCCCGCGTGTTGAGCATAATTCTTGAGAGAGCTCTACAAGAATCAGCTGCTTTTTTATGCACATATTCTAAGTGCTCGCGGAAAGTTAATCTCGTGTCTATCATGACGCCAAGATACTTTATCGCCCTCTTAGATGCGATGGTAACGCTGCCGATCTTTATATTGGCAGTTTCCACTCTCTTGCGACTGCTGACAAGGACGACTTCCGTTTTGTGCGCCGCTAGCTCTAGTCCAGCTCCAGACAACCAGCTTCGTATGCGATTGATACTTGCGCTGCATATATCCTCAGTATCTTTGAGCTCCTTTCCTATGGTGACGACTGCTACATCATCGGCAAAGCCAATGGTGTGCGCACCTGCTGGTAGTTCCAAGCGCAGTACGCCGTCGTACATAATATTCCATAGGAGAGGCCCCAGCATTGAACCATGGGGGACTCCAGCTGACACTATATGAGTTTGGGGACCCTCACTCGTATTGTATATTAGTGTTCTTCCTCTGAAGTAGCTCCTCACTATCTCTTTTAGATATTTAGGGATATTATATTGTGACATCGCATCCAGTATCATATCCCAACTAGCTGTGTTGAAGGCATTCTTCACATCAAGAGTCGCAATGATGCAGTAGTGCTTCGTCCCGTGCTTCCATCTGGTGCCTTGGATGGCGGAACCTGCCAGGCCGACAACTTTAACAAGCGCATCTGCTGTTGAAAGGGCCTTCCGGAAACCAAATTGGTTAGGTGAAAGGCCTCCGGCGCTAGCAATAGCACTCTCCAGCCTAGAGCAAATCAATTTCTCGAACACCTTTCCCATGGTGTCTAAGAGACAGATTGGTCTGTATGAAGATGGCTCATTCGGTGGTTTGCCAGCCTTAGGTAGCAATACCAAGTTCTGGATTTTCCAGATTGCGGGGAACGTCTCATGAATTATACATTCGTTGTATAATTCCGCGAACGCGATTGGGTGCAAGGCGAGGGCTAGCTTTAGCGCACGATTTGGGATCCCGTCTGGCCCTGGGGCTGAGTTAAGTCTAAGACCTCTGAGAGCTACTAATATCTCCTCGTCCGTAACTAGGTCAATGTGAGTGCTCGTTGAGCCCTGCTCGGCAGACATGGTCTCAGGGGCATGAATGGAGCTTAGTCTTTCTGGAAAGAGTGTTTCCACAATCGATTTAAGCTCCAAACGATCCATAGGCTGCATATGATTACCTGCGTACAGTCTTTTAACCACTATCTTATATGCCCTGCCCCAAGGGTCATATTCGGCTGAGTCGCACAATTCTAAAAAGCATTCTCTTTTGCTTGCCCGAATGGCCTTCTTCAACTGTCTTCTAGCCGCCTGGTATGCTATTTGCTTTTCTACATATGTGGTCCTACCACGGGCGCGTTGGTAGCTTCTTCTCGCCTGGATGCATTTGCGTCGAATGTCACCTATTTGTGCATTCCACCAATACATAGGCGTTTGTTGTCGCATGAACCGCTTGCGGCGTAGCATGCTACTACTGCAGGCACTCTGAATTTGGGCTACCATTTGGCATGCTCTGGCCTCAGCATTGCCAGATGTGCCCAGCGACTGAATGGCCACTGAAAAGGCCAAGGGATTGAAAGTATCCAGCTGATACGATTCTCTCCACAAGTTTGGCGTCCTGGCAAGTGGCTCCCCTATTGTGAACAGAAGTGCCGTATGATCGCTGCCCGTATAACTATCGCAATGACTCCATGTTGCTTCCTGAAAAAGGGATGAAGTGACAAAAGTAATGTCAATTACAGATCCGTATCCAGCCCTACTGAAGGTGTACTCTTGGCCAGTATTAAGCAATGCAACATCTAATGTCGCGAAGGTCTCCAGAAGGATACGGCCTCTGGTGTCGTCTGTTGAAGTCGCCTGCTATAATGGCCTTCCGACCCCTAGCATCCAC
This sequence comes from Drosophila buzzatii, assembly GCA_035045845.1. Classification (NCBI taxonomy): domain Eukaryota; kingdom Metazoa; phylum Arthropoda; class Insecta; order Diptera; family Drosophilidae; genus Drosophila; species Drosophila buzzatii. Next base: position 179,815 of record JAWNOS010000094.1, on the reverse strand, counting down.
GGCAAGCTCATCGAGCGTCGCTGTGAAATCGCTGAGCTGCATGCTGGGGGTCAGGTAGCAACTGTATAGCCATAAGTTACCGTATCGGCCTCGTACGAATCCATTGAATGGCTTAACATCTGAAAGCACATTTGTTGAACCGCCACATGCCCATAGCACTGCTTTGCCAGTACTGTCTTTTGCCCACGTTCTGGGACAGCTGGTCTTACAGTGATGTGGTTCACTGAGAAAGGCTACGTCTATAAGTTTTTCTCTTACAGTCTGCTCTAGTAAATCTTGCGCAGCTATACAATGGTTTAAGTTAAGCTGAAGAAACCTTAACATTTCATTTTACGCGCAGCTTCACGGTAGGATGGGCACTTGAAGCTGCCTGCTGAATGGTCCGTCTGCTTTTCGCCTTTACGGACGCAGAGGCTACATTTGGGCGGCTTGGTGCATGCTTTTGCACTGTGACCCATCTCGCCACACCTGAAACAGGCACCCTTCAGGCCACAGTCGCTAGCGCAGTTAGCGGCTATATGACCGTAATCGAGGCACTTGAAGCAGCGTTTAGGCTGGTCCACGGCTCGGATACGGCATACTACCCATCCTATCCTAATTTTGGACAGCTCGAGCAGAGTTTTCGCTTTCCCAACTGGGAGAGCAACCGTAGCTCTTTGCTGTCCACCGTAAGCTGACCGAAGCGATTTAATAGCCGCAGTGGGGAGTGCGCTATCTTTCAACCCCACCCTAATTGCCTCTATTATCTCCTCTTTGCTCGCTAGTTCATCAAGATCACGAATCTCAATGTGCGCCGTTTCGGTAAGTGTTTTAACTACCGCTCTGTCGCCCAATGCCTTGCCTACAGCCTCGTGAAGAGCCTCTGCACTATGCTCCGGCTTCTTGCTTAGTTGCAACAGGAGGTCCCCTTAGCGGTCTTCCTGATCCCCTGAACATCGCCGCTCAGATGTTTCAAATTTGGGTCACTCTTAACTACGCGAAGCATGTCCGCATAGCTGCACCCGCCTACGTCAGAGATAGCAATTGCATCAGATCTGGGCCGCTTTTGTATGGGTTTGCGACCCTTGACGATCGTCCAGCTACTCTTGCTAATCTGTGGGTCTGCTTGATTTGCATTCCTAGCTGCAGCACCTATTGCTATTGGTTCTACCGTTACGCTTCTGTTGGGCCTCGACTTTTTTGAAGGAGTTTTCCTCACTTCGGCGGCTACTTCCCTTGGGCGCTTGGCCGTGTTGCCACCCGTTTGAGCACTAATGCTCGCTTTGGACTTTCTCCACTGCTTGCTTGGGCGGCGTGGTCTGCACCTCGCAGTTTTTAACTGTGCGGTCGCAGAACTTTTCGGCCGCCTTGTGAAGATTGACCAGTTTGGTCAACTCCTCTCTCATTAAGGCATTTATATGCCGCTGACCACCAAATAAAACGGACAAGCCCTCTAAGGTAACTCCTATTTGAGCTAACGCTTCCTTTATGGACTTCGGTGCCTGGCAAACAGCCACCGGAGACTGACTCAGTGCTACCGGCTGCGGCAGCGCTCTCAGCTGTTGCTGCGGTGACCGCTGCAACGAAGAGCGGCGCGCGAAAGCTTGCAGCTCATCCTCCATCATGGCCTCCATACCTGCTCCGACTACCGCGGCGTGTAGCCTGTAGTGGGCAATGGCTACTAAGATTTGAATTTAATTTAAAACACAGCTTAGCTACGAGACAATAGGAGCCCGAAAGTATGCTCTACTTTAGGCTGCGTCTAAAAGTATGCAGTACTTTAGTTACTGCAACTCGTCCGCAGAAGTTAGGTTGCTGTGTTTGCTAAAACCAAACTACTCAAAAAGGTAAGGTTACTCAAAAGGGTCCGCTGCGATTTCCAGTACTACTAAGTGCAAGTGTGACAATTGTGACACACAAGCACAAGTACAACGCTTTCCCGCCCTGTGTCGAGGAAAAGAGATGGAAAGCCAAAAATTACGCTACCGCCCCCCCTCTCTTGCACCACACTCGGCGAAGCGGATACTTCGCGACGCCGTCATAAAGCGCTCAACACGTTTAATTGTTTGACTCTCAGTCTTTGGAACAGCTGGGTAAGTATAATACGCAGCATACACGTTGTCTTTAGTTATTTCCACTTTTACAGCGAAAACAAGATATCGAATACCGGACCGCGAAAACACCGACCGTACTCCGCAACAACGCCAACACTCTCCCCTATAGCGAGGAAGTGTAAATGTGTGTGCGTATGCAAGCTCACATCGCTACCCCACCGAACGAACATCAACTGCTGGGGTTCTAATAGTGCTACAGGCAGCAAGCATATTGCACACAAGCACATAAATGCCTACACATACAGCGAGGATGTGTAAATGTGTGTGTGTATGGTCATCGGGAAATAGTATTGTTTATGCACATCAACACTTTCATACCCTTTCCACAAATAATCATGAAAACTCTAACATTTTGCATGAGCATGGCAAAGCCGTTTAAGAATTCGGTATACTCTTCGCTCAGAAGGGAACCAATGGGATCGCGTCGAGAAGAAATTTCAATTTTTGTGAGCTGCTTGCTGTTTGTGCCAGCATACATATATTTTTGTGAGAAGAGATCAGAGAGTAAAAAGCATAGGGCAGAAAAAGAAAGAGAGCAAGGGAAAGAGCGGTACATACCAGGCCTTTTTGGAATATCGACCGTCACCGGAAGAACGATGGACCGTGTGTGGGCGGCGAGGGTCAGACCTCTCTCCTCTCGGGCGGTAATAATCACGGCCATACCTGGGGTGCCGCGGTCGTCCTCGCACCTCTTCGTTGGGGAAGGGCTCCGTGTCGTCGCTGTCCACATCTTCCACCCGGGCCGATGCTCGTGGGGGCTCTTCCCCTTCAGCGTCGGTGAACGGCGCCGTTTCGTCGCTGCTGATCACTATCGGATCCTCTTCCATCGCCTTCGTATCTGTAGATAAATGTAAACTTCCTTCCTAATGCTTTACTTGTTAAGGTTGATCGACAGCGGTCTTCTAACTACGATGTTAGTTTTACTATCGGTGAGGGGTCTATTGGGATAGGTTATTATTTGGCAGGGTCGCATGGAACGCCGGTGCGGCTGGCATCGTCGCGTGCTCCCCGACGGCCACTCGCTCATCTCCGTCCGTAACCATTTTGTCTACTTCTCCCTCGCTTCGATAGAATTGTTTTAGCTGCGCAATATTGGCCACCTTCCTCCTACGCTCGCCTGCCTTGGCTAGGCGTAAGACGTTCGGGGATATAAATTTGACGACCGTATATGGCCCGTCGAATTTCGGCGCCAGTTTTGCTGCAAAGCCCTCCGCGGACGACAGCTGGTGATGACGCAGCAAAACTGCCGAGCCCAACGTCGGCCCCCAATCGCGGCGGCGCAAATTATAATAACGCCCCTAATCTGTCGAAGCACGCTGCAACTTGTTGCGGTCGATCTCGAACACCTCCTTCAATCTGTCTCCCTTTGTCTTTGGGTCAGTTTCCCTCGTTGCCGAACCAGGTGTGACCTCGTCGTACAGCGCGGCGGGTAGGCGCGGCTCACGTCCCATCATCAGGAACGAGGGTGTGAACCCCCTTCAGATTATTTTTTTAGAATTTTAGATTTTCTTGCTTTGGAAATTTAAATTTTTGTGCAAAATCATATTTCAGTTGCCAGCCAACTTGCATTTTCATTCTTAAAGCGTTCAACATGTCAGCTATTTTTGGTAAGCTGCTTTTTGACATGGGAAGCAATGGGTATTTTATTTTTTATTTCAATTTTAGAGCTTTTACACAAATTTTGTTTATTTATTTTTCGACACAGCTAATCAAAAGTGGCGCTATCACTGCGTGTTTTTCCCAGCCACACTCAGCAAATTGCTACGACGGATATCGAATATTATGATTTTGCGCAAGTATGCGCAGAAGTTGTTAACTTATTTGAAATTAAAATACAATAACACATACTTCCAAATTTATACTTTACGTATTCCGCCTTTATTTTATTAGTTCTCGCGAAATACGAAACAGAACTATTTTCAGGTTAGGTTCGATAAAAAACATGACTTATTAAATCTGCTAAATACAAAACAACGAAAACAATTTTCCACTTTAATTTACATTATACATACCTTGATTAGGATTAAGCAATCTTTTGGCAAAAAAAAACTAGGTGTAGCATCAGCTGACTTTACATGCCTGCCAAAAAGCCTGTGATGCACGACCTTGCGCATAGCCGGATTCTCTGTTTGAGGGGTTTGTTATCCCGCATCCTGATGCTATGCTCCGCTATATGTGAGACTCCCACGAGGCCTTCGTACAAAGCTAACTCTTTTTCCAAGAACTCTTTCAGCTCGACCTCCAGTTCGCCGGGCCATTCTTTGCCATTGCTAGAAGACCCCTCCTCTTCTCTCTCTGCCTTAGAACTTTCGCTCCCCGTTGGGCATCCTCCAGTCTCCAGTGCCTTTCTAATGTTTTTGTTACCTGTGTCCCCTTCCCGGGTTCGCCCATGTTTCCAGTCTCCACCACTTTGCCCCTGGGGATCGCCGCTCCTCTTCTCTGGTCCGACCTGTTACGCTTTTCTCTAGGAGGGCCCTCTCTGGGCCCGCACTCCCTTATTCCGTCGCCTCCCAATTTCTTATGAACCTTTCTGGGCCCCGCCTCCCTTATTCCGTCGCTCCCTGACTTCTCATGACCCACCGGCGTGCTCCCGCCTGGCGCGTCTTGTGTGTTGGCCTGCGCGACTTCTTCCGCTCCATTTGTTTGGGTCGCTCGTTGAGCGATCAAATCCTGGCCGTTAAGCCGGCTGCCCTCTTTCGACGCGACCCGTTCCACCGGCAACGGCGCTTCCCATAGCGGCGTCTCCTCCGTCCGCATTTCCAACGTTGCGTTCGCCCACTGCATCGAAGTGCCCATTGCACACAAAATATCCATTCTCAGTATTACGTGGTCCAGCATGGTTGGCATGATGAGTACCGTCATCATCACCACCCTTCCCGCGAGACCCACGCCCACCTTCATCATCTTCTTCACTTCCAAGGATGAACCGTCGGCCAATCTTATGCGCGACTGTACATCCAGGAAGTCTCCTCTTATCGCTAACCGCTCTACGCACTCCTCACTGAGGAAACTGCGTGTGGCCCCGGTATCGACCGTAGCGGTCATCCTCTGACCCACGATTGACATCGTCGCTCCGATCCTTCCGTCCTCCACTATCAACGGGCTCGTACCTTGATGTGCTATTTCTATGCGGCGCCGCTCCACCCCTGTGGAGAGCGCCCTTAGCCGTTTCCCGCGCCGGGTTTCTCGCAGCATTCCCTTGCGAAGTGCCCGGCCTGTGCGCACCTAAAATATACGCGATGCAAATCCGACCCGTTCCCGGTTTTTTGGGTTATCATGCGATGTGCCGTCTCCGCTAGCCCGCCACGTCAGGACCTGCAGCTTGCCCATCGACTTGAGGGTCCAGCGCTCGCGCTAGGAACGGGTTGCCAGGTCTACCTTCTGCCGGTTTCAACCAGCAGAGTTGCAGTGCCGATAACGAGGACAGCTGCACCTCTAATGCGGGGCTCAGAAGACGAGCAGGTAGTCGTTCGGAGCGCGTCGGGCCAAACGGATCGAAATAAAGAACGCAAAGTGTGTAGAGTGAGTGAAATTTGAAATTTGAAAGAAAAAACCGACAAGGAAAAGACCTTAGATTTCTAAACGAGCCCGTTTTAATAAAAAGGAATCACATGAGTTTTTATTGTTTTGTTGGCAACTGCAGTAATGATAGAAGCGCATGTTACCCTTTATTACGATTCCCCTTTCCCGTAGTATTGTTAAATAATCCGGCAGTTCTGGAACGTGGCCAATGCCCGTTCGCCAGGCGGACGAAAACCCCTGGACGGAAAAGACACTGCGCCTTGAGTGGACGCTGGCGGCAACGCCTGGCTGTTCCTCGGCCGGTGGTTCTGCCTAAATAGTGTTGAGCTAATCGCATCTCTCCCCTTCCTCTTAACCAATGTCCCCGAAAAAAAATATATACTTTGTAAAAAGAAAAGGCCCTGGGCAGATTGAGCCTGCACCCTAGCTAGAATCCTAACCTTACATGTTGTCTAACGATTTCGAACTAAGGTCAGATTCAGATACCGAGGCGTCGCACAGTGGGCCCTCTTTATTTTAAACTATTTTTCATCTTTGATGAACTGCATCTTCTGAGTTCCAAGCAGCGAACACACGTGTTAAGGAAGATGTCCTCTTACATATTAATAGAACTTTGCCTGCTCCTACCCGTCCCTCCGGGTTTTTATGCCAAAAAACTACCAAAAACCAAGCCAAAAAACGCACGAAATGCGCAAAAAAGGTCGCTGTAGCGTGTCGCTGCATGCAGTAGGTAGAATTGCCGACGGCAAAACGGTTTGGGATGGGTTTGGGTTTTTTGTAAATTGCTCGTTGCAATTTGCATTATTTATTTGTTTGTCTACCTAATGCTGCATTTTGTAAGCAAATATTTTTTGAATGGAAGAAAACAGGTACTTGATTAATTATTAATTATTGTGCAGAAACTTTAAGCTTATTAGATATTGCCCCGCCTTCTACGGATGACAAAGAAAACTAAAAAAAATTTTTTTTTCATAGGGCACCGTTAGCCGAGGTACCGCTGCAAGTGATGGACGCTCTCTCTTTGCATAGCAACAGCGGTACTTCGGCCAACGAGAAGCGGCCGCAACATTTGGTGGGCTGCTGGCGTCACCCATGATCACGCGATTGGGCCGTTATGTGGGCACGAGCGGCAGGCAGGCCCCGCTCCAGAGCCGAACAGGGCCTGCGGCTGCCCTATAAAAGGCCATCAGCGGCGGCATGAGAAAAAAGCAATAAAAATCGAGAGTGAAGATAGAGAATCAAGAGTGAAGACCAAGAGCGAAAGTCAAGTGAAAGTGCAAGTGCAAAGTCAACGCGAGTGAAGACACAAGACATCGAATGACTACGATATCGACGCAGGACACCGATATCAAGGACTCGAAGCGGACAGGACATCGTGGGAGCATCCAAAGTATCCTTGGAGGATACTGCAAACGCCTAATAAGGACCACAGACACACAGAAGCAGCAGTGGCCATCAACTAGAGAGTTGATACAGGGCAGCTGGAAATTGTAGTCTGGTCAGAAATCTCGTCACAGAATTTGCGTAAGTTCACGCAGCCGTGCGATGAGGTGAAAGTTGTGCGCATAAGAACCTAGGTGTGCCAAGAGCGAGCCCAGTAGTAGGAGTAGCCTGTACATCCGAGCGATCCGCCGGAGTAGACAGTGCCAATCCTGGCGTGAGCTGGAGCACTTGGGCGAATCCTGGTGCTACTGTGCCATAATTGCTCGCCCGGCCGGAGTGCGTGAACGAACAGAAAACACTCGACGATTATAAAAGTGCATTGTAACACGAATTACTAGTATAATTATAACGAGAATATACCAACTCATCACGTGTTATTATTCAAATATCGCAAGGGCTTCAACAAATAAATTTGTTGAAACGAACTCACAGTCGGCTGAATCTGGCCCGGCTTAGAATCGGGTATAACCGAAGGTTCGTTACAATGTTACATTGGTCTTTGAAACCATATAATTCACATCCTTTCTGCTGCTTTCTGGTAGTTTGTTGTGCGCTTTTCTTGTCTGAGTCGTCAATATTTTAATTTATCCAATGTTCACTCAATATTTTAATTTACCCAGTAGGCATATTTTGTTGTGTAACTGAGCCTTCTTGTGATTTAATTTTTACGACTCTAACTTTTTTATCGTTTTTTTTATTGTTGTTTTACCTTTAGATTTCGTACAACCTGATACAAGCCTTCCAAATTTTGTATTCTGCCCAAGTAATCCATCTATTATTACTATTCCATTTAGCTATTTCCATTTAGCTGTATCTACATTTACTTTGTTTATTATTTATTAATTTTGATAATATGATGGTCTCAACCCTAAGTTGCTCCTATTTTGGATCTTTCGTTTTTATACCCCGACAATAGCTAGCGAGCTGAAATTTCACATGAACACTTGTATGTTAGTTACGCAGTACGAGTTTATTTTGATTTTTCGATAACTCATCCGATTTCCAAATTATCGATAAAAAATCGAAAGATTTTTTAATTTTATGGATGCCACGCCCCCTTCATCCACAATATGAAAAAAAAAAACACATTTCAAATACTAGAGACTTGCAATTTGGCAAATATATACATTTAGAAAATTTCATGAAGATTGTGCATCTGGAAATGGAGTTATAAGCGTCCAAACTTCAGCCCAACCCACCCCCAAGACACGGCAGCAACTGCGCAGTTAGTAGAGCACGCTCTCATGCGTTCGTAAAGAAGAAGAGTATTAGTTTTTTTTCAGGGTTCAGGGTATCTCGTAGTCGAGCCGAGTCGACTAGAGCCCTCTTACTTGTTATAATTAGTTTTATTTTGTATTTCGATCTACAAGTTTTGTCTGATGAGATTCCACTTATTTCTGTCTCCTTTTTTTTAGTGGGTAGCCTCCTCAAATCAAATGGTCTTTTGAAACCCACTAAATCAATATAGTTAGTTCTTTTTGCTTCATTTGTCATCACTGCATTTACCCTGTCTTTATTTATATTTAAATGTACCATTGTGTGATGATTGTTGTTGGCTGCGTGGGGTTTCAGGCTGGAAGCGTAGGTGTAGTGATGGCAAAAAATTTGCATTAATTATACCCTGAACCCATTAAAAATGGGAATTCAGGGTATAATGGTTTTGTTAAAAGTATGTAACAGGCAGAAGGAGGCGTAGCAGACCCCGTGTTCAAGCATGAACATGCCTCATAAATAAACATATTAAAAAATAGGCAATAGTCGATAACCTGCGCGTTATCTGAAGCCAAGTAATAAACATGTCATCCCTTAGTTGCAGCGACCAACGCAGCAAGTAATAAAAATGTAACGTGAGCCGTGAGAACGGCTTAGCGATCGAAAAGGGACACTTGACAAACATCTGTGCACTTGTGTGCATGGAATTAATTATTGCCTTCCAGTGCCTGGAAGTATATTTTAAGGTATATAAGCACTAGGATTTTAAGAAATAAACAGTTCAATTTTTGAATTCGGTAAATGTGGAGTGTTTCCTTTCGACTCTCTAACATTTTGGTCCTTCGGCGTTCTCTGTCGTTTTCCCCCACCAGTGGTAAGAGACACAGAGAAGGAACCAGCGTCTTTATGCTGTGAGGTATTACAAAACCTCAGCAAAAGACAATAAAAATTTTGTTATATTGCTCTGTTCTCCCCCACCAGAGGTATGAGGCAGAGTATATATAACAAAAAGTGCTCAAGTTTTAAAAAAAGAAAAATTTGTAGTGCAACTAAGTCCGTATCCTAAAATAAGGGAGCGGACAACATTAATAAGTCCAAGTAGGACAACAGAAAGTGCTCAAATCAAAAATAAATAATTTGTAGTGCAAATAAGTCCGTATCCCAAAATAAGGGAGCGGACAACATTAATAAGTCCAACTAGGACATAAAAAAAGAAAGTGCTCAAATCAAAAATAAATAATTTGTAGTGCAAATAAGTCCGTATCCCAAAATAAGGGAGCGGACAACATTAATAAGTCCAACTAGGACATAAAAAAAAAAGTGCTCAAAAATAATTAAAATTTGTAGTGCGAAATAAGTCCGTATCCCAAAATAAGGGAACGGACAACATTAAAAAGTCCAAGTAGGACAACAGAAAGTGCTCAAATCAAAAATAAATAATTTGTAGTGCAAAATAAGTCCGTATCCCAAAAATAAAAAGGGAACGGACAACTCTTATAAGTCCAAAGAGACAAAAAGTCCAAAAAAGGACAACAAAAACCGCAAAAAAGAGCGGACAAAAAAAAAAACAACAAACAACAACAGCAGCAATTAACGACGCAGAAGCCATTCTGAAGACAGCAGGATTCCATCGATCACGCAGAGCCACCCTTCGGAGAAGACTGGAGCTAAGATAAGTCGTAATTTTAGTTACTTTATTGTTAAAAATAAGATAAAACAATGCTGTCTGAAAAAATCATAGTACTTTTAAAAAAACAATCGGACTTAGTGTCCAGATTGATGACGCTAGACTCATCAGATGAGATAAGGCCACCTAACGACTTATTAGAAGAGCTAGGCAGGATACAGAAAGAGCTAGAAAATAATCACACAATATTGTTAAAAGTAGGGGTAATAGACCACCCATATTTTAACAATAAGGAGTTTGAAAAAGCGGTAAAAACAATACAAGATATACAAACAGAAATTTTGAGTAGCGGGAAGCAAATCAAAGAAGAAAATAGGCGGATAGGAACGGTTACAGTTCATGAAGAGGCAGAATTTGAAAACAAAGTCGATCAGATGAAAAAATATTTAATAGAAACAAATGAGGATATTGCGAAATCAAATGTAGGGGTTTTCGAAATTCGAAAAAATAAGATTTTATTCTTATGGAATAGAATTTCGAAACATATACAAGAGCTTCAACCCAAATATGAAGCCAGTAAAACGTTTGAAGAAGGGGTAATCGAATTAGAGTTCGATATTCAAAACACCATCAGCGCATTAGACGCAAAGAAAACTTCCCCAATTCAACCCACTATCCAAGAAAAGGGAGATAATCTCCCTGGACTACCGAGAATGCAAGTCCCAATATTCTTTGGCGATGCTAAAGAGTGGGACTCATTCGCTCAACTATTTAACGACCTTATCGATCAAAGACAGGACCTAACTTCTGCCATAAAATTTAACTATTTGAAAACCTCATTACGAGGAGAAGCAAAGAGCATGGTTGCTCACCTATTAACAGGGTCCGCAAATAACTATACCGTAGCTTGGGAGTTGTTAACCAAAAGATACGAAAATAAGAGAAAAATTTTTTCGGAACAATTTAACCGAATAATAGAACTCCCAAATTTAGATATTGACTCATCCAAAAGTATCAACAACTTCATACATACAATCAATGAGTCAATACACATAATTAAAAATAAAGCTCAACTCTCAAACGAAGTTGACAAAATGTTTGCACATTTAATACTAAGAAAATTTAGTAAAGAGGCTCTTCAATTATATGAAAGCCAAATAAAAAAGACAAAGGACATACAACTGCTGACTGACGTAATGGACTTTTTAGAACAGAGGTATTACTCAACGTCCGCATCAAAAAAAGAAGAAAAGAAAGTCTTCAGAAGCACTACCAATGTGCAATATTGTCCGATATGCAAAGCAGTAGGCCACAGTGTCACGCAATGCACAAAATTTAAAGCAATGAATCCAAGTGAAAGGCTAGACATTGCTAAAAAGACATACTTATGTCTAAAGTGTTTAAAACACTCAAACTCATATCGGTGTAAAAATAACATTAATTGTAGCTTTTGCAACAGAGATCATCACACAATGCTACATTTAAATATAAATAAAGACAGGGTTAATACAGTAATGGCAAATGAAAAGGCCTTATTAGCCACTGCAATAATTAAAGTAAAAACAAGCAAGGATAACTATATTGATTTAAGAGCATTAATAGATAGCGGGTCACAAAAAACGATTATATCTGAGGAGGCCGCACAGTTGTTGAATTTACCCCGAATCAGAAATGAGACAGAAATAAGTGGAATATCAGCAGAAAACACTTGTAGGTCTAAATACAAAGTGAAGCTAGATATAAAAACAACAGAATCAAAAAAAGAGCAACTAAAGGTTGAGGCCATCATAGTATCAAAATTAATGAAAGCCCTCCCAGTAGACAAAGTAAATGTAGATACAGCTAAATGGCACAGTTACAGTTTAGCTGCTCCCCAATTTCATAAGCCAAGTCGAGTAGACATGATAATAGGGGCAGACTTATACGCACATGTACTAAAAAAAGGAATAGTAAAAAAAGATGGGTTACTCGGACAAAATACAAAATTTGGATGGATTATATCGGGTTGTACCAAATCTAGAGGAAAATCAACAATAGTAGCAACAAGTATAGCAATAGAAGATCTAAATCGGTTCTGGGAATTAGAAGCCGAAGAAGATGAAAATGACGAAGAAACTAAATTTTGCGCAAATAATTTTTTGAGTACAACAAAAAAGGATGAAATGGGACGATATATCGTAACAATTCCATTCAAAAAAGAAAATGAGTTAGGAGAATCTAAGCCACAAGCAATAGCTCGGTTTCTTAGCTTAGAAAGAAAACTACAAAATAATGAGAAGTTAAAAGCAGATTATACGAATTTCATGAATGAATATATAAATTTAGGCCATATGATTCCTACAAATAAAGAAGGAAAATATTATTTGCCACATCAAGCAGTGTTAAGGGACAGTAGCCTAACAACAAAACTTAGAGTAGTCTTTGACGCATCTGCAAAAACAACAAATAAGAAAAGTCTAAACGATATTATGTGGACTGGACCAAGGGTTCAAAAAGATATTTTCGACATTATGTTAAAATGGCGACGCTGGGAATATGTAGTGTCAGCAGACATTGAGAAAATGTATAGGCAAGTCAAAATTGACAAAGATAATCAAAAATTTCAATATATTGTGTGGAGAGACTCTCCAAATAAAAAATTAAAAAACTTTAAACTTACAACCATCACTTATGGTACTGCATCAGCTCCTTTCCTAGCGACAAGAGTTCTTTTAGATATAGCCAACAATTGTAATAACGCAGCAATCAAAGAAATAATTAAAACAGATTTTTATATGGACGATCTAATGACAGGTGCAGAATCCATAGAAAACTGTAAGGAAATAGTAGAACAGGTTTCCAACGAACTATCAAAAGCAGGTTTTAATCTAAGAAAGTGGATTTCAAACAAGTCCGAAATAATTGAAGAAATTGACAAAAGTGAGGAAAATAAAGTATTATGCATTGAAGAAAATGAGTCGATAAAGACATTAGGGCTTCAGTGGGAACCCATTAAGGATGAATTTAAATTTAATTTCACCAACAGCAGTATGAAAATAATAACAAAAAGAACGGTCTTATCGACACTAGCAAGAATATATGATCCTTTAGGGTGGTTATCACCAGTAATCATAATAGGGAAACTATTCATGCAAAGACTATGGCTAACTGATCAAAAATGGGATGAAGACTTATCCGAAGAAGAAAGCAAGGAATGGATATTGTTTCAAGATAATTTAATACATCTACAAAACATAAGAATACCTAGGTGGGTAAAAACCCAGAAAGACGTTGAAGTACAGCTTCATGGATTTGCTGATGCTTCCGAAAAAGCATACGCAGCAGTAGTATATGCCAAAGTAGGTAGTTCAGTTATGATATTGGCAAGCAAAAGTAAAGTAAATCCAAAGAAAAACAGGAAAACTATTCCTAAGCTAGAACTGTGCGCAGCCCATCTACTCACAAAACTCATTTCAAAAATAACAGAGTCAATGAAAATCGACGTGCAAATCTATGCATGGAGTGATTCTACCATCACGTTGGCTTGGATTGAAAATGGATTGAATAAAAATAAATTCATCAGAAAAAGAACGGATGAAATTAGGAAAATGTCAGAAATTAAGTGGAATCATGTTAAATCAGAAGATAATCCAGCAGATCTAGCGTCTAGAGGAATAAATACATATAAATTAGTAGAAAGCGAAATTTGGTGGAAGGGGCCAAAGTGGTTAGCCGAAACAAAAAACAATTGGCCAAAACAAAAAGAAGATGTAGAGGAAGAGAAAATAATGGTTAACACTATGCTAGAAGACAGAGAAAATAACATCATAGGTGAATTAATAAAACGATATTCTTGCATTCAAAAATTACAAAAAATAGTAGCCTTTGTTGTCAGATTTATGAAAATCATAACAAAAAAGACAACCCAAAAACCACCACAGTATATAACAGTGGAGGAATTCAAAAACGCTAGGACAATAATCATTAGGCAGCAACAAGCACTTCAGTTTGGAACAGAAATAGGAAGGCTATTGGTAAAAAAGCAATTGGAAAGTAAAAGTAAAACAATTAGCTTGAATCCATTTTTGGACGAAAAAGGAATACTTCGTGTAGGGGGAAGATTAGAAAATGCTAGTATTGGATTTGACGTAAAGCATCCTATTATTCTTGACAAATGTCATTTAGTTGATTTAATAATAAAGGATGCTCACGCTGTCACCTTACACGGTGGAATCAATTTAATGAGAAACTATATTCAAAGGAAATTTTGGATAATTGGACTCAGAAATTGCCTAAAGAAGTATTTGCGTAATTGTGTTACATGCACAAGATATCATCATACACCTACGCAACAAATAATGGCAAATCTTCCAAAAAATAGAATTACAATGTCATATCCATTTCTAAATACAGGAATAGACTATGCGGGGCCCTATTATATGAAATGTTCTAAGAATCGTGGACAAAAAATGTATAAAGGGTACATAGCACTATTTGTATGCTTGTCAACAAAAGCTATCCATTTAGAAGCAGTAAGTGACTTAACATCAGACGCATTTTTAGCTGCAATGAGAAGATTTATGTCAAGAAGAGGCAAATGCCAAAATATATATTCAGATAACGGTACAAATTTTGTAGGGGCGGCTAAAAAATTAGAAAAAGAATTTAAGAAATCGATTCAAGAAAATACAAAAATTTGCTCTACATTAGAAAAAGAGCAAATAAAGTGGCATTTTATTCCAGCAGCAAGCCCTCACTTTGGAGGAATTTGGGAGGCAGGAGTAAAATCAGTAAAGTATCATTTAAAAAGAATTATAGGAGATAACAATTTAACTTTTGAAGAAATGACAACCCTGCTATGTCAAATTGAAGCAGTCTTAAACTCAAGACCTCTATATACAACTGGAAATGACATAGATAACATCGAAATATTAACTCCAGGACATTTTTTAATAGGTAGACCCACAGTAGGAGATATAGAATCAATAGGAGAAGAAAAAATAGGAAATCTTGATAGATGGAAATTAATTCAAAAAATGAGGAGAGATTTTTGGAATAAATGGAAAAATGACTATTTACACACACTCCAGCAAAGAAATAAATGGAAACAAGAGATGCCAAATTTAGAAGAAGGGCAAATAGTATTAATAAAGGATGAAAATTGTCATCCAGCTAGATGGCCGCTAGGAATAATAGAAGAAGTTCACAAAGGCCAAGATAACAAAGTTAGAGTCGTAAAAATTAAATCACAAGAAGGATTAGTTACACGACCTATCAACAAAATATGCCCACTGGGAAAATTAAAAAATGAAGACTCAGAACAAAGAAGCACGAAACAAACCACTAGGGGGCGGGGAGGATCAAGACTAAGCGTATTGATGGCTATGCTAATGTTAGCATTACTCTGCCAAATGTCAAGTGCAAAAATAATTAAAAACGACAAGATAACGATATCGAAACTAGGAAATAATTCGGCAATTTACTTGGACCCAATGGGTGAAGTAGAAATAGTAACCTCATCTTGGGATCTAGTTATCTTCTACAATCTAGAGTCATATTTTGAAATGCTAAAGAAGGGAAGCGAATTCGAAGGGAAAATGAGAGTAATGTGTACAAAATTATATGGTTTCGAAGACCAGTGTAACATTATCCTCAACAATACAAAGAGACGAATAGCAGAATTAAATGAAAATAACAAACTATTCATACTAAAAGATAACCCAAGACCCAAACGCGCACCTTTCGAGTTCATGGGCTCATTATATCACTTATTATTTGGAATAATGGATGCTGACGATAGAGAACAAATGGAAGAAAACATGGTCAAGTTATTAGAGAACCAACATAACATAAACAAATTGAATGAGAAACAAACATCAATAATAGATTCCACAGCAAATATACTCAAAAGATCCGTTGAGGACATTAATACCCACTTTAAAGACATGAATATACGTATAGACAACATGACAGAAATACTAAAAGAATCGTATTATGTGTACAAACAATCAATTAATTTCTTCATGATAACTAATCAACTGAATTCCTTGATCGAAGAATGTGACAAGATTCAAACAGGGATAATAAATATGCTAATTGATATTAATCACAGTAGATTAAGTCCAGCTATTTTGAAACCTAACCAATTTGGGGAAGAGATATCCAAAATAAAAGAAAGCTTGTCCGAGAATTTAGTCCTACCAGGGAAAAGGACTGGTACAGAAGTAAAAGATATCTATCAGCTACTAACAACAAAGGCAACCTTTATAGACAACAAGGTAATAGTCAGTGCGAAAATCCCGCTTTTTAGCAGATATCCATCCCACTTATATAAAGTTGTTCCGATACCAGTCCTCAATGACGACCAAATGATAATAGTACATCAAAGAACAGAATACTTAGTGTACAATTTCGAAATAGATTCGTATCACCCAATGGCTGAAGCTACACTCAACAAATGCAAAAAATGGCAACAAAACAAACGCATCTGTGAATGTAACTGGCCGTGGGATAATGCCAATGATAACAGTTGCGAAATTTCACCTTTTAAACCAAACAGACCATCTAACTGTGTTTATAAAACAGTAGTCCATTCAAAAACATATTGGGTTGAACTAGAAGGAAAAAACAAGTGGATATTTAAAGTTCCCATAAATGAGAGGCTAAGCGTACGATGTAAGGGAACACAACAAGAACTCATAGAATTACCAGAACAGGGTGTATTAACTATGAAATCAGATTGCACCGCTCGATCAGGAGATAAAACCATAGTGTCTCATAATAATAACTTACATTCAGAAAGGCACGAAGAAGTTGCAATCTCATACGTAGGAAAAATGATTGATATCCCTAAAATAGTGTGGAGCCCATTAGAGCTAGCAAAAATTAATCACACAAAGGAAATAGAACAGTTACAAAGGGCAATACAGCATATGAAGGAAAATCACTTAGAATTAAACGGGCTCCATTTTCATCATATATCAGGACACACATCTATGATATTAAGCATAATAATTGTAATAATATTAGTTATATATGCCATAAGAAAATGTAATGTAAAGAGACGATTAAAAGCTATAGCATTTCCTGGTCCTATATAATTTAGAATCTAAATTTACAAAATATCTGCGCGTTATCAAAAAACACGGAAATTAGGCCCCGGGCAGAATGTTCAAACATGAACACGATAAATAAAAAACATACATATGTATAAGAATAAACATTACGGATAACCTGCGCGTTACCAAACATAAAATTAAAATTTCTCAGCCACAAATCTTAGGCCCCTGGAAGTATGTTCAAGCATGAACATGCCTCATAAATAAACATATTAAAAAATAGGCAATAGTCGATAACCTGCGCGTTATCTGAAGCCAAGTAATAAACATGTCATCCCTTAGTTGCAGCGACCAACGCAGCAAGTAATAAAAATGTAACGTGAGCCGTGAGAACGGCTTAGCGATCGAAAAGGGACACTTGACAAACATCTGTGCACTTGTGTGCATGGAATTAATTATTGCCTTCCAGTGCCTGGAAGTATTTTTAAGGTATATAAGCACTAGGATTTTAAGAAATAAACAGTTCAATTTTTGAATTCGGTAAATGTGGAGTGTTTTCTTTCGACTCTCTAACATTTTGGTCCTTCGAGCCTTCTCTGTTGTTTTCCCCCACCAGTGGTAAGAGACACAGAGAAGGAACCAGCGTCTTAATGCTGTGAGTTTTTATAAAAACCTCAGCTTAAGATAAAACATTTAATATATTTCTGTTCTCCCCCACCAGAGGTAAGAGGCAGATAATATATAAATGTATTACTCAAATTCAAACAAGAGAATTTGTAGTACTGGATAAGTCCGTATCCCAAAAATAAAAAGGGAACGGACAACTTTAAGTCCAAATAGGACGACTACAAGTCCAAAGAGGACAACTTTAATAAGTCCAAAAAGGACAAATATAAAAAGTCCAAATAGGACAACTAAAAAAAAAAAAAATTGCTCAAATTCAGAAAAGAGAATTTGTAGCAATGGAGGGTCCGCATGAAGGAAGACAAAGATGATAGGAACCTTCGGGAAGATGACAGGACTCTCCTCAATCACACAGAAGCCACTTCAGAGACGAGTGGACAATCATCAGGAGGGCAGTTCTGAGCGCACACAAATTTTGGGCCCCCTGGCAGTATGTTCAAGCATGAACATGCGACACAACATTATTAACATTAAAATAAAAATACTAAAAATTTAAAATTTACAGCCACAAGCAAAATATGTTAAATTAAACATTACGGATAACCTGCGCGTTACCAAACATAAAATTAAAATTTTTCAGCCACCAATCTTAGGCCCCTGGCAGTATGTTCAAGCATGAACATGCCTCATAAATAAACATATTAAAAAATAGGCAATAGTCGATAACCTGCGCGTTATCTGAAGCCAAGTAATAAACATGTCATCCCTTAGTTGCAGCGACCAACGCAGCAAGTAATAAAAATGTAACGTGAGCCGTGAGAACGGCTTAGCGATCGAAAAGGGACACTTGACAAACATCTGTGCACTTGTGTGCATGGAATTAATTATTGCCTTCCAGTGCCTGGAAGTATATTTTAAGGTATATAAGCACTAGGATTTTAAGAAATAAACAGTTCAATTTTTGAATTCGGTAAATGTGGAGTGTTTCCTTTCGACTCTCTAACACCCCGTAAAGTATATATATTCTTGATCAGGGTGACGAGAAAAGGTGATATAGCCATGTCCGACTGTCCGTCCGTCTGTCCGTATGTTTGAACGCGTCGATTTCCGAAGATACAAAAGCTAGAGAGTTCAATCTATTTGTGTTAGGTCTGTATATTGGAAAAATTAAAAGTTATCAACCACGGTGGCCAACTCGTCCTACCGTAAGACTGCGCTGCCCATTGCCTTGAGTAGCAGTCCCTTGGCGGACTTCACTGCTGCTTCCCAGAGACCGCCGAAATGCGGCGCTCGAGGTGGAATGAAAACAAATTCCATTCCCCGATCCGCAGCAAATATTTCCATGTCCGCTGTGTTGTCGTGGAACGTGCCCATGAGGTCCAGAGTGTGTGCAGCACCCACGAAATTGGTGGCATTGTCGCAGTACTGCTTCCGTACAAGGCCACGTCGATCATTAACCTGGATAAACACATCAAATATGAATTGGTGAATCGGTTACTAATTCAAGGTGCACAGCCTTCGAGGTAAAACAGCTGCGAGTTGCTTACTGTTGGACGACCATTTTGTGAGAGGAAATCCAAATGCTTGAAGAATTAAGTCTCGATGCAACAAACATAATTCTTCAATGCTATCTGCTCCTTAATGAATACACTTGGCTGCGGTGGTGTTCAGTTCAGAATTAATTTGATTCTTCTTGGTGCGAGTTTTTAGACTCTGTTCCCAAAAAGCGAAAAAGAGTCTATTGGATTTGTGCAATGTCCGTCTTGCTGTCCGTCCGTCTGTCCGTATGAACGCAATATTTTTCGGCGCTATATGAGCTAGAGACTTGAAATTTGAAACATATACTCCCGAATTATAAAGTGTAAAAATTTTCCTGACCAAATCGGAAAACTCTTCCGCCCATAGCCCAGAAATCATACTAGATGATAAGCTAGAGAGTTGCAATTTGGAATGTATACTCGCGGTGACAACCCAAGTTCAAAAAGCTATGGCGGACATATCTACGCCCATTGGGGGCGGGGCAAATCGGGAAAAACGTATCTTCTACACCGTTAATGCTGAAATGTGGCATGTGATGTTATGATTCTATGAAGATCGATCAAAAAGTTTTATGTCTACGCCCATTGGGGGCGTGGCAAATCGGACCTGAATATATAGTGATTTTTCAAATTATGCTATATTTTGAACACTATTAACACTATAAATTTGGCATGAATACTCGGGTTGACATCCCAAGACCAATAAGTTATGGTAGATATATCTACGCCCACAGGGGCGTGGCAAACCGCAAAAGTTTATATCTCCTACAGTTTTAGAGCTAGAAGCTTGAAAATTGGATAGTTGAGTTACTAATGTCATCCTCTACCGATGACCAACTGCATAATACATGCTTATAATAGCTCAGTAGTAATTGGTAAGATGGCAGAAAGCATTTTAACATAAATATAAATATTGATAAATTTAAAAAATAAAATTTATAAGTTGTCGATTAAAAAACAAAACGTTTCCAGCGGGATTCGAATCCAGATCATTTTAAAATAATATGTAATTGTTAGCTAAAACCACTAACCATACAGCACATAGACACATAGAACAACTGGAACAAATTAATGTGTACACCTATTTTTTGACATTAGAACCCCATCAACCATCAACCCCATCAATTTGCTCGGGTTCTTACTTTTAGGTTCGGAAGACGAAATTTGGTGATGACAAAATCATTCCGCTTCGAGCGCTCGACGTTGACGGTCGATATTCCAAAAAGGCCTGGCATGTGCCGCTCTTTTCCTTGCGGTCTTTCTCTTTCTGCCCTATGCTTTTTACTCTCTGCTCTCTTCTCACAAAAATGTATGTATGCTGGCACAAACAGCAACCAGCTCACAAGAATTGAAATTTCTTCGCGACGCGATCCCATTGGTTCCCTTCTAAGCGAAGAGTATACCGAATTCTTAAACGGCTTTGCCACGCTCACGGCTTTGCCATGCTCATGCAAAATGTTAGAGTTTTCATGATTATTTGTGGAAAGGGTATGAAAGTGTTGATGTGCATAGCGAATATTATTTCCCGATGACCATACACACACACATTTAAACTACCTGCCCATATGTGTAAGCATTTATGTGCTTGTGTACAATATTCTTGCTGCCTGTAGCACTATTAGAACCCCAGCAGTTGACGTTCGTTCGGTCATCGGGAAATAATATTCGTTATGCACATCAACATTTTCATACCCTTTCACCAAATAATCATGAAAACGCTAACATTTTGCATGAGCATGGCAAAGCCGTTTAAGAATTCGGTATACTCTTCGCTCAGATGGGAACCAATGGGATCGCGTCGCGAAGAAATTTCAATTTTTGTGAGCTGGTTGCTGTTTGTGCCAGCATACATATATTTTTGTGAGAAGAGAGCAGAGAGTAAAAATCATAGGGCAGAAAGAGAAAGAGAGCAAGGGAAAGAGCGGCACATGTCAGGCTTTATTGGAATATCGACCGTCACCGTCGAGCGCTCGAAGCGGAATGATTTTGTCATCAGCAATTTTTTTTCTCCCGACCCTAAAAGTAAAAACCCGAGCAAATACGAAGTTGATGGGGGTCTAATGTCAAAAAATAAGTGTGCACATTAATTTGTTTCAGTTGTCCAGTCTATGTGTTGTATGGTTAGTGCTAAAACTAAATAAATTCACAGCTGATGAGCTGATCAGCAGCTTGTGACGAAACAAAACAACACAATCGCAATTCATGGAATATGTATACACA
Source organism: Drosophila buzzatii (assembly GCA_035045845.1). NCBI lineage: Eukaryota > Metazoa > Arthropoda > Insecta > Diptera > Drosophilidae > Drosophila > Drosophila buzzatii. The sequence goes on along the minus strand of JAWNOS010000094.1, from coordinate 158,499 downwards.
CTTGGATGTGTATACACTTACAAACAGCTGTTTACACATGCATGCCACGCAGCGTGTCAAATCAGAAAAGCAGTTACTAGTCCTTAAATGCACAGAGAGTTGAGAGTGATTGACGTGTTTTTCTTGCGCTCCGCGATCATTTACTTGTTTTCACTGTTTTTAATATTTATTTTATTTCGATTTACATTAAATTGCGGTTAATTACCAGCTGCGAAGATCTTTGTTTGCGATCTTCATCAAGTTTTAATCCGTGGTTTACTATGAGTTGTTTTATACTGCTTTGCAGTTTTGTTTAGTTGAAAAAGTTATTTTTTTGCATCTCTGTTTTGATCTTTACATGTTATTTTAAAATTGTTTACATTTGTCTGTGTAAGTGTTTGCATAGTTTGCTCTCGCTTACTTGGGTAAGTTGCGTTCTCCCTTACGGTGTTATTTTTTTCGTTTTTGTCCTTTAGCTGCTGTTTGATGTTGTGAATCGCTCTCGCAACATTTTCAGTTTGTTTGTCTATCCAGTTGATTTCTTAAAAACCCCAATTGTCAATATGAGTTGCTACAAGAAGGTATGTACTTATTGACAGGCAGCTGACTCTGAACAGGTCCAATTTTTAAATTGCTGGCTTTGTGAGAACATTATGCGTGTTAAATGTGCTGGTCTAACAGGGCGGGAGTATGATAAGGTCATGTCCACTGCCAAAATTGGTTGTGGTGTCTTACGTTGGTCTTGTCCGACTTGCTTGGAAAAACAATTTGATTTTTTCCAATATGTATAATGCGGTGAGGGTTCAATTTTACAAACTTCGTAATATTTCTAAGCAATTATCAAGTGACTTGTTAGCTGCTGAAGAAATATTGAACAAATATAATTTTGACAGCTCTCAATCTCAATCTGAGATTCCCTCGTTGTTGGTACCTCCTCCTGTACTAACATTGTCTCCCAACTCGCTTGCTCCTCCCTCACGTTGTGTCTCTGTTTTGTCTTCATCTTCTAAATCGCTTCGTGTTCCATCGTCCTGCCCTGTGGTTACGTCCTTATCGGATGATGTTGCTATTAAATCTCTTGTCCGTGATCAAAAATTGGTTTCTCCTCCAATTGTTGTTCAAACAGAGACGTCAACTAATTCTTTCAATACTGTCCCAACTTTATGTGTTGTCGCTCCTCGAAAGCAAGTTTTTTTATCTAGGCTTTCGTCAGATGCAACATGTGAGCAATATCTGCATTTATTTCTTCTAAACTTTCTGCGAATGTTTCTATAACGAAGTTTAATTTTTCGATTCCTCGTGAAATTTCTTCGTTTAAGATAAATGTACCGGTTGCATATTTCACAACTATATGTGGTCACAAATTTTGGCCACCACATATAGTTGTGCATGAATTCAAACCGAAGAATCGTAACAGATCAGCACCTGTCTCGCTGAATACTCCTTCGGTGCAATTTTCATTGAAAATTGTTCCATAAAACTAAAAAATAATAAATTTTCTCCTCGGATGTCCCTGATATATCAAAATGTACGGGGCATAAACTCTAAGCTTAATACTATATTTATGAATAGTTTCAGTTTAGTATATGATATCATTGTATTAACTGAAACGTGGTTAACTCAGAGTGTTCATAATAGTAAAATTATGTCAAGTAATTTCATTATTTATAGACTTGATCGATTAAATCGTACAGGAGGTGGAGTTTTAATTGCTGTTAAATCCAGTATCCTCTCTGAACAGTTTTCATTTTCCTTTCTTCATGATGTGGAGATTATAGGTGTTAAAATTACTCTCCCATCGTGTTCATTATTTATAACATGCTCATATATCCCACCTTCTTCTGATATACAAGTTTATGCCCAACACATAACTTGTATCAAAGAAATTTATGGATATGCCAATGATATTGATTTGTTTCATGTGTTAGGTGACTTTAATATTCCAAACACTTCTTGGTCCTTTTCTTGTAATGTAAATTACCTTATTCCGACAATTGATCACTATCTTTTTGATTAATTGTTTAACCTTTCTATGTTTCAAATGAACTCAATTTCCAATCATTTGAATCGGTCGCTTGATCTTGTATTCATAAATGATGATTCCATCATAAATGTATTGAGATCAACCCCTTTTTGTTTACCTGAGGATAGTTATCATCTAACTTTAGAGATTTCATTGTCTATTAATAATCCCTCAACTGTATCACAATTACCTTCAAATCGAAGACGTTGCTTTCGTAAATGTGATTTTGTTTTGCTAAACGAACTGATTAGTTCAGCTGACTGGTCCCATTTATATGAGTCGGTTGATGTTAATGAGGCATCATCACTTTTTTACTCAACTTTAGACACTATTCTTGATGTATGTGTACCACTCTGTAGTATTTCGTCGGTTTCGAATAAGCCGCCCTGGTTTTCTAAGACTCTTTTAAATTTAAGAAATATTAAATCAAGGTATTTTAAGAAATTTAAAAGGTATTGTTCGGCTGTTGACTGGGAGAAATATTCTATTGCCAAGTCAAATTTTAATCTCTTAAATTCTCGCTGTTATGAGAATTATCTTATTCGCGTTAAGCGCCAGTTTACTAGTGATCCTAAGCAATTTTACACTTTTTCAATTGATGTTCCAAGGATGTCTATAGATTCATTGGCTGCAGCTATTAGGACATTGAAATCATCCTTTTCTCCAGGAGCTGATAATATTCCAAGTTGTGTGATTAAAGAGTGTAGTGCTTCTCTTCTGTCACCATTACTAAAGTTGTTTAACTTATCCTTGGATACTTCGGTTTTTCCTTCAAGTTGGAAAGAATCTTTTATTATTCCGTTACATAAAAAAGGCGGAAAATCTGATATTTCCAATTATAGAGGCATTGCGAAACTTTCTGTAATTCCGAAGTCATTTGAAAAAATAATAACTTCGTCAGTGCAACACTTTTGTAAATCAGTTGTTCATCCATCGCAGCATGGGTTTTTTCAAAATCGATCAACCACTACGAATTTATTAGAATTCACTTCCCTAGTTAATGACAGTTTTTCGAATAGAATGCAAACTGATGTTATTTATACGGACTTCAGTAAAGCATTTGACTCAGTTCACCACCATTTGCTAATTTTAAAGCTTGATCGCTTAGGATTTCCCCTAAACTTTTATTGTGGATATCATCCTACTTAAAGGGCAGAACTCAGAGAGTTTTGCTGAGAAATTCAATTTCAAAACTGATCTATGTTACGTTAGGCGTTTCCCAGGGTAGTCATTTAGGCCCTTTACTCTTTTCCCTTTTTATTAATGACCTTCCTAGTTGTATTTCTCATTCAAAGATACTTATGTATGCAGATGATGTAAAACTGTGCTTTTCATATTCTAACTCAATTGAGCATGTACATCTTCAAGATGACCTCAATGCATTTCAAGGTTGGTGTGAGGCTATTCAATTACATTTAAATTGCTCCAAGTATATGACAATGACCTTCTGTCGTACTGTTCCCCACTTGCTCGACTATAAAATAAATAATATATCCTTACAACGTATCTTCACTGTCAAAGACCTTGGCGTTCTCTTTGACACTAAACTTAATTTTAATCTGCATATTTCTGCCATCAAAAATGAAGACAAATGTGTGCTTGACTTTATTAAACGTTGGTATAAGGAATTTAATGATCCTTTTTTTACCAAGCAGTTATATATTTCACTTGTTCGCTCTATCTTGGAGTATTGTGCTGTTATTTGGTCTCCGCAACATAAACTGCATCAGGATCGCATTGAATCGGTCCAAAAACAGTTTCTACTCTTTGCCTTAAGGAATCTAAATTGGAACAGTATTTTACGTTTGCCTTCCTATCGTAGTAGGCTTCTTCTTATTAATCTGCCGTCATTAATGAATCGTAGGACAATCTTAGGTATTGCTTTCCTTCATAATTTTATTCACGGTAATATTGATTCGCCCACCCTGTTGATGCGGCTGCATTTCTCTGTTCCTTCCCGAACTACTAGAAACTATCGTCCGTTACATTTACCACATTGCACCACGGATTATTCTTTAAATTCTGCTTTCCATGTTTTATGTCTTAACTATAATAAATATTATCACGTATTCTCCTTAGAGCTCTCTCTTCCGCTAATAAAATCATTGCTTTCATCTTATCTTATTGAACTTAATCCAAATGTCCGGATGTGAACATAGTTTTTATACCCTAAACCCATTGAAAATGGGAAATCAGGGTATAATGGTTTTGTTAAAAATATGTAACAGGCAGAAGGAAGCGTGGCAGACCCCATAAAGTAAATATATTCTTGATCAGGGTGACGAGAAAAGTTGATATAGCCATGTCCGACTGTCCGTCCGTCTGTCCGTATGTTTGAACGCGTCGATTTCCGAAGATACAAAAGCTAGAGAGTTCATTATTTTTGTGTTAGGTCCGTATATTGCACGCGCAGTACGAATTTGTTTCAGAAATTCGATAACTTGTATATTTGCAAAGTTATAGATAAACAAATTTATCGGGAACCAGTTATAAAATTCTAGCAAATTCATCTTCAGAGTTAGAGTCTCCAAGTCTTTTGCATATATATAGATACTAATTTAATACAATTTCGGGTTTTGTCAGATTTTGGATTCCGGTCCTCAATTCGCCCCACCACCCTTAAATGTGTAAACAATGCATTTCAAATACTAGAGACATACAGTTTGGTTTGGCATATAGATATGAATATCATAATCTTAATTTGAACATATCAATATGATTGTCCATCTAGAAACAGAATTATTAGTCTATAAAGTTTTCTCATCAAAACCCATGTGTCGCAGCAAGCAAGGCAGCGACACAGCAAGACGCATTGCGGGCGCACATACATACATACATATGTATGTATGTATGTATATGTGTGCAAGCGTAGATCAGCGTGTGGCTGCAATCATACATACATATGCACATATTTGTGCATGTAAAGCTAATTGTAAAAGAGTTATGATTTCTAAAAAAACCTAAAATGTTAAATAGAATATGTTGATCATATGCTGAACTCTCATTACATTCCATTATATATTTTAAAATTTTTAAAACAATTAAAATAACAATGGAAATGCAAGCAACGTTGAGCAATGCAAATCAATTTTCGTATGCGTGTGCACATATACACGCAAAAAATCTTGGGCCGTTTTCTATGTTGCTTTGCGTGTATATTCTAGGAATCACAATTGTTTTTGAATTGCGTTAGAATTGTCTTTGGATTGTATTTGTATTTTCAGCCACTGCTTTAGTGTTTCTTTCGTATATGGCGAATTTCACTCGTTTTCGCAACTCTGCCGTTTAAGTGAGCCGTGGTGTAGATGGCTAGACAGATGCAACGAATGTTAGGGTGTCGAAGGTTCTAGCCTTGCCTAAGCCCTTCATAATTTATTATTTTTATACCCTGAACCCATTGAAAATGGGAATTCAGGGTATAATGGTTTTGTGAAAATGTATGTAACAGGCAGAAGGAGACGTCGCAGACCCCATAAAGTATATATATTCTTGATCAGCATAAAAAAATAAGTTGATTGAGCCCTGTCCGTCTGTCCGTCTGTCCGTCCGTCCGTCCGTATGAACGTAGAGATTTCGGAAACTACAAAAGCTAGAGAGCTGAAATTTCACATGAACACTCGTATGTTAGCTACGCAGTACGAGTTTATTTTGTTTTTTCGATAACTCATCCCATTTCCAAATTATCGAAAATTCGTTTCATTTTTTTATGTTTTTTGAGCATAACTTCTACACCGTTTTAGCTAAAGACTTCAAATTTGTATATTTAGATAGATATTATGAATACGCAGATTATGTAATATTCAGATTTTGGATATCACGCCCCCTTCGCCCCCCATTTGGGAAAAACGCATTTCAAATACTAGAGGCTTGAAATTTGGCACATAGTTACATTTAGACATTCTTAATCTACTCTGATTTCATTAAGATCATCCATCTAGAAATGGAGTTATAGGCGTTCAAAGTATAGCTCAACCCACCCCCTAGCCACGGCAGCAGAGCTCGCGCTCATGCGATCGTAAAGAAGAAGAGTATCACTTTTTTTGTAGGGTTCAGGGGATCTCGTAGTCGAGCCTTCTCGACTAGAGCTTTCTTATTTGTTTTTAGTATTATATAGTATTTATTTATTATATATGCATTTGTAGTATTTTTTTTAAGTATTTTATTTTATTAAAATTTGGTTCAGGGTATTATCTAGTCGAGCACTCTCGACTAGAGTTTTCTTACTTGTTGTTTTTGCTATCTATCTTATTTCACTTCTTCATCTCAATTTAATTTAAAATTATATTTATCTTAAGCTAATCTAAACAAAATTAAACAAGTAAGTAAGCTGTAGTCGAAACTGCTCGACTACGAAAGCCCCTGAGCCCTTCTTCGAACGAATAATATTCCAAGAATTATTCGATTCGTTTCTGCACGCATGCACAACCTCGCGCACACATAGACGCTGATCTACGCTTATATGCATGTATTGTGTATGCATGTGTGTAAGCATTGCAAGCGTCTTGCTGTCTCGCTGCTTTGCTGCTGCGCCGCATGGGTTTTAATGAGAAAACTTTGATGATTAATAATTCTGTTTCTAGATGGACAATCGTATTGATATCTTACGATTATGATTATGATATTCATATATATATGCTAAACCAAACTGCATGTTGAAATTAATTTGTTCATATTTGTGGGTTGTGGGGCGAAGTGGGGACCGAAATCCAAAATCTGACAAAAACCGAATTTGTAATAAATTAGTATCTATATATATGCAGAAGACTTGGAGACTCTTACTTTAAAGATGAATTAACTAGAATTTTATAACTGGTTCCCGATAAATTCATTTATCGATAACTTTGCAAATATACAAGTTATCGAATTTTTGAATTAAACTCGTACTGCGCGGGCAATATACTAACACAAAAAGAATAAACTCTCTAGCTTTTGTATCTTCGGAAATCGACGCGTTCAAACATACGGACGGACGGACAAACTATATCAACTTTTCTCGTTACCCTGATCAAGAATATATATACTTTATGGGGTCTGTCACGCCTCCTTCTGCCTGTTACATACTTTTAACAACACCATTATACCCTGATTTCCCATTTTCAATGGGCTCAGGGTATAAAAATAATAATTTTGGGATTCGAACCCACGCACCTAAGTGCGGCTTGCATAGCGCTTACCACCAGCGCCACTGCCTTGACGTGGGTTACGTTAACTAAAACCGAATAAGACACTGCTAGAGCGCCTTTTGATAAAACTAAAGTAACGATCGAAAAATTCAAAATTCAGTTACAATTCAATTGCCGAAATACTATTTCGTTTATTAAATGTTTATTAAATCAATAAACGGCACCTACAGGAACGTATTCTCTCGCAGTTAGTTGCAACATTCTCATGCATAATTTCACCAATTAAATCTAATGTACACAGTGCTGAGTTTGTAAGTCCCGCATTGGTCTATTGTTTATCTTATTCTATAGCTGGGTTTGTAAGGCTCAGCGTTCGTTTATTATATCTTATCGCTAAGGGATAATGTCAGGGTTATCTGCCTATTTATAGTCCACACATGTGGCTCTTGCACTACCTACTAGTTGTTGAGTGCGTAGGAGATATATACTTAGGATTATATTATTATTATATTATATTATATGTTCATGCCTGAACAGCTCTGTTAACAAGTCATCAACATAAAAATCTTAAACTAACGTTCTTGCAGTCGCTGGATGAGTGGATGCATGCAAGTCGCTTAGATGCTCTTAACATCGAATTGCTAAGTATGGTACAGTCGCTGTCCCATACGTTGCTGTATTCAAACGAAAGATTTGTAACGGATCAGTGGGGGATTCCCTCCACACAACAAGTTGAAAGTTGCGGTGGGACTCGTGAAGTTCAATTTGACAGTACATTTTACCGACATCTGCTGTAGCAGCCCAAGGACGAAGTCGAAATCTTAGCAAAGTCTCCCATAACTGCAGCTGGATGGTCGGACCCACCATGAGTAGATCATTAAGCAACAATTGAGATGCGACTTGCTAGAAGCATCAACCACTACTCGTAGTTTAGTGGATGCGCTGTGCGGTCTTTGCACACATTGATATGGGATGAAATAATGCGGCTCTCTTGGAATTTGATTTTCGGTTGGGCGCATATAACCCAAAGCCAAGTACTCTTTTATGAAGTCAGTGTACATTGACTGAATGTCATCTTGTTTGCTCATTCTCCTTTCCAAGGCCAGAAAACGTCGCGTGGCTGTGTCATAAGACATACCAAGACTATGTGGGCTTTGATTTGAATGGCAATGACACTCTGAACTGACCTAAGGTGGTTTGGCAAATAGTCCCTACAAAGGACTTCTTGCACAGTTGTTGTTCTGGAGTATATAAATTCGAAGTGATTATATTTGGATTTTCTTCCAACTCCCAGAATTTACGAACTATCGAATCTATCTCTATGACGTCCTTTACGACACTAAGGAAACGATGAACTATTAGCTGCATTAGCTGCTCGGCAGCGAGCAGACACAATCCAAACGAAGGCAGTTAATTACAATAATATATCAAAAAAGATATCAGCACCGAGCTCAAGTCTATACGTTGTGGTTTGTGGAACTGAGGATCAGCTAATTGTACGTTATCAGATACCTTCAGTATGCTTCTCTGGTTGGTACGACGATATAGAACGTAACACGCCAAGCTCTGTTCTGATTCCTGTGTCGTCCGTTCGAGATGCTATCGAGGTTTGAACGCTGTGACGAACAGATGAGCGACAGTTAGCAATGCCCAACAACTGAATCCCAGATTTTTGTCTTTTTAACTTTAACTGTTTTGCAAGTTCTTGAGTTATGAAATTAACCTGCGAACCGGAATCTAATAAAGCTCTAGCTAAATGATAAGATCCAAATTGATCTTTTATCTTAACAATTGCGGTTGATAAGACAACTTGATCTGAGATTATCCGTGCCTATTTACAAATGAAATCTGTTACGGTGAGACGAGGGACTGCCGATACAACTGCTGAGCTACCTTGAGTCGCCTCAGAGCTGTATCTATGCAGTATGGAATGGAGCGGCTTAGAGTACACATAACAGTGGGCTGATTTGCAAGCAGCCACTGAATAACCTTTTCAATGTTCAATGTATGCATAGCGGCTAGCTCTTAACAAATGCAAAACGTTTTTGACATGGGATTACTGAGAACGACGAACACGAAGGGATACAATTATCATTCTTTTTATAGAACACGCATGTAGAGACCTGTGGCTGACTTGGCAGAGCGACAGCTATCGAAGTTTTCCCAATTCCTTTCTTATTAATGGATGAGCATGGCATTCGAAATCTGTTTATCAGATCCTAGCGATAACAATGATTCGTAAATAGAACGTACTGAATCAACAAGCATGCGCAAAGATGATGCTGATGGTTCAGACATGTGTGGGAGATAAAATAATTTAGCGATGCTGTGAAAAAATATGAGACACTGATTGTCGTACACATTTTTTAAGGCAAACACGACAACAAGTGATTAAACGTTTCTATGTTTGATAGCCCTGGCTCGTTATCGACTAAACTTTCAAACAGTCCAATGAAATTTTTGTGACACGGAGCCAATCATTGTAGAGTTAACGGGACTCTCAATTTTAGGTTGGCTATCACAACCTCGCTTCAATAGAAGTGCCTTAGTTGACACACACAACTCTTCTAGCGTGGATCGCGACACTAAGTCAGCATTAATGTCGTCCAACTCTTGTTGTGTCTGAAAGGCCTTTTCTATGTAGCGGTTCAGTATCTCAATTCGACATTCAATTTCGAATGGCTTTACTGGCCTAGTGAAATCTTTTAATGATTTGTTTATGCGGACTTTATCATTTGTGACGTTCTTATACACGGTCAAAAGAGTTTCGACACGCTCTGATGATGACTCGTCCATAGAGCGAGTCTTTCCTCTGTAGTATGTTTAATACAATAACAATAATACCCAACGCAATGTAGAGTATTCTACATATAAATGCGTTATATGCTCAACGCTATGCTATACTACATGCGCACATAGTGACACTTTGTCGCTATGTAGAAACATACATACCGAGCACAGTAATTGAAATACGATCAGCCACTTATGTGTAGACTGACAGGCGGCGTGGGATATGCCGCGTCTGCATTTTGCCACATGCATAATGTACATGTCTCTTGTATATGCCCTGCGCATATGTATAGCCATGCTACGCTCTGTCGCTGCGCTCAGCGGCAGAACTCATATATACACTTTATGTAATTAGGCTAAGAGATATATTCAAATTGAAATAAAGATCAGAAGATATTTAACAACAAACAAGAGCAGAAGCACATATGTTTCCAATGATAGGAAACTACTATACATTTCTCATTACATGGCGACCATGACAAGTGTCACAAACGTGTCAAAGTGTAAGAAAAAAATAAATAAAAATAAAAACGTTTTAAAATAAATAATGGGCCGTTACTAACGTGAACACGAAAAACACTAAAAAAAAGTGAGAAAAAAAAACACGAAACAACAATCACAGCAATAACAACAACAACAACGGTTTTCCTCGGGCACGGCAACTGGAACGCCTCGTGTAACCGCTACCGTACCCGAGCGATGGATCCACTGTACGCAAGAAGCGTGTACATCTTAAGTAGAAGCAGAGAGACAGAAAGGATAAACGGCAACACATTTAGCAAAGAGACAAGCAACAAGATGTGCAATCGCAATAGTACGTTTGGGCGAGGAGTTTAAGGCTTGGCGAAAAGATCATTCTTTTGGCTTTATGTTCCGGCCGACTGAAAATCCCGATGGCATACTGAACCTCATGATCTGGGAGTGTGTTATTCCCGGCAAGAAATCGACAAAAGCAAAATTTGTAGAAAACATCAGAAGAATCAACCTAAAAAATGTATGTCAATGCAGTAACTCAACTTAAGACAGCTTCTCCTACTGAGCAAAGGGACGCATCAACGCTACAGGAAGCGTTAAAGGTGTGTCCAAACGATGGACCACGCCCACTCACATAGCTGAATATTGGGCGCGGCAGCAGCGAATAACAATCAAGATATAACGTTGTCAACGGAGGAACAGCGGAGGAGAGCCAACGCTACATAGGGCGTATTAAGGAAATAATCATCCAACTTTGCCAAAGAGTGAAGTAACGCAAGCGGGCTGCAGAAATACACTTCACAGTGCAACTTAAAAAAACAAACATTTGATAGGCTATAACTAACAATGTGGTTCGAGGTTTTTTATACCCTGAACCCATTGAAAATGGGAATTCAGGGTATAATGGTTTTGTGAAAATATATGTAACATTCTTGATCAGCATAAAAAAATATGTTGATCTAGCCCTGTCCGTCTGTCCGTCCGTATGAACGTCGAGATTTCGGAAACTACAAAAGCTAGAGAGCTGAAATTATTGATCTAGCCCTGTCCGGCCGTCCGTATGAACGTCGAGATTTCGGAAACTACAAACGCTAGAGAGCTGAAATTTCACATGAACACTCGTATGTTAGTTACGCAGTACGAGTTTTTTATACCCTGAACCCAATGAAAATGGAAATTCAGGGTATAATGGTTTTGTTAAAATGTATGTAACAGGCAGAAAAAGTCATCGCAGACCCCACAAAGTATATATATTCTTGATCAGCATAAAAAATAAGTTGATTGAGCGGCGTGGGATATGCCGCGTCTGCATTTTGCCACATGCATAATGTACATGCTTTATGTATATGCCCTGTGCATGTACATATATATATATGTGTATACGCTCTGTCGCTGCGCATTATGTAATTGAGCTAAGAGATATATTCAAATTGAAATAAAGATCAGAAAATATTTAACCACAAATATGTCTTTCCAATGATAGGAAACTACTATACATTTCTCATTACCCCTCGCTTGCCAGTCATAATGCTATAAACTTTATTATAAGCTCAGTTGAAACGAAATTCAATCAAAACAAAAGAAAACGATAGAGTGGCTGAGTGACTGTTAACGTGAGTGATCTAAATTATGACTGTGTTGAGCGATCGAGTGCATACACACTTGCGCAAAGTGAGGGCGTGAGTAGCAATGAGCGAAAATGCTAAGCGAACGATTAAGCGATTGAGCGCAATGCATTAAGACTTACACATGCACAAACGAGAGCGCACCGATAAGTGCAAATGTAAACGCAACGATATTGCAAGCAAGTCGTATACGATGATTGCAGAGCGAGAGTGCAAGTTTCGAGCGACAATAATGAGAGCAAATGACAAGCGCAAGTAATGAGCGCAAAGCCTGAGCACTGCTGTATGTGCAACCGATATCGCAGACGAGCATGCAAATGATGAGTGTAAAGCAAGCGCACACTAATATACGCAAGCAAGAGCCTAAAACGAGAGCGCAAAAAGAGAGCACAAAACGAGAGCACAAAGCGAAAGTGCGAGACGAAAGTGAGCAAGAATTGTAACACATTAAAGGCGCCAAGAAAGCTTGGATTATGCGAGGCAACAGAGATTGAACAGAGCAAAGGTCATTTATAATATACACATTATTTTTTATTAATTTCTCTTTTAAATAAATTTCACATAATTCTCATACGCATAGATAAGTTTGTACATACAATAATATTCTGTATGTCTTTAGTAATGCATTTATTTATTTGCTCTTGCATCATCTACATCTACATGCACTATGTTTATCTGGTACTTCCCTGATTGTTGAAGAAATCCATAAGCCAGCCTTTCAATCCTGAAGAGTCCACCAGGGTGCGCCAAAAATGTCCTACTATTAGGGGTCTGCCTGGTCCTTCAATTGGTCCAGGATAAATGCAACTTGAGGCCTCTTCAGAAATATTAATGTTTAAGCACCAGTTCAATTCATACTGATTTATTGTGTCTAACAGCAAGCGCAGCATGCAAGTTATTTTATTTCGTAGTGTAGATGCTTTATTTAGCGATCCACAAAAGATTTGTATAAGCTTGACTTTATTCTAATTAATGGTTATTAGCAACAGCTTGTGCGTGTTGCTCTTAAGTGAGTTCTTTTTGATACTGCCGGCCACGCGATCCGCTCCAAGAGATAAAGCTTGTCCATCAAAAAGCTTTTGCATTTCCGCCAGTAATCGGACGCCACGCCAGTAACCACATGGATATTTGACGTTTGTGCTATCAGCTGACAATAGCTTTGTGGGAACAAAGCTTCGAGTGATAACCACAGGGAGTTTCTATGTTTATGCTATCAGCTGAGAAAAGCTTTGCGGGAACAAAGCTTCGAGTGATAGCTTTTAAGCCTCTGTATCAAATGTAACTTTGGAATTATAAAGCTTTACATGATAACTACTCCCCCCCTCAATCGGGGACGTCCTCGGTTTCGTAGAAAATTATCAGCTTTCCATTGCCAAAATTAATTAAATTTAAATTTTATGCTATTTTGATTTTTTCTTTTTGCTTTTGTATATTTATTTGATATTATCTTTATGCACGATTCTTCCGTTAACCATAATAGCAGATCCTAAGTCTTTTTCGATTATGGCTTTTTTATATAAGGGAGTTAATTTGTTACCAAGTCGTTTATTGGATTTCACCATAACCTTATCCCCTTCTTTATGTATGTATATATAAATAAGTCGATTGGTTTCAGCCCTGCTACCGAATGAACAGTGCTATTGTATTCTATAGTGGCTAGTAAAATTATGTCCGCTGTGTCCCCGATTCCTTTTGCTAACTTTAGACGTCTACCAATTTCGCTTAGGGTGTTGTGAAATCTCTTGACCTGCTCGTTCGATGTACTGTGCATAGGTGGAGCACTTGCAATCATTATACCGAAATGATCACGAAGACATGACACAACAGTATTAGAGATTAAATACCGCTCGTTGTCACAATAAATAGTTTTTGTTTGAGAAAAAAACATTTAACAGCTGCAGAAGGTGTATTTTTACATCCAATATTGTACGAGATGCTTTTTTTTCGCACTACTGCAAACTTAGACAACTTGTCCACGCATGTCAGGAAATAGTTTGAGTCCGTAGAGTAAATATCAACATGTAACAGTTCCCCGACATAAGTTGGAATAGGGGTCTCGCAGATTGGATGCTTCGCTGAGTGTCTAGCATACTTTGTCTGTAAACGAGTCCTACAGTTTAAGACAACTTCCTTTGCCTTTTTCTCCATTTTATGAAAAAATAATCTCGAATAATTTGTTTTATGTTTTCTTGTGGAGCTCTATGAGATCTATTATGTTCCTGGTTAATAATTTCGAGCTGTTTGTTAGGGTTTTCGGTGTGTCGGAAACAAGTTTTAGGGAAGAGCTCAACCAGCCGATCCTGAATTTTACCAAGAACTGACAATTCACACTTAATTGCATTAACTACTCCCAATTTAACGCAGTCATACGCCGTGTTAATTAAATTCTGAAAATCGGTAAAAACTATAAAATGCCGTATTTTCTTACCAAACAAAATGGTAGTTCGCTTAGATGGTGACTTTCCCTGCTCAAGAATTATTTGGTTGGCGTAGCAGTTGACTGGTCTGGTAACGGATTCTATAGTATTTGAATAAGATTCAAATTGATTGTCGTCATGTCCGAACTATTATCTTCTTCAGTATAGTTTAAATATTGGCGAGATAATGCATCTGCAACTTGATTCTCTTTTCCGGGCTTATAGAGAAGTGTGCCATCGTATTCCTCAATGAACGCTTTTCATCTTTGGATTTTTTAATTCGGATTTATGATCCGTATAGATCTAGAGGCCCTTTACTCCATAAAGATAATTTCTTAACGTTTTAATAGCCCAAACAATAGCAAGCAACTCTCTCTCGTTGGTCGCATAATGCTCTTCGGCTTTTTGAAGAGTTCTTGAAATCATTGTGACGGGACGGCCATCTTGCGACAAGACTGCACCCAGCGCATTTGAAGAAGCGTCGGTTGTAAGCTCAAAATGCTTACGAAAATTTGGATACGTGAGCATAACCTCCTCTGAGACCAAAATTTGTTTTAGTTTATTAAACGCTTCTCGTTGACTCCCATCTAATGAAATTACTATCTTTTTGGACTGTGACCCTGGGACACTACCAATTTCGCCTCTAAGAATACTGGTCAATAGTTTCGCAATTTTTGAGTAATCCCTTATAAATCGCCTATAATAACCGGACAATCCTAAGAAGGATCGCAGAGCTTTAAGCGTACATGGTTCCGGAAATACTTTGATTGCTTCAACCTTTTTGGGACAAGTTTTAATTCCTCTGCGACTAACTACGAAACCCAGATATTCAACTTCATCTTCAAAAAATGCTGATTTCTCAGCCGATACCCTTATATTTGATGCATAAAGGCTTGATAGTATCAAATCTATATGTTTTAGGTGCTCCTACATTGTTTTAGAAAAAATGATAACGTCATCAATATAAGCAAAGCATTATTTCCCAATATGTTCCCGCAGAACATCATCAATCGCTCTTTGAAACACACTGGGAGCATTTTTTAGTCCAAAAGGGAGGCGACAAAACTCGAATTTTCTACCGCTAACCGAAAAGGCTGTTTTTTCTCGGTCTCGCTCTGAAAGGTCGATTTGGTGGAACCCTGATTTAAGGTCAAGCGTCGTGAAGAAATTGGAATCGCCCAGATTGGACACAATAACTTCGATGTTTGGAATGGGATATGAGTCCTCAATAGTTTTTTGCATTTAACTTTCTAAAGTCTATAACCATTCGCTTTTTCCTAACTCCATTTTCGTCAATATCTTTTTTATTTACGACCCATATGGGATTATTGTATGGAATCTCGACGGTCTAATAATGCCGTTGTTGAGCAGCAATTGTATTTCGTTATTTACGAACGATCTAACACTCATAGGGTACGGATATAGTTTAGAATGTGTTGTCTCCTCATCACGTGTTCGGATTGTTGCCACGATATTAGTATTGTATGGGAGCTTTTCATTGGGATCTGAAAAAAAACCGGATTTCTCCTTCATCATTTCATCGAAAAGTTCCTTAATGGCCAACGGCACTGCCTCAGATCGAACCTGCAAATGACTAACATCCTGGCTTGCCAGAAACTGTATAGTTTCACTACCGTAGTCATGAGTGATAAGTTCAGTTTTGAAATTCAAAGTCGCATTAACTTTTTCTAATAAATTGAGCCCTATAACACCATCAAACGATATAAGATTTGGGAGAATACAAAAATCGGAAGTAACACCAAATATGTTAATTCTACATTTACGGGTTATAAATGTAGTTCTATGTATGGATTTTACAGAAAATTTCCTATCAGTCTGCCGAATACCTTTCAGCATAGGCAATGGTTTAATATAACTTCTCGATGCTCCCGTATCGAGTAGCAGTTTTACTTCTTTCCCCCCTACATATCTAGATATCCATGGCAGGAGGGAACTGCCACTAAAAAATTAACCTGATCTTCTTCGATATCTGCTACTCCTTGTTCACCACGATCGTTGTATACCTTATCAAGTTCAGACTTTTCTTCAGTTTCAGTTTCAGTTCAGTAGTTTTTTAAACTTTAATGATCAGGTAGATTATTAACCCATTGCTGAAAATTGGAATGTTGCCTGCCCGATTGGCCTCGACTAGGGTACGACGTGTTTTGTCTAAAACGAGACGGAAATGGGTCAACATCCATTGGTTCGCCCAAAGATTGAGTAACAACCGGCGTGATGTTACCTTTTAGCAATTTCTAGTTGTCATTGGTCTGTGCTACAGCGTTTGTGTCATTAACTAAAGTCGCTTGCCTGTTAGATAAATGTGGATTGCGAATGCCTGTCACCGATTCTGAGTTAGTGCTGCTTTGAGTTGGTTGCCTGCTCCTCATAAACTTTTCGGACGAACCTTTTTCAAA
This sequence comes from Drosophila buzzatii, assembly GCA_035045845.1. Taxonomy (NCBI): domain Eukaryota; kingdom Metazoa; phylum Arthropoda; class Insecta; order Diptera; family Drosophilidae; genus Drosophila; species Drosophila buzzatii. The sequence continues at coordinate 141,651 of JAWNOS010000094.1, read as the reverse complement.
ATGCGAGGCAAAAGTATAACGTTCATGGTTTGCCCCAACTTCTTCTGCTAGTGCAAGTGCGCATGGTAGATCAGAGGGCCTAGATGCAAATACTATATCGCATAGGGGTTTTTTTAATCCAGATATAAAAACCCTCAATGCGTCTCTCTATATTTTTCATTAATTGCTTTAGCAATATCTGCTTCGTAAGTCATATTAGTCTTATTAGTTAACAGCATAAGTTTTTTCTCTATTTCGTCATAAAACTCGAGGATTGTCTTTGTTCCCTGTCTCAATGTTAACAATTCCTGCTCATTAAGGTAAGCCGGACGCTTCTCCGAGTAAGTAAAATCTAACCTAGCAATTATCGCATCGAAATTGAGCACTGTACTAAAAGATGATAATACACCGTCAGCAGCATCTCTAATTTTATTTCTTATAATTGTTACAGTTTGAAAGTGGCGTGAACTCCCATGAAACCTTTTAAAAATCTCATAGACATTATGCGCTGGGTCGCGCCAAGACACGTATGTACCGGGTTGCCCAGAAAAATCGGGAGGAGATTTCACATCATCAAGCGTTTCTTCACATTTTATTCCCGGCACAATTTTAACTTTTTCCCACGTTTTTGCAGCCGGTCTGATCTGCATTCATTTATAATCTAGTCTCATTTAAAGTTAAAGAGATTTTACTCTTGATATTAATGGCAGCATAGAAAATAGCTTTTTGCTTATTTTGTTATTATTTTTGTTTTTACACACGTGTTTGAGAAAAATTCAAAATGCAAAAAAGGGCAGATCACTTACATTAGTTTTAGAGTTATTTAATGTATAATGTGTTTGCAAAGTTCTTTTCGCCGCGTTGATGTTTTTCGTCTATATTCGTCTAGTGTTTTCAATGCCTGTAGGTCGGTCTTCTGGATCTTCCTTGTGGTAGAGGTTTTTCCGTTGGGCGCCAATTATTTGATTTCGTAATGTAGAGGCTTCATTTAGCGATCCACAAAAGATTTGTATAAGCTTGACTTTATTCTAATTAATGGTTATTAGCAACAGCTTGTGCGTGTTGCTCTTAAGTGAGTTCTTTTTGATACTGCCGGCCACGCGATCTGCTCCAAGAGATAAAGCTTGTCCATCAAAAAGCTTTTGCATTTCCGCCAGTAATCGGACGCCACGTCAGTAACCACATGGATATTTGACGTTTGTGCTATCAGCTGATAATAGCTTTGTGGGAACAAAGCTTCGAGTGATAACCACAGGGAGTTTCTATGTTTGTGCTATCAGCTGAGAATAGCTTTGTGGGAACAAAGCTTCGAGTGATAGCTTTTAAGCCTCTGTATCGAATGTAACTTTGGATTTATAAAGCTTTACATGATAACTTGCACATTAAAGAGTGCATCTAAGTGCGGGCAGTGGGAGAGCGAGACTCCTGTGCTCGCTCTTACAGGAATCTCAGTTGCTCTGCACATCTTATTTATATTACAATTCAATATCATATCTTATCTTATAAACAAAAGGGCATGTATTCAAATGCCTTAACAAATTTATTTAGTAGGAAGCACCGGACCATCTTTCTATCTATCTACCTTTGATCATACAAATAACATCACAGATTTACACAGTGAGAAGGCTTCCGAGCTGACGTCTTCTTAGCCTTCTGATGGGTCTGGGGTTGGCAGCTATTTTGCGAGTCGGTTGGCGTGGACCTTCAGGCGATCACTATATCAACTCGAGTGGAAGGACGAACCAGGGGCAACCAGTAATTTGACTCAAAGCCTTGTTTTGTACTGTTTATATCTTGTGTCTATTAGACTTTGCGGCGACTCCGCATATTTGCACACCTTCAGATTGGCGTTGACATCACCTATAAACATGCAGAACAGATGTAGAGTGAAGTAGTAAGAGGCCAGCTGTTCTTTTATCTTCTGCAGCACTCCTGGATGTCATACTCTATTGAAGGCCTGTTCGATGTCTATGAAGATGACGTTGCAGTGCTCTCCTTTACCGAAAGCTTGTAGTAGTGGTCTGTCACCCTATGCAGCTGTTAATAGTACCGTGCTCGGCACGAAAACCAAATGCTTGATGACAGATGCCACCTCATCAAAGTTGAACGGCTCCTCTGGTAGATCGAGCTGTAGTGGAGTGGTCAGGCCGTGATCGATTGCCTGAATGTCTTCCTGCGTTGCTAAGCTGAAAAGCAGAGAACGGCTCTCTAAGTGAATGGCAAAAGCCTCCGCTTGCTCTTCGTCTGATCGACACCAGCTATCACGGCCGTTTTTTATGGGGGCTTGCCTTAAGACTTGTCGTTGGCTATTCCTGGTGGCTTTCCAGTGGTTCAATTTTGCGTCCTTTGCAGTCGTCACATTTTACAGTATGTCCTCAAACATTTGCGATCGCTGACGGGTCAACTCAGATCTAAGTGAGTTAGCTGCTCTGTTTCAGTTGGATTTGTGTATCGGTTGTAGAGTACGCTAGTAGATTCTCCTCAAGCGGCGCTATTTTTGCAGATAGCCAAGATCCGAAGTGAGTATTAATGAACCGGCTTGGCGAGGGGCACAACTCGGGCGAGTTTTTTGCGCATCCTTGGCAGCGGAGCGAATATTCTCATTGAACAGGTGCAGCGCATCGTCAATATCCTTTTCAGAATGTAACTCTAGTTTGGGATGCATGTTATTATTGACTAGTAACTTAAATAAGTTCACGTCAACGTTCCTGTTGATAAGTCTTTCGGCCTGGAAGTAGAATTTTACAGTGGCATCCAGCGAGATCACCAAAGGCAAGTGATCTGAGTCGAGATCGTTATGAGAGGCGATTTTCAGCTTCCATTGAGGTATGCCCTTATAAATTCCGAAGTCCAGACAGGAAGGCCGTTGCCTATTGTGGGCTGGGAATCGAGTGGGGCTGCCAGAGGCTATGATTTGTGTGGATGTAGCCAGAGTGAGGTTGAAGAGGTCTCTGCCCCTAGCGGTGCTTCTCACTGATCCCCAGGATTGGTGATGAGCGTTCCAATCGCCACAGATTAGGAATTTCTGGTCTAGGGATTGCTAAACATCAATCATGTCCGTCATGGACAGTGGGTTGTTTGGTGGGCAGTAGATTGCTCCAAACTCTACATAACCCAGCCCTGTGGCTACTCTTGCCCTAGCCAGTTGAATCGAAGCAGAGCGAACAGAGATGGTGACGAAGTGTTCAATGTCTTCCCTGACGAATATGGCGGAGCCGCCTCTCCTATGAGTAATTGAAGGCTAGTTTTGCTGTGTGGCAGGCTTTTTTATATAAGGGAGTTAATTTGTTACCAAGTCGTTTATTGGATTTCACCATAACCTTATCCCCTTCTTTATGTATGTATATATAAATAAGTCGATTGGTTTCAGCCCTGCTACCGAATGAACAGTGCTATTGTATTCTATAGTGGCTAGTAAAATTATGTCCGCTGTGTCCCCGATTCCTTTTGCTAACTTTAGACGTCTACCAATTTCGCTTAGGGTGTTGTGAAATCTCTTGACCTGCCCGTTCGATGTACTGTGCATAGGTGGAGCACTTGCAATCATTATACCGAAATGATCACGAAGACATGACACAACAGTATTAGAGATTAAATACCGCTCGTTGTCACAATAAATAGTTTTTGTTTGAGAAAAAAACATTTAACAGCTGCAGAAGGTGTATTTTTACATCCAATATTGTACGAGATGCTTTTTTTTCGCACTACTGCAAACTTAGACAACTTGTCCACGCATGTCAGGAAATAGTTTGAGTCCGTAGAGTAAATATCAACATGTAACAGTTCCCCGACATAAGTTGGAATAGGGGTCTCGCAGATTGGATGCTTCGCTGAGTGTCTAGCATACTTTGTCTGTAAACGAGTCCTACAGTTTAAGACAACTTCCTTTGCCTTTTTCTCCATTTTATGAAAAAATAATCTCGAATAATTTGTTTTATGTTTTCTTGTGGAGCTCTATGAGATCTATTATGTTCCTGGTTAATAATTTCGAGCTGTTTGTTAGGGTTTTCGGTGTGTCGGAAACAAGTTTTAGGGAAGAGCTCAACCAGCCGATCCTGAATTTTACCAAGAACTGACAATTCACACTTAATTGCATTAACTACTCCCAATTTAACGCAGTCATACGCCGTGTTAATTAAATTCTGAAAATCGGTAAAAACTATAAAATGCCGTATTTTCTTACCAAACAAAATGGTAGTTCGCTTAGATGGTGACTTTCCCTGCTCAAGAATTATTTGGTTGGCGTAGCAGTTGACTGGTCTGGTAACGGATTCTATAGTATTTGAATAAGATTCAAATTGATTGTCGTCATGTCCGAACTATTATCTTCTTCAGTATAGTTTAAATATTGGCGAGATAATGCATCTGCAACTTGATTCTCTTTTCCGGGCTTATAGAGAAGTGTGCCATCGTATTCCTCAATGAACGCTTTTCATCTTTGGATTTTTTAATTCGGATTTATGATCCGTATAGATCTAGAGGCCCTTTACTCCATAAAGATAATTTCTTAACGTTTTAATAGCCCAAACAATAGCAAGCAACTCTCTCTCGTTGGTCGCATAATGCTCTTCGGCTTTTTGAAGAGTTCTTGAAATCATTGTGACGGGACGGCCATCTTGCGACAAGACTGCACCCAGCGCATTTGAAGAAGCGTCGGTTGTAAGCTCAAAATGCTTACGAAAATTTGGATACAGCATAACCTCCTCTGAGACCAAAATTTGTTTTAGTTTATTAAACGCTTCTCGTTGACTCCCATCTAATGAAATTACTATCTTTTTGGACTGTGACCCTGGGACACTACCAATTTCGCCTCTAAGAATACTGGTCAATAGTTTCGCAATTTTTGAGTAATCCCTTATAAATCGCCTATAATAACCGGACAATCCTAAGAAGGATCGCAGAGCTTTAAGCGTACATGGTTCCGGAAATACTTTGATTGCTTCAACCTTTTTGGGACAAGTTTTAATTCCACTGCGACTAACTACGAAACCCAGATATTCAACTTCATCTTCAAAAAATGCTGATTTCTCAGCCGATACCCTTATATTTGATGCATAAAGGCTTGATAGTATCAAATCTATATGTTTTAGGTGCTCCTACATTGTTTTAGAAAAAATGATAACGTCATCAATATAAGCAAAGCATTATTTCCCAATATGTTCCCGCAGAACATCATCAATCGCTCTTTGAAACACACTGGGAGCATTTTTTAGTCCAAAAGGGAGGCGACAAAACTCGAATTTTCTACCGCTAACCGAAAAGGCTGTTTTTTCTCGGTCTCGCTCTGAAAGCTCGATTTGGTGGAACCCTGATTTAAGGTCAAGCGTCGTGAAGAAATTGGAATCGCCCAGATTGGACACAATAACTTCGATGTTTGGAATGGGATATGAGTCCTCAATAGTTTTTTGCATTTAACTTTCTAAAGTCTATAACCATTCGCTTTTTCCTAACTCCATTTTCGTCAATATCTTTTTTATTTACGACCCATATGGGATTATTGTATGGAATCTCGACGGTCTAATAATGCCGTTGTTGAGCAGCAATTGTATTTCGTTATTTACGAACGATCTAACACTCATAGGGTACGGATATAGTTTAGAATGTGTTGGCTCCTCATCACGTGTTCGGATTGTTGCCACGATATTAGTATTGTATGGGAGCTTTTCATTGGGATCTGAAAAAAAACCGGATTTCTCCTTCATCATTTCATCGAAAAGTTCCTTAATGGCCAACGGCACTGCCTCAGATCGAACCTGCAAATGACTAACATCCTGGCTTGCCAGAAACTGTATAGTTTCACTACCGTAGTCATGAGTGATAAGTTCAGTTTTGAAATTCAAAGTCGCATTAACTTTTTCTAATAAATTGAGCCCTATAACACCATCAAACGATATAAGATTTGGGAGAATACAAAAATCGGAAGTAACACCAAATATGTTAATTCTACATTTACGGGTTATAAATGTAGTTCTATGTATGGATTTTACAGAAAATTTCCTATCAGTCTGCCGAATACCTTTCAGCATAGGCAATGGTTTAATATAACTTCTCGATGCTCCCGTATCGAGTAGCAGTTTTACTTCTTTCCCCCCTACATATCTAGATATCCATGGCAGGAGGGAACTGCCACTAAAAAATTAACCTGATCTTCTTCGATATCTGCTACTCCTTGTTCACCACGATCGTTGTATACCTTATCAAGTTCAGACTTTTCTTCAGTTTCAGTTTCAGTTCAGTAGTTTTTTAAACTTTGATGATAAGGTAGATTATTAACCCATTGCTGAAAATTGGAATGTTGCCTGCCCGATTGGCCTCGACTAGGGTACGACGTGTTTTGTCTAAAACGAGACGGAAAAGGGTCAACATCCATTGGTTCGCCCAAAGATTGAGTAACAACCGGCGTGATGTTACCTTTTAGCAATTTCTAGTTGTCATTGGTCTGTGCTACAGCGTTTGTGTCATTAACTAAAGTCGCTTGCCTGTTAGATAAATGTGGATTGCGAATGCCTGTCACCGATTCTGAGTTAGTGCTTCTTTGAGTTGGTTGCCTGCTCCTCATAAACTTTTCGGACGAACCTTTTTCAAAATGCGAGGCAAAAGTATAACGTTCATGGTTTGCCCCAACTTCTTCTGCTAGTGCAAGTGCGCATGGTAGATCAGATGGCCTAGATGCAAATACTATATCGCATAGGGGTTTTTTTAATCCAGATATAAAAACCCTCAATGCGTCTCTCTATATTTTTCATTAATTGCTTTAGCAATATCTGCTTCGTAAGTCATATTAGTCTTATTAGTTAACAGCATAAGTTTTTTCTCTATTTCGTCATAAAACTCGAGGATTGTCTTTGTTCCCTGTCTCAATGTTAACAATTCCTGCTCATTAAGGTAAGCCGGACGCTTCTCCGAGTAAGTAAAATCTAACCTAGCAATTATCGCATCGAAATTGAGCACTGTACTAAAAGATAATAATACACCGTCAGCAGCATCTCTAATTTTATTTCTTATAATTGTTACAGTTTGAAAGTGGCGTGAACTCCCATGAAACCTTTTAAAAATCTCATAGACATTATGCGCTGGGTCGCGCCAAGACACGTATGTACCGGGTTGCCCAGAAAAATCGGGAGGAGATTTCACATCATCAAGCGTTTCTTCACATTTTATTCCCGGCACAATTTTAACTTTTTCCCACGTTTTTGCAGCCGGTCTGATCTACATTCATTTATAATCTAGTCTCATTTAAAGTTAAAGAGATTTTACTCTTGATATTAATGGCAGCATAGAAAATAGCTTTTTGCTTATTTTGTTATTATTTTTGTTTTTACACACGTGTTTGAGAAAAATTCAAAATGCAAAAAAGGGCAGATCACTTACATTAGTTTTAGAGTTATTTAATGTATAATGTGTTTGCAAAGTTCTTTTCGCCGCGTTGATGTTTTTCGTCTATATTCGTCTAGTGTTTTCAATGCCTGTAGGTCGGTCTTCTGGATCTTCCTTGTGGTAGAGGTTTTTCCGTTGGGCGCCAATTATTTGATTTCGTAATGTAGAGGCTTCATTTAGCGATCCACAAAAGATTTGTATAAGCTTGACTTTATTCTAATTAATGGTTATTAGCAACAGCTTGTGCGTGTTGCTCTTAAGTGAGTTCTTTTTGATACTGCCGGCCACGCGATCTGCTCCAAGAGATAAAGCTTGTCCATCAAAAAGCTTTTGCATTTCCGCCAGTAATCGGACGCCACGTCAGTAACCACATGGATATTTGACGTTTGTGCTATCAGCTGATAATAGCTTTGTGGGAACAAAGCTTCGAGTGATAACCACAGGGAGTTTCTATGTTTGTGCTATCAGCTGAGAATAGCTTTGTGGGAACAAAGCTTCGAGTGATAGCTTTTAAGCCTCTGTATCGAATGTAACTTTGGATTTATAAAGCTTTACATGATAACTTGCACATTAAAGAGCGCATCTAAGTGCGGGCAGTGGGAGAGCGAGACTCCTGTGCTCGCTCTTACAGGAATCTCAGTTGCTCTGCACATCTTATTTATATTACAATTCAATATCATATCTTATCTTATAAACAAAAGGGCATGTATTCAAATGCCTTAACAAATTTATTTAGTAGGAAGCACCGGACCATCTTTCTATCTATCTACCTTTGATCATACAAATAACATCACAGATTTACACAGTGAGAAGGCTTCCGAGCTGACGTCTTCTTAGCCTTCTGATGGGTCTGGGGTTGGCAGCTATTTTGCGAGTCGGTTGGCGTGGACCTTCAGGCGATCACTATATCAACTCGAGTGGAAGGACGAACCAGGGGCAACCAGTAATTTGACTCAAAGCCTTGTTTTGTACTGTTTATATCTTGTGTCTATTAGACTTTGCGGCGACTCCGCATATTTGCACACCTTCAGATTGGCGTTGACATCACCTATAAACATGCAGAACAGATGTAGAGTGAAGTAGTAAGAGGCCAGCTGTTCTTTTATCTTCTGCAGCACTCCTGGATGTCATACTCTATTGAAGGCCTGTTCGATGTCTATGAAGATGACGTTGCAGTGCTCTCCTTTGCCGAAAGCTTGTAATAGTGGTCTGTCACCCTATGCAGCTGTTAATAGTACCGTGCTCGGCACGAAAACCAAATGCTTGATGACAGATGCCACCTCATCGAAGTTGAACGGCTCCTCTGGTAGATCGAGCTGTAGTGGAGTGGTCAGGCCGTGATCGATTGCCTCAATGTCTTCCTGCGTTGCTAAGCTGAAAAGCAGAGAACGGCTCTCTAAGTGAATGACAAAAGCCTCCGCTTGCTCTTCGTCTGATCGACACCAGCTATCACGGCCGTTTTTTATGGGGGCTTGCCTTAAGACTTGTCGTTGGCTATTCCTGGTGGCTTTCCAGTGGTTCAATTTTGCGTCCTTTGCAGTCGTCATATTTTACAGTATGTCCTCAAACATTTGCGATCGCTGACGGGTCAACTCAGATCTAAGTGAGTTAGCTGCTCTGTTTCAGTTGGATTTGTGTATCGGTTGTAGAGTACGCTAGTAGATTCTCCTCAAGCGGCGCTATTTTTGCAGATAGCCAAGATCCGAAGTGAGTATTAATGAACCGGCTTGGCGAGGGGCACAACTCGGGCGAGTTTTTTGCGCATCCTTGGCAGCGGAGCGAATATTCTCATTGAACAGGTGCAGCGCATCGTCAATATCCTTTTCAGAATGTAACTCTAGTTTGGGATGCATGTTATTATTGACTAGTAACTTAAATAAGTTCACGTCAACGTTCCTGTTGATAAGTCTTTCGGCCTGGAAGTAGAATTTTACAGTGGCATCCAGCGAGATCACCAAAGGCAAGTGATCTGAGTCGAGATCGTTATGAGAGGCGATTTTCAGCTTCCATTGAGGTATGCCCTTATAAATTCCGAAGTCCAGACAGGAAGGCCGTTGCCTATTGTGGGCTGGGAATCGAGTGGGGCTGCCAGAGGCTATGATTTGTGTGGATGTAGCCAGAGTGAGGTTGAAGAGGTCTCTGCCCCTAGCGGTGCTTCTCACTGATCCCCAGGATTGGTGATGAGCGTTCCAATCGCCACAGATTAGGAATTTCTGGTCTAGGGATTGCTAAACATCAATCATGTCCGTCATGGACAGTGGGTTGTTTGGTGGGCAGTAGATTGCTCCAAACTCTACATAACCCAGCCCTGTGGCTACTCTTGCCCTAGCCAGTTGAATCGAAGCAGAGCGAACAGAGATGGTGACGAAGTGTTCAATGTCTTCCCTGACGAATATGGCGGAGCCGCCTCTCCTATGAGTAGTTGAAGGCTAGTTTTGCTGTGTGGCAGGCATAGCGGAAGAGTTTAGGCACGAAGCCGTTGAGAATTTGCGTTTCGCTTATTAGTAAGATGTGGATATCGTGAAGCTGGACGAAAAGTTCTAGCTAGTATTAGACATTATTAGCGCGCGCAACGAGAAGGTCCAGTATTTTGGACTGCATGCGCAACATTTCTTCTTGCATTTTTACAAGTCTAACTACTGTCTCGTTCAAAGTATTGAGAGATGCAATAAGTGCCGGGAACTCAAGGCTTGGCAGTTCGGTGGATGATGTAGGCCTGTAGGTGGGGCGGGTTTCACACAATTGCTGTCTGTTTTTATATTGCAAAGTTCTTTGTTTCTGTTCTTTGTATAGTTTGATCCGTGGTTCACTGTGTTTCGTTTTGTTACTGAAGGAGGCTACTGCCTTAACAGTTGATGGTGTTACTGAATCTCTTGTCCCTGTTCAAAAATTGGATCCTCCTCCAAGTGTTGTTCATACAGAGAATGGTAATACGGTAACCAATTCGAATATTACTGCTCCCACTTTATGCGTTGTAGCTCCTCGAAAGCAAGTTTTTTTATCTAGGCTTTCGGCGGATACAACATGTGAAGCCATATCTTCATATATTTGCTCTAAGACCACTGTGAGTGTTTCTGTTTCCATATCGAAGTTTAATTTCTCGACTCCTCGTAAAATTTCTTCGTTTAAGTGAAATGTACCGGTTGAATATTTCACAACTATGTATATGTGATCCCAAATTTTGGCCTCCACATATAGTTGTGCATGAATTCAAACCGAAGAATCGAAATAGATCAACTCCTGTAGCGTTGAATATACCTTCGGTGCAATCTTCGTCAAAAACTGCACCAAAAAACTAAGGAATAAATTAGACTTTTCTCCCTAATCTACCAAAATGTTCGGGGTATAAACTCTAAGCTTAAAAGCATATTCCTTAATAGTTTCAGTTCTTCATTTGATCTCATTGCTTTAACAGAAACGTGGTTAAGTCATAGTATTCATAATAGTGAAATTCTGTCAAGTAATTACACTATTTATAGACTTGATCGCTTAAACCGTAGAGCAGGTGGAGGTTTAATCGTTGTTAAGTCCAGTACCCTTTCGGAATTGTTTACATTTTCCTCCCTTCATGATGTGGTGTTTATAGGTGTTAAATTAACTCTCCCATCGTGCTCATTATTTATTAAATGTTCATATATTCCTCCTTCTTCTGATTTACAAGCTTATGAGCATCACATAACTTGTATTAAAGAAATTTATGGACATACCAATGACAATGACTTGTTTCTTGTGTTGGGTGATTTTAATATTCCCAATACTTCTTGGTCTTTACCTTGTAATGTAAACTACCTTATTCCGACACTTGATCACTATTTCTTTAATTAATTGTTCAACCTTTTCTTGCTTCAGATGAACTCAATTTCTAATTATCAGAATCGCTCGCTTGATCTTGTGTTCACAAATAATGATTCCATCATTAATGTATCGAGATCAAACCCTTTTTGTTTACCAGAGGATATTTATCATCTCACTTTAGAGGTTTCTTTATCTGTTAGGAATCCGTTACCTGTATCAGAAGCACCTTCAAATTGTAGACGTTGCTTTCGCAAATGCAATTTTGTCTTGCTAAACGAATTGATTAGTTCAGCTGACTGGTCAAGTTTATATGAGTCGGTTGATGTTAATCTAGCAACATCCCTTTTTTACTCAACTCTAGATTCTATTATAGATGTATGTGTTCCCCTCAGTAGTAATTCGCTTGTTCGGAATAAGCCGCCCTGGTTTTCTAAGACGCTTTCTAATTTAAACAAGTAAGAAGGCTCTAGTCGAGACGGCTCGACTACGAAATACCCTGAACCCAAAAAAGGTGATACTCTTCTTCTTTACGCACGTACAGGCGCGCGCTCTGCTAACCAAGCAGTTGCTGCCCTGGCTTGGGGTGGGTTGGGCTGAACTTTGAACGCTTATAACTCCATTTCTAGATGCACGATCTTCGTGAAAGAGTAGATTAAGAATATCTAAATGTATCTATGTGCCAAATTTCAAGTCTCTAGTATTTGAAATGCGTGTTTTGCAAATTGTGGGCGAGGGGGCTTGGTATTAAAAATCTAAAAATTACTTAATCTGCGTATTCATAATATCTATCTAAATATACAAATGAAGTCTTTAGCTAAAACGGTGTAAAGTTATGCTCAAAAAACATAAAAAATTGAAACGAATTTTCGATTTTTATCGATAATTTGGAAATGGGATGAGTTATCGATAAAACAAAATAAACTCGTACTGCGTAGCTAACATACGAGTGTTCATGTGAAATTTCAGCTCTATATATATATATAGTCAAGTCTAACTTTAATATCTTAAATTCTCGCTGTTATGAGAATTATCTTATACGTGTCAAACGCCAGTTTTCTCGGGATCCGAAATCATTGGTAACATTAACTCGCCCAGCTTGTTAATGCGGCTCCATTTTTCTGTTCCTTCCCGAATTACCAGGAACTACCCCCCCTTACAATTAGCACAGTGTACCACGGACTATTCATTACATTATGCGTTTCATGTCTTATGCGTTAATTATAAAAAATATTATCACGTATTTTCCTCAGAGCTCTCTCTTCCTCTAATAAAATCATTGCTTTCAGCTCATCTTACTGTAGTTACTCGAAATGCACTGAGTTGAGTTTGGATGCTGCTGACTTTTATATTTTCTATTCCTATTGTTGAGCTATCGAGATTTTTCGTATAGCTTTGAATTAAAAACACAATTTGATCAGCGAGTCTTAATTGTTTATTAGATGCGAGTATGCATGTGTAGGTAAATATGTATGTTAAAGAAAACGTTTCTTTTTGACAAGCGAAAGTAAATATGCACACGTTCGATCTACGCGAGCCGGCCGATCAGACTGCGCCGTTGCGTGGGAGAACGAATGAACGTTAGAAAAGGAGAGCGCAATCTCTTTACAAAATTCTCTTAGATGCTAATAGGTTTGGCGAACTGCCGCTCTTAGTTCTTATAAAGCGCTGATTGCTGGGCCCAACATCCTCCCCCCGTTGAAGACTTAGTCTTAAACAGAATCCTTAAGGGGCAGCAAGCACAGCTTGTTTGTAGCTCTTCTTGTCTCGCCAGCTTCAGTTTTGAGCACGGCCACCCGTGCAACGCCGTCACCTCCAGGGATAAGTTCAATTATTCTGGCCAGTGGCCACTTAAGCGGCGGAAGATTCTCATCCTTTACGAGAACTACGTCGCCAACCGCCAAACCAGACTTAGAAGTTCTCCATTTAGCCCGCTGTTGTAGTAAGTTGAGGTATTCGTCTCGCCAACGTGTCCAGAATACCTGCTGGAGATAGCTTACGCGCTGCCAGGCATCCAAGCGATTAAAATTGAGCCTCGTGAGGTTAGGCTCGCTGAAGGATGAAGGAGGACCACCGTTCAGGAAATGCGCAGGCGTCAGTACGTCCAAGTCTGCTGGGTGCTCTGAAATTGAAACTAAAGGGCGTGAATTAATGACAGCAGCAATGTTGCAGACCAGTGTGCGAAGCTCATCATAAGTTAGGACAGAAGGGCCAACTGATCGATAGAAATGATGCTTCGCCGTCTTCACTGCAGCCTCCCACAAGCCTCCAAAGTGAGGAGATCGTGGAGGGATGAAATGCCATTCGATTGATTCCGCCAGGCAGAAGTCCTTCACAGCATTCTTGTGGGCGTCAGACAGGAATAGACGCTTCAGCTCCTGAAGCTGGTTGCGGGCGCCAAGAAAGTTTGTGGCATTGTCAGACCAAATTTGACTTGGTTTTCCTCTAGTGCATATAAACCTTTGGAGGGCATGCAAAAATGCCGTGGTAGTTAAATCCTTAACTAGTTCCAACCAAATAGCCTTCGTAGCAAAACAAATGAATACAGAGACGTAGCATTTCATAGGAGCCTTATTTCGTGCCTCAGGCTTATAAAAGAACGGTCCGCAAAAATCGACACCAGTCACTCCAAATACACGGCAGCCTTCGACGCGATCCCTGGGTAGATCTGCCATTATGTGCTCCACGAGTCGAGGTTTTGCGCGAAAGCAAATGACGCATCTCTGTATCACACTGGACACAGTTTTTCTACCACCGATTGGCCAATATTGGGAACGAACCAGAGCTAGTACCGCTCGGGGCCCAGCGTGCAAGTTTCGCTGATGGTAATGCATGACAATGGCTCGAGTTACTGGATGACTTCTGGGCAATATAATTGGATGGCGACTATCAAAGTTAAGAGTAGAGTTTTTGAGGCGACCATCTACACGTAGCAGTCCGACTTCATCAAGAAATGGCGAAAGAGAGGCGAGAACGCTGGATGGCGCAACCATTCCCTTAGTTCGAAGTGCATCAATGTCGTCCGAGAGATGAGCTCGTTGAATCATTCGCAATAGTATTTCAGTACCAGTCCGAATTTCTGCGAGAGTTATTCCTGAACCATGACCTTTTTTGATAAACTTTGATACGTATGCAAAAATACGCTGCAATCGACTAAACGAATTAGCATACTTGCAGTCCATGGAAGCGTCATGGACTGGGCCTTTCACAAGTAGAACGGTCCTTCGACGCTCAAGTGAAGTTCTTTCTGGAAGCGATAGGACTGGCCATTGAGAGGTGGGCTTACAAATGAAATCAGGACCGCTGAACCAAAGTAACGATGTGTTCAACTCAGCGGGCAATGAACCTCGAGATAACATATCTGCGGGATTCAGCACAGTAGGTACGTAATGCCATTCCATTGTTGATGTGAGATCCTGTATCGTGGCGATGCGATTTGAAACAAAAACGTTAAATCGCCCGGGCTCGTCATTAATCCAAGATAGCGCCACAGTAGAGTCGGACCAACAGTGAAATTCCCCTTCGAAAATTCCTAAACGAGCCACTTGATCCATTAAACGTGCAAGCAACTCTGCCCCACATAGCTCCAATTTGGGAATCGTGAGCGTTTTCAATGGAGAAACTCGAGACTTTGAACAAAGTAACCTGCTGGTGCTATGTTGCCCTTTGGATACAATATAGATACAGGCTCCGTACGCCTCGATGCTGGCATCGCAGAATCCATGGACCTCAACCTTTTCTCCTGGTACCAATGCCAACCTGGGAAAGACACTCCTCAGACCGTTGCCAAAGCTACTGCAGATGCCCAGCCATGCAGTGTGAAATGCTGCTGGAAGGCTCTCGTCCCAATCAAGTTTATGCCTCCAGAGTTGTTGCAAGAAAATTTTAGCCTTTGTTATTATTGGGCCGACCAGTCCGAGGGGATCGTAAAACCGAGCAATAGACGAGAGGACAGAACGCCTGGATGGCTTAGTGGTCAAATCCATAGCTGCATATGAGAACAAAAGTTGATCAGATGATGGATCCCATGCGAGGCCAAGTGTCTTAGTAATGTCGCTGCCATCATTGAAGCTAATGAGTGATTCCTTGTCGCACTCTGTTACGCCGTCCAGCACCATGGTATGGCTTGAACACCACTTTCGCAACTTGAACCGGCCACATGCCAATATTCCAGCTGTTTCTTGCATGACACGTCTTGCCTCTTCGACTGAATTTCCTCCAGAGATCAAATCGTCGACATAGAAATCGCGAAGTAATGCCTCGGAACCGACTGGGAAGGTATCCCTTTCATCTATGGCGAGCTGATGCATGGCACGCACAGACAAGAATGACGCAGATTTTGTGCCATATGTGACCGTATCAAGCTTGAACACTTCTAACTCATCATCTGGTGAATTCCTCCATAGAATGCATTGCAGATAGCTGTCTGGCTCAGGCACCTTCACGCAACGATACATTTTGCAAATATCACCGGTGAGTGCAACTGGATAGGACCGGAAACGCAGCAATATGTCGATCATTTTCGGCTGAATGACAGGACCTGACATTAGAATGTCGTTCAGCGAATAACCAGTTGATGTAGCTGCTGATCCATCAAAGACGACTCGAAGTTTGGTAGTTGAGCTATCTTCTTTCAAAACGCAGTGATGAGGAAGAAAATATCTGCATTGATGAAATGAGCTGCGAGGAACACGTGACATGTGACCCAGCTCAGAATACTCATCCAAGAACGCTGAATATTGAGACCTTATATGAGGCAAGCGATTCAATTTCTTCTCCAGATTAAGAAACCGCCGCAGCGCTTGCTGATAAGACTCTCCAAGAAGCTCGTAATTAAGCTTAACAGGCAAGCGTACTGAATATTGGCCACTGGGCAATCGTTTGTAATGCCTCACAAAATGCGCTTCGCAATCTGATTCCTCCTTACTAATGTTTACGACAGGGTCGCTGCAGCTCTCAGTCTCCCAGAAACGACGAACGAGACTGTCCAATTGGATATCAGTAGCGGAGTCTGGACCTGGATCCGAAGGCGTCTTTGAAGCTATTAGTGTGGAATTGTGGCCGCTAGCTTTGCCCCCCGATACAACCCAACCAAGACGAGTCTTCTGCAGCAGTGGAAGCCCAGGCGCCAACTTGACTTGACCCACACAGAGCAAATCATAGAAAAGGCTGACTCCGATAAGCAAATCTATTCGCTGTGGCCTATCGAAAGCTGGATCTGCCAAGACTATATTCTGCGGTATACTCCAATTGCTTGTATTTATATTAGAACTGGGCTGCCTGCCAGTTATATTTGCTGCTACCATGGCCGTTATGCTAGTCGCATACTCCGATGCGTGAGCCTGCAAGGTGAGGCAAATGGTGCTTCCATCGGTGCCAAAATTGGAGTCGCCTAAGCCACGTACAGAAGCATATGATCTTGATCTCTTAAGTTGTAGCAGATTGGCAAACCTGGCTGTAACAAGATGAACCTGGGAGCCTGAATCTAAGAGTGCACGACAAGGAACAAGTTCGCCAAACCGATTCTTGGCCAGAACCACTGCGGTAGCCAGGAGCGCAACATCGCTGTTCAGATCTTGAGCCAAGAGAGTAGTGGACGGAGCTGAGGGCTGAGTAGGAGTGATCTGCATCCCTGATGATGAGGATTGCTGATGGAACGGAGTTACTGCCTGCGATGTGCTGGAGTTGCCAAGGTGGAGAAGCGTATGATGCTTGACTCCACAGACCCGACAACTACGCGAGCCACATTGTCTCGACTGATGACCGCCTTTCAAGCAATTTAAGCATAGCCCAGCCTTCTTGACTTCATTCAGACGAAGAGTAGGCGATAGGTTTGCGAATCTTGAGCATTTGTAGATTGTATGCTCAGGATCATTACAAAAAACGCAACTGTGTGCACTGTGGTCTGTTACAAGAAATGTGGACCGGCTGTTGGTCAATTTACTGCTAGAATTCACCTGCTTACTGGATGAATAGTTATTTAGAGAAAATTCCATTGATTCCAAAGTGCGGCAGCGAAGCTCAAGGAAAGAGGCCACTTCTTCATATGCAGGTATATGGGACGCCATCTCTGTATCTTCCAATTTCTCTTCCCATTTAGCTTGTGAGGCCACATCAAGCTTCTGTAACAGCACCTGAGCAATGATGGCACTGGCTATCTGTTCTGTTGTGCCCAGGCCACTGAGTGCACGCATATGTACATTGAAGCTGTCGGACAATTCTCGCAGCTTGGTTATGGATCCATTTTCTACCCTTTTTAGCCCTAAGATCTTTACGATGTGGGCTTGAAAAATTAAACGTCGGTTATCATATCTTTGTTTCAATAGCTTTATGGCCATCGTATAGTTGTCGTTAGAAATTTCCAAAGATCGAACTGTATCCAACGCTGCACCATCCAGACAAGACCGTAGATGCTGAAGCTTTTCCATGTTGCTGATTTCTGGCCTGATATCAATGATTGTTGAAAACATTGAGTAGAAATCAGCCCAATTGGCATATCCACCGCTGAACGTAGGCAGCTTTAAAGGCGGCAGTGCAGGTGCGGAATGTACCTTGTGAGCGGGAACTTGAGTAGGGACCATCGGTCTACTAAACGTGGAACTATGGGGCATTTCAGCGGTACGACCTTGAATTTCAGACATTATGGTTGACTGCATGACCATTATTAAGTCATCGAAGTCACCGCGTAAATCGCTGCCCATCTCAGTAAAGTCAAGTTCCTCTAGAGTTTCATGGGCTTCACTAAAAGAATTGCTTAGCTTACCAATATGCTCCAAAAGAATGTTTAAAGTGCTGTCACTGTGATCGGCAAGAGCATCAGAATCAACCTTGGCTTGCAGTCTTTTTACGCGTTCAAACACAGATTTGACTTTGAGCTTATAAAATTTCGCTCGCTCTTCGGGCGCAACTGTAGTAGCATTTAAACTCGCCATGATGAGTAAAGCACAAGAGAATTACCGATAGAGTTCACAGTTGCTGATATGCGGAGATTGCACAGGCGCAAAACTCAGATTCTGAGCTATTTTACTAAACACAGCACAGAGTTTAGTTAATTGCCAATTATATGCCACTATTATTTCAGCCAATTATTGCATCCGTATGAATTAGTGCGCACTGGCAACGTTATTATGGACGCGATAGTATTGCAGCCGAACCGAATGAGTGCAATGACAACAACAGAATTAACGGCAAGCATGTAATTGCACTGAGATTATGCACGCTTAATCGACGTATAAGTGCGAAGTTATAGAAACTCACAGTTCCGAAATTAGTTGCTATTAATTGTTTATTAACTTGTCACTTGTTACTTGTATGTACACGAATAAGTTACAACTGATGAGCACATATGTACATATGTATGTCTGTAGAAATAAGTTTATACGCACAGTTTTTACGGACACCACTGTATTGCAAAACGAAACGAAAGAGTGTCTGGCGACTTTGCAAGAAGTAGCGGTAAAAAGGCAATTGCTATATAAACGGCATATGTGCACGACAATATGTATGTATTTACGAAACTTAGATATATATATATGTACACATATGTATATTTATATATTTATATGTTTATATTGAATCACGTCGGGGTCACCAAATGTTGAGCTATCGAGATTTTTCGTATAGCTTTGAATTAAAAACACAATTTGATCAGCGAGTCTTAATTGTTTATTAGATGCGAGTATGCATGTGTAGGTAAATATGTATGTTAAAGAAAACGTTTCTTTTTGACAAGCGAAAGTAAATATGCACACGTTCGATCTACGCGAGCCGGCCGATCAGACTGCGCCGTTGCGTGGGAGAACGAATGAACGTTAGAAAAGGAGAGCGCAATCTCTTTACAAAATTCTCTTAGATGCTAATAGGTTTGGCGAACTGCCGCTCTTAGTTCTTATAAAGCGCTGATTGCTGGGCCCAACACCTATCTTTATTTTCTTTCTTCATCTCTAATTTTGTATTTTTATTAATTTTCCTTTTTCTCACTAATATTTTTTATTTTAAAAATTATTATAAATTGTTAGGTTAATATCATACCAGAGAACCTATAATTCTAATTTAAGTTTTCAATTAACACATTCTATTTTTCTTAGTTTCAATAGTATCACTGACCATTTTTGACTGTGAATTGGGGCATAGCTGGCCGGTCTGGCAAATAAAACATCTCCATCGGGTTGGTGACACTATTGTTATTTTAAATGTTTTGTACTTCTGTTTAGGCTTTATGTTTATATAATTTTAATTTTCTTTAGTTTGACTCACGAATTGTCAACATATTACAAATAAAATAAAATAAAAAGCTCAATGAGGTGACCGCCAGGGTAAACGCCATCGATGGAGAAACGCACACAGCAACAACGGTCCTGCACAAGGCAATAATATTGGCAACCCAGATCGATGAGATCACGAGAGCATGCCAGTTAGCAAAAACCTCTGTGGTTAACACCAACTTGCTTGACCAGGCAGAAGTGGAACTTCTGCTAGAGGAAATGGAAAGTCTCCCGAACGAGAATGTTGTGGAAGCAGTCGAATTCTCGAGACCGTCCATTCTTACGAATGGAACGACTATACTACATGTGCTGACGATGCCCAAGGTCACTCAGGATAAGTACCGCTTGATGTTGCTCTACCCAGTAGTAAATGAGGGTATGCAAGTCGTCTTGGAGTCCAGGAAACTTGCTGTAAGCCCACAAGAGATATACGCGGTGCTGGGACAGTGCTTGTCTATCGGAAACACCACGGTTTGCCAGGAGAAAGACCTGAAACTGCTACCAGAGGATGGTTGCATTCCCAGGCTGCTGAAGGGAGGCCATGCTCTATGCAGCTACCTTAAGAACGACCGGGAGATTGTTGAGCTGGTGGACGACGGCACGATCTTTTTGTCCAACTTCAACGGAACTATTACTGGAATTTCGGGGTAGCACCATCTGGAGGGATCATACATCCTACAATATTCCAACGAAACGGTCACGGTTGGAAATAGGAACCTTAGCAGCTATTCAACGACTCACATAATGGCAATGCCGGCGGTACTCACAAAGGTAACCGCTGCTGACTACAAGTTGTCGTTGGAATACGTTCATGATTTTGGCTTGGAGAACCTGAGGAAGTTGTATGGGATATCCCGGAGATTCTATTTGTCTACGACACTCGAGGTGTTGGTCGGCGCAACTCTAATGGCGTTCATATACATTGTGTGGAGGAGAATAACATCGACGAAGGGTATACCAAAACACTGCGGTGCGTTTCCTGAGCTGGAGGCGCAAAATACACCGCCTACTACAGAGAAACGCCAATAATCAATAATTTGAAGGGGAAGTTGTTAACACGAGAGAAACCCCCTCCTATCTCGGCACCCCCTGCGCTGAGTCAGCAAGTTTACGCGGGCAACGACCGCCGCGTAGCCGCTCCCGCCGTTATCCCACCCCGCACAGATGGTATGCGACCGTCGACGACCCAGTGCCGTATACAGTACGGCGCTGCGTAAGCAATTTTCGTCCAAGAGCTGGCCGGCAACATTTGCAAGTGCGAAGTCAGATTTCCGGCACTTGCGCAACCCAGCGACAACAACAACATGCGGAGTCAAATTGCTGACTCCGACAGCTAGTACAGCGTCGACACTGACGCTAGCGGCGAAGCGGTCTGATGAAATGACAAGCCGACCGGATTGGGGAGAGCTGATGCGACATCCAAACTTGGAACAACATTGAATTGAATTGTTTATTAACTATTGAAATAAATCACCAACTTGTCATTTGAACTTAATCGTTGTTGTTAAACTTATTCCAAAAGGACTTCGATTCCATATAAACTCTAGGAGCTCCCTTGGGACATATTGAGTGACGCAATACTAATGCGAATGTTAAGGTAATATCGCCGTCTGTACAGTGCCGTCTGTATAGAAAGGCTTAACTTATATATATATATATATATGAGAGGCATAAAGAGAGTGAGTGAGAGAGTGAGTAAAAGAAAGAAAGAAAGAATAGCACACAGCCGTGCTTCAAATGAGAATAGAATCATTTCGTTCGAGC
Organism: Drosophila buzzatii; assembly: GCA_035045845.1. NCBI lineage: Eukaryota > Metazoa > Arthropoda > Insecta > Diptera > Drosophilidae > Drosophila > Drosophila buzzatii. The sequence continues at coordinate 120,475 of JAWNOS010000094.1, read as the reverse complement.
GCTGGCAGCGAACTGAATATCAACTGCTATATTTTCGCTGCCCGAACAGTAAATTAAAGAGCCGAGCAAATACGAAGATGATTAGGACGGGAAATCATAATCTGATTCGTGAAAAAAGTTTGTTCTAGTTGTCTAGTCTATGTGTTGTATGGTTAGTGGTTCCGATCTACATAGACATGGAGTGTTTTCACTTTTTGTCTACACTCATATGGCATATTCTCGTTTGCTTAGAGCTGTTGCCCTTTTTATTATAGTTTGGTCTAGTAATTTGGCTCTGGCTGGATTGTGACCTATTATATGCTTGTTGGTTTGCCTGACTGTTCTGAGGTGGTCCGGCGTTATGGCTGTTCGAGTTGTATTATTTAATATAAGTGTTAGTGTTATTTATTTATTCTGAGTGTTACTTACTTTAATAAACCGGCATCTCTCGAAAACGTCTTCATACGTTGTTCTAGGTCGCATCTGCGAGATCAGCTTGTGTTTTATCTGCTCCCAGCTTGGGTCCGCTCCTAATTGCCCAACGAGGTCTGCTGCTGCTCCTGATACTTTTCCGTTGGCGACAATGTTGGTGCCAAACTGGGGAAGTAGCTCATTTCCTTGACATAGCATTCTGATGAATTCCACAGATTTTATGAAGGCTAACACGTCATGAAAGAATACACTTGACTGCGGTGGTGTTTAGTTCAGTATTATATTTATTCTTCTGATTCCGGGTTTTTTATACCTGTTAAAAAGGTAACTGAAATTAGCATTAACATAAGCATACATTGCATCGTAGAGCCAAATATACCTAACATTGGTTATGGGCCCAGAGTAATCGCTATTCGGTTTAAAATTTAAAATGTGTAAGAGCAAAGGGTCGTTTTTATTTTAGCTTAGTGATCAATAGTTAATATCGTGCGCGAATTAACGAGGAATTGCAAGCATAATGAACATGTCGTACCAAATTGAAAAGCTTGATGAAAGTAATTACGGCGTGTGGCATATGGCCATGGGAAGTGTACTAGAGATGGCCGACTACGTTGTTTTAGGTCGCATCTGCGAGATCAGCTTGTGTTTTATCTGCTCCCAGCTTGGGTCCGCTCCTAATTGCCCAACGAGGTTTGCTGCTGCTCCTGATACTTTTTCGTTGGCGACAATGTTTGTGCCAAACTGGGGAAGTAGCTCATTTCCTTGACATAGCATTCTGATGAATTCCACAGATTATATGAAGGCTAACACGTCATGAAAGAATACACTTGACTGCGGTGGTGTTCAGTTCAGTATTATATTTATTCTTCTGATTCGTTATGCACATCAACACTTTCATACCCTTTCCCCAAATAATCATGAAAACGCTAACATTTTGCATGAGCATGGCAAAGCCGTTTAAGAATTCGGTATACTCTTCACTCAGTAGGGAACCAATGGGATCGCGTCGCGAAGAAATTTCAATTTTTGTGAGCTGCTTGCTGTTTGCGCCAGCATACATATATTTTTGTGCGAAGAGAGCAGAGAGTAAAAAGCATAGGGCAGAAAGAGAAAGAGAGCAAGGGAAAGAGCGGTACATGTCAGGCCTTTTTGGAATATCGACCGTCACCGTCGAGCGCTCGAAGCGGAATGATTTTCCCATCAGCAATTTTTCTCTACCGACCCGAAAAGTAAAAACCCGAGCAAATACGAAGTTGATGGGGTTGTAATGTCAAAAAATAAGTGTGCACATTAATTTATTCCAGTTGTCCAGTCTATGTGTTGTATGGTTAGTGCTTAAGCGAAGCCTGTTTGTACACCAAAGTGGAAGAAGAAGCATTAATCATCGCGTGTCCAAATAAAGAAAACATAGCAATGATTAAGAAGAAGCTTGCATCGAAGTCCAAGATGCATGATGGAGGCCCCATAAGCTATATCCTAGGCATGGAAATTGAGAGGGACGGTGAACTAGGTTCATTTTCGCTATGCCACAAATCACACATTCAAAGATTGCTGAAAACATACGACATGAGCAAATGTCGGCAAGTCAATACACCACTTGATCCAGGCTTTCAAGTTGAATGTAGTGACGACGACTGTAAAAACGTAAATAAAACCCAATTCCAGTCACTAATTGGTTCTCTTACATATTTAGCAGTACTGAGCCGACCCGATATTTTGCATGCAGTATGCAAACTATCTCAAGGAAACAACGATCCACATGCAGAGCTTGAAGCTGCTGCAAAACATATTCTTAGATACCTGGCAGGTACGATGGATTTGGCAAACACATACAGCAAATGTGATGCATCAGCAACAGGATACGGCGATGCGGATTGGGCAAATGACAGAAGAGACAGACGCTCATACAATGGCTACGCGTTCTTCTTCGCTGGCAATGTATTCTCTTGGACTTCAGCAAAGCAGAGTGTCGTTGCTCTAAGCAGCACAGAAGCGGAGTACATTGCATTAACGTTGGCTGCAAAGGAAGCAGTCTATTTGCGAAGACTTTTAAATGAGATTGGCTGGTTAACAATTAAAATCCGTGGTGACAATATCAGCTCGCAACACAATGCACAAAATCCAGTGCATCACAAACGGACAAAGCACATAGATATTAAGTTCCACTTTGTTCGTGAAAAAATACAATGTAAAGAGATGGAGCTTAGATATGTGAATTAAAACTGTAGCGTAACAGATATTCTTACCAAATGTTTACATAAGTCTAAGCATAACTTTTTTGTTAAGTTACTTGGTTTATCCTAGTAAAAGATTTGTTAACTAAAAAAAGGATTATATGTAGCTTAAGAAGAAGTGTTGAAAATGTAACTGAAATTAGCATTAACATAAGCATACATGTAATCTGGAAACACCATACGAAGAATGTAATTAACATTCTATTCTGTCTATATTATCACTCTTTATTAAACCTTTAACCGAATCACTTCGCTTTACTCTCGCTGGCATTGCATAGCAAAGCCAAATATACCTAACAATACCTAGACTCATGCATAATTTCATCCCTTAAGTCTAGTGTACACAGTGCTGATTTTGTAAGTCTCAGCATTGGTCGATTGCTTATCTTAGTCTATAGATGGGTATGTAAGACTCAGCGTTCGTTTATTATATCTTATCTTAGCTAAGTGATAGGGTCAGGGTTATGTCTATTTATAGTCCACACATGTGGCCCTTATGGTTATCTGTTGCACTACCTGCTAGTTGTTGAGTGAGGATATATGTATATGCTTATATTTTTATACCCTGAGCCCATTGAAAATGGGAAATCAGGGTATAATGGTTTTGTTAAAAGTATGTAACAGGCAGAAGGAGGCGTGGCAGACCCCACAAAGTATATATATTCTTGATCAGGGTGACGAGAAAAGTTGATATAGCCATGTCCGTCTGTCCGTCTGTCCGTCCGTCCGTCCGTCCGTCCGTCCGCATGTATGAACGCGTCGATTTCCGAAGATACAAAAGCTAGAGAGTTCATTCTTTTTGTGTTAGGTCCATATATTGCACGCGCAGTACGAGTTTGTTTCAGAAATTCGATAACTTGTATATTTGCCAAGTTATCGATAAACGAATTTATCGGGAACCAGTTATAAAATTCTAGCTAATTCATCTTTAGAGTTAGACCCTCCAAATCTTCTGCATATATATAGATACTAATTTAATACAATTTCGATTTTTGTCAGATTTTGGATTCCTGTCCCCACTTCGCAACACCACCCCCCCAAATATGAAAAAAATGCATTTCAAATACTAGAGACATGCAGTTTGGTTAAGCATATAGATATGAATATCATAATCATAATCTGAAAATATCAATACGATTGTCCATCTAGAAACAGAATTATTAATCATCAAAGTTTTCTCATCAAAACCCATGCGGCGCAGCAGCAAAGCAGCGAGACAGCAAGACACTTGCAATGCTTACACACATGCATACACACATACATGCATGCACGCGTAGATCAATGTCTATGTGTGCGTGTGGTTTTGCATGCGTGTAGAAACGAATCGAATAATTCTTGGAATATTATTCGTTCGAAGAAGGGCTCAGGGGATTTCGTAGTCGAGCAGTCTCGAATACAGCTTTCTTACTTGTTCTGTATATTATGTATGTTCATGTCTGAACATGTCATGTTGATCGTCCAGCTGTCGTAACTTACGGAACTGCTGGATGACATCTTTGTTCGTAATCCACTGGATTAGTTGTTGTTGTTGTTTTTGTAGCTCCTGCATTAGTAGGTTCAAGTTCGCCTCCTGCTGGAGTACTACTAATCTTAGCTGGCTGATTTCTTCTTCCATTGTGTCGACTTCAATTCTCCTGTTCTCGTCGAATTTATTAATTAAGTTTTTTGTTGAGTGCATTAATTGTCACTCAATTTTAAAACTAAAGTGTTCAGTTCAACTTTAGTAGTAATTTGTGTGTTCCCTTTTTTTATGCCCTGGCCCATTAAAAATGGAAAATCAGGGTATAATGGTTTTGTTAAATGTATGTAACAGGCAGAAGGAGGCGTGGCACACCCCATATATATATTCTTGACCAGGGTGACGAGAAAAGTTGATATAGCCATGTCCGTCTGTCCGTATGTTTGACCGCGTCGATTTCCGAAGATACAAAAGCTAGAGAGTTCATTCTTATTGTGTTAGGTCCGTTTATTGCGCGCGCAGTACGAGTTTGTTTCAGAAATTCGATAACTTGTATATTTCCAGAGTTATCGATAAACGAATACATCGAGAATCAGTTATAAAATTATATTTAATTCATCTTTAAAGTTAGAGCCTCCAAGTTTGATGTATATATATAGATACTAATTTAATACAATTTTGGTTTTTGTCAGATTTTGGATTCCGGTCCCCACTTCACTTTCTTACTTGTTGATTATGCTGACTTCGTCTTTATCAGCATTATCGTATACAAGAGTGTTTGATTTTACGACAAACGTTGGTTGCATAACTCGCGCGCTTATACGTTCGTTCCGTATATCTCGGAGTCGAGCCGTCTCGACTAGAGCCTTCTTATTTGTTTTTTTTTTTTTTTCAAATTGTGGGCGAAGGGGGCGTGTCGAATTCTCGACGTTCATACGGACAGACGGACAGGATATATCAACTTATTTGTTTGTGCTGATCAAGAATATAGTTGTAGTTTCCAAAATCTCGACGTTCATACGGACGGACGGACAGGGCTATATAAAATTATTTTTTTGTGCTGAGCAAGAATATATATTCTTCGTGGGGTCTGCGATACCTCTGCCTATTACATACATTTTCGCAAAACCATTACTGGATTCCCATTTTCAATAGGTTCAGGGTATAGAAATATCTGATAACCTGCGCGTTATCAAAACAACAAATTTTAGGCTCCTAGGCAGAATGTTCAAACATGAACATCACCAAAAATATATGTATATGATTTAACCTGCGTGTTATCGAATGAAAAATTAAAATTTCCCTGCTACAAATTTTAACCCCCTCGGCAGAATGTTCGAAGGTGGAACATGTAATATACATAAATACATTAAAAATAGGCAATAGTCGATAACCTGCGTGGTTTGACTCTATGTAATAAATATGTCATCCCTTGTTGCAACGAGTAATAAAAATGAAACGTGAGCGTAGACAACGGCTTGACAAAACAACTGTGCACTTGTGTGCATGGAGTTAATTTTACCCTACCAGTGCACTGCAGTGACTGGAAATAGTGTTAAGATATATATATAATATATATTAGGATTTTAAGAAAATAAACAGTTCAATTTTTGAATTCGTTAAATGTGGAGTTGTTTCTGTTTAACTCTGTAACAAGTGGAAATAAGAAAAAAATAATCAAATTGATCTTAATGTCCCATAACTTGATCATTTAAAAGAAAAAAATTAAATTTTCATGAACCACATTGAAGAGAATTACCCAAAGTAATACCGTAAGTTGCAGAGACTTAACGTTAGTCACTCAACGTGGCTTTTGCAGTCGTTTATTATTATTTTGAGTAAGCCAGTGACGAATCCATCATCATCTATATAGGCCAGGTCAATATTAACCAATATTTCTACTCAAAACACTCTTTACGCATGCATAAGCTCGCGCAAAAGCTCTGTGTAGTGACTTGGAGAGCAGTATGGGCTATACTTTGGATGCTGATAAATTCATTTCTAGGTGGATGATCTCTATGAAACTTTCGGAATATATTAATAGTATTCAAATATGTATATTTGCCAAATTACAAGTCTCTAGTACTTGAAATTCGTTTTATTAAATTACATAATCTGCGTATCCATATCTACCTAAATTTAAGAACTTTAAGTCCCTAGCTCAAGCGGAGTACAATCCACGTTTAAAGATCTATCCAAATATTCTATTATTATCGATAAAAATTAAATGGTATGAGTTCTCGAAAAAAAAAAATAATAATAATAATGTGCGAAAATAAATGAAAATAACACTTTTTGCCAAAAATTGTGCTTTTTGAACATAGTGCGTTGGCCAATATCCGCTGAGTTTAGATGTGCAGCTATATAGGCACAGCAGTTTAATTGGTAGATCTTAGAAAATGGGTTTACATTTATAGGTCCCAATAACTTTATCGCTTATTACTTACCATCATTAAGTTTCATGCCAATATGTATTTGCACTTTTTATTGTGTTTTTGTTTTATTTTTATTTTTATTTTTTGTCATATACATAAAATATACATATATACATAAAATATAATTAATTTCTCTCATTATATTTACACATGCATTTACAGCGCACATATATTTTTGTAACATATATGATCGTACAAAAAGATTTAATTGCTCGATTTTATATTTGATAGCTTATTAATTTCTGCATCACCTAGGCTACTCTTATATTGAGCCTCGGTCACCATAACTCCATCCATATCTACAAAGCGTGTGTGCGTTCCAGCAGCAATAAACCGTTTGGTTGCCGCTAAATCCAAACGATGTGCTGATAAAGAAGAGTGTATTTGCTTTTCACGAGCTATCAATTCCTTCGCTCGACCCAAATCGTGTAAAATATAATTCTGCAAATTAATGATTAAAAATAAGTTTCTAAATGATTATATATATTTTTTATACTGCTTTTTCCTTAAATATAATTTTACTAAGCCAAAATAAAATTGATTGACTTATCAATGTATACCCTTACACAATAAACAAATATACTATACGAACAGTAAATACGTGTAAAATATAATTCTGCAAATTAATGATTAAAAATAAGTTTCTAAATGATTATATATATTTTTTATACTTTATAAACAAAGATACTATACGAACAGTAAATACATTAACTTTAACCAGCGCTACTACTTTCTTATGAGTTAAAAGGGACTACAGTAGTCGAGAGATAATAACAACCAACCAATGGATAAATATTTGTTATAATTCACAGTTTTGCTGTCAGCATTTCTAGTTTCTAATCTAATTGACGTTAGTTGAAAAAGACATAAGAATCAATAAGACATAATCCGAATTTTTAAGTATATTCACATATTAAGGTTATTATCAAGTAAGAAAACTTTACCTTGAAGTGCGCTTTTAAATACTTTACTATTTCAAGATAGAATAAATAACTATACAAGTAAGAAATCTGTAGTCGAGACTGCTCGACTACGAAATCCCCTGCGCCCTTCTTCCAACAAATGATATTCCAAGAATGTATCGTTTCGATTCTCCACGCATAAGAAACTATATATGCAAAAGCACGAGCACACACACGCTGATCTATGCTTGTACGTTTGTACGTATGTGTGTAAGCATTGCAGGCGGCTCGCTGTCTCGCTGCTTCTGTTGCTGGTCCGCGTGGATTTTGCTGCCATAACTTCTTTGATAGCATAGTTCTATTTCTGTTAGTTCTATTTCTAGACGGACAATCGTAATCATAATTTTGTGCTATGAAATTGACGTGCTTTTTTTAGTTATTTAATTTTAGTTAATTCTACGTTTAAGACTTTTACAACATTCTTTTGGTTTCATTCAATAAATACTCTAATCTATTTCAAAAATTTTTTGTTTTATAAAAAAATCTTTTCAAAAGACTTGAAAAGCTGCTATAAAGCTTAAAAATACTGTGCCAATAATCATGTTCGATACTGTATATATGCAGAAGACTAGGAGACTCTAAATATGAACGAGTAAAAAGACAAATCTTTGGCAAGGAAAAAGTAATGCAAGATGGGCAAAAATTAAAAATTTAAATTTACGGATATTTTGTAATGGTTTTTTAGTTATAACTTTTTTGATAAGCAAAATATTGAAATTCATTTTTCGTAAATTTTTAATTTAATTCTAAAATAAACTCGTACTGCGCGTGAAATATACGGACCAAACACAAAAAGAATGAACTCTCTAGCTTTTGTATCTTCGGAAATCGACGCGTTCAAACATACGCACAGACGGACATGGCTATATCAACTTTTCTCGTCACCCTGATCAAGAATTTATATACTTTATGGGGTCTGCCACGCCTCCTTCTGCCTGTTTCATACATTTAATAAAACCATTATACCCTGATTTCAATGAGCTCAGGGTATAACAAATGTTAGAAGAATATGCTTTCATTGACTTTGAATTTTTCGTCTGGTAGACCTTTCTGGAGAAATGAGAAAATGAACCAGTGTCTCAACTTCTATTGCTTATAGACCATCTATAAATGCCAAAGTTATCAACGAAAGGTTAGCTCTCCATACAGAGTGCAAGGATGTATGCTTGAAACACAAATCTCATTAAAATTAAATTGAATTGGAATTGGAGGACAATTAAAACTTCTAGCATATGGAAGACTGTGGATTGATTTTGAGCGACTTAGCTTGTTGGTGTTTGTCCACCGCAAGTACAGACCCAAAATATTGTCACCGTGTCATAATTTTTTATTTGGATATATTAATCAACAAATTTACATTAATTAATCAACAACTTAATATACAGTAGCTCCAACGTCAAATCGGAAAAGTCTTTTAAATTATTTCAATGCGATTTTTACTTAGCAATAAGTCACTAAATCTAGTCGGAAGGAGCAAATCTACATGGCATTAACAGATTTAGGGAAGATGGAACCCTCATGAACAAAAACCAGGAGGGCAAAAGAAAACGAGAGAAGAGCGGCTAATTATAAGGGAAATTAAGGTTGATCCCTTTAAAAACTCAAAAGAGCTCAGATTGTCGGTATAAAGTAAGTTTGGAAAGGAAGTTTGCGACAACACTGTACGTAAGTAGTAGGCTTCAGCTCATTGATATTCCATCGTTAATCAATCGCAGAACAATTTTAGGAATTGATTTTCTGCATAAATTGATTAACGGTAATATTGATTTGTCTCCTTGTTGAGGCGTCTTAATTTCTTGGTTCCGTCCCGAACTAGACATTATCGTCCGCTATATTTACCGCTATGCACTACGGATTATTCTTTGCATGTGTTCTATGTGTTAATTTTAATAAATATTATCACGTATTTTTCTTAGAGCTCTCTCTTCCTAAATTAAAATCGTTGCTTTTAGCTTACCTTAGGGAAATCACTCGCAATTCACAGGCATAAGCTCTAGTTTACATTATATTGCTATTGCAGTGATTTCTCAATCCTACTAAATATTCTATTATAGCTCTTCTTTTACTCTTTTCTTCTTATTTCTTATTATTCTTTTAACTATCTTTGTTAATATCTTCCATTTTTATACCCTGAGCCCATTGAAAATGGGAAATCAGGGTATAATGGTTTTGTTAAAAGTATGTAACAGGCAGAAGGAGGCGTGGCAGACCCCACAAAGTATATATATTCTTGATCAGGGTGACGAGAAAAGTTGATATAGCCATGTCCGTCTGTCCGTCCGTCCGTCCGTCCGTCCGTCCGTCCGTCCGTCCGTCCGTATGTATGAACGCGTCGATTTCCGAAGATACAAAAGCTAGAGAGTTCATTCTTTTTGTGTTAGGTTCGTATATTGCACGCGCAGTACGAGTTTGTTTCAGAAATTCGATAACTTGTATATTGGGAAAGTTATCGATAAACGAATTTATCGGGAACCAGTTATAAAATTCTAGCTAATTCATCTTTAGAGTTAGAGTCTCCAAGTCTTCTACATATATATAGATACTAATTTAATACAATTTCGGTTTTTGTCAGATTTTGGATTCCGATCCCCACTTCGCCCCACCACCCCCAAATATGAAAAAAATGCATTTCAAATACTAGAGACATGCAGTTTGGTTTAGCATATAGATATGAATATCATAATCATAATCTGAAGATATCAATACGATTGTCCATCTAGAAACAGAATTATTAATCATCAAAGTTTTCTCATCAAAATCCATGAAGCGCAGCAACAAAGGCAGAGAGAGACAGCAAGACGCTTGCAATGCTTACACACATGCATACACACATACATGCATACACATGTAGATCAGTGTCTATGTGTGCGTGTGGTTTTGCATGCGTGTAGAAACGAATCGAATAATTCTTGGAATATTATTCGTCCGAAGAAGGGCTCAGGGGATTTCGTAGTCGAGCAGTCTCGACTACAGCTTTCTTACTTGTCTTTACTAATTTTATTGTATTTTTTTTTATTTATTTTTTTTTTTTTATCTTAAGAATGATTATAATTGTAATTATATTAATTATATTTAATCTCTTATAATCTATATTTTAAAATTTCATTTAACACATTCTTTTCATAGTTTCAATAGTATCACTGACCATATTTGGCTGTGAATTTGGGCATAGCTGGCCGGCCTGCAAATAAAATAGCCCCATCGGGTTGGTGATACTATTGTAATAATTTTCTGTATTTCTTGTAGGTTACTTAGACTCTCATCCTTAAATAAATACAAAAATTAAGAAAATAAATAATACTTTACACAGATATCATTTTCATGGCCGAGTTGTCAAGAAAAAGCCTTATATAAGCCCTAAGAACAAGGCATTCAGGATGAAGTTAGCAAAAGAATATTTATTAACAAGAAGGCTCTAGTCGAGACGGCTCGACTACGAGATACCCTGAACCCAAAAAATGTGATACTCTTCTTCTTTACACACGTATATTTTGAACGCTTATAACTCCATTTCTAGATGGACGATCCTAATGAAATTAGGATCAAGAATATCTAAAAGTATCTATGTGCCAAATTTCAAGTCTCTAGTATTTGAAATGCGTTTTTTGCAAATTGAGGGCGAGGGGGGCGTGGCATCCAATTATGCTAAAAAACATCAAAAATGGAAACGAATTTTCGATTTCTTATCGATAATTTGGAAATGGGATGAGTTATTGAAAAAACAAAATAAACAAACAAAATAAGCATTAACCACTAACCATACAACACATAGACTGGACAACTAGAACAAACTTTTTTCACGAAGCAGATTATGATTTCCCGTCCTAGTCATCTTCGTATTTGCTCGGCTCTTTAATTTACTGTTCGGGCAGCGAAAATATATCAGTCGATATTCAGTTCGCTGCCAGCGCTCGAACGAAATGATTCTATTCTCATATGAAGCACCGCTGTGTGCTATTCTTTCTTTACTCACTCTCTCACTCACTCTCTCTATGCCTCTCATATATACATATATGTATGTACGTATGTGTGTGTATGCAGGCACAAGCCAGCAGCTCACAAAAATTGAAATTTGTCCGCGAGTCGCGATTCGCGACGATCACATCTTCGGTTTTGAATAAGAGTATGCCGAATTCTTAAAAAGGTTTGCCATGCTCATGCAAAATTTTAGTGTTTTCGTCATTATTTTTTTGAAGGGTATGAAAGCGTGATGTACATAAGCATTCCTTTTTCGCGATGAGCATGCACAAACACATTTACCGTGTCTTGCTTCATGTACATATGTATGAGCATTTATGTGACTTTGGTCATCAAACTGCATCTTGTTTATACACATATGTATATACATACATATGTATGTATGTACATATGAAAGCATGTATATATGTATGTATGTAGTTACCAATCACCACTGTTAAAAGACGGTAGGTTACGCAAAGAGCAGTTCCGTTACTTCTGATGTTAACTGACAGACCCCCGTGTGACGTCACACGGTCCTAAGGGTGCTCTGTTATTCAATTGGCTACTTGGCGGGCACTGATCCTTCTAGTGCTCATAAGCAGCCAAAATAAGTTGTTTTGCAACGAATTCGAATAGTAAGAACCCTAAAAATTATCAATCCTTACTTTTATTTACTTAAAATTCAAAAACTTATTAGATAATGGAAGAAACTGTGAGGCCTTCTGGCAGCAGCAACCGCAGTTCCTAAATGGGTACTACGTCCGAAAAAATGATCAGAAGGCATGATTTTTTTAATTTTCGGCATTAGTATTGTTTATAAATGCCAATATATTTCAATATTCAAATAGAGTACATATTGAAGTCATATCAGGTAAGCTGCTGCTCACACCTGCTTCCGTGTCGAAAAAAAGCCCAAAGACCGAAATAAAATGTGTGTATTAATTAAAAAAAGCAAAAAGGACAGAGTATAAGTAGTCAAACATAAGGAAACAGATAATCTGGTTCAACCAGCCAACAGAAATCTTGGTAGAAGCTAACAATGCCGCACCCAATCTTTAGCCAACAGATTTCTAATATGATTAATGAATTTGATAGATATAATGATGTGGACTGATGAGAAACGATTATTAAAGTTGTTTAAAATAAAGTTTAAGTTGTATAAGACGAAGGTATTGGCGGTTGATCGAATTACCTTCAGCAATAACTGCCTAGAAAGAGGCTTAGAATACAAAATTTTCAAAAATCCTTATATCGTCAGATTCGTGAATCTATATAGAACTCATAATTTGCAACTTGAATCGCCTTAATTTAGTCTACTAGTTTTAAGATAGTTAACAGTGCCAAATTTGCCTAATTTTATACATACAAACTTAAGCACGGCCGACCCCGTGTGACGTTTCACTGTTAACTTAACAGACCGCTTTGCACAACCTACAATTACTCAATCGTGGTGTTAGGCTAATATTCATATGTTAATATGAATGTACATTTGTATGTACATACATATGTAATTACCACCATCAAGCCGTAGGCAATAGTAGCCAATAGTAGCTAGAAATTAGTTTCAATTTCACATTAACTCTAAGCTCTAAACAAATAAATTTAAATAATGATTGAAGATACCTTCTTTATTTCAGATCCCTGTAGTTTAAGGTACATCCAAAATAAGGTGCTATTTACATAACTGAAAAATATGTCAAGTTTCATTTGTTCCTCGGTAGTTAACGTTGGACAATTATGCGCTTTAATAGCAAAGGTCAAATCGTTTTCCATAATGTCTAGACTGGTGGAAAAGTCTTCGATTATTGCAAGTAACTGATTGTCATTTGGCTGTCCATTAAACATACTAAATTTATTTTTACGGCTTGGATTATTTATAAAATCCATAATAAAATGATAGACACTGAATTTTTTTTTACAACAAACTTTACTTTAGAGCTGGGAAACCATCAATATGACCATCGATATAATCGATGTTTATATTGTACGATATATCCATGGATTATTCTCAATATCGATATATCGACGATTAAATATGAGTGAAATCACTAACCATACAACACATACACTGGACAACTGGAACAAATTAATGTGCACACTTATTTTTTGACATTAGAACCCCATCAACTTCGTATTTGCTCGGGTTTTTACTTTTAGGGTCGGGAGAGAAAAATTGCTGATGGCAAAATCATTCCGCTTCGAGCGCTCGACGGTGACGGTCGATATTCCAAAAAGGAATGACATGTACCGCTCTTTTCCTTGCTCTCTTTCTGCCCTATGCTTTTTACTCTCTGCTCTCTTCTCACAAAAATATATGTATGCTGGCACAAACAGCAAGCAGCTCACAAAAATTGAAATTTCTGCTCGACGCGATCCCATTGGTTCCCTTCTGAGCGAAGAGTATACCGAATTCTTAAACGGCTTTGCCATGCTCATACAAAATGTTAGCGTTTTCATGATTATTTTTGGAAAGGGTATGAAAGTGTTGATGTGCATAAACAATACTATTTCCCGATGACCATACACACACACATTTACACTTCCTCGCTATATGTGTAGGCATTTATGTGCTTGTGTGCAATATGCTTGCTGCCTGTAGCACTATTAGAACCACATCAGTTGATGTTCGTTCGGTTGGGTAGCTGCTGTGAGCTTGCATACACACACACATACACATTTACACTTCCTTGCCATATGTGTAGGCATTTATGTGCCTGTGTGCGATACACTTGCTGCATGTAGCAATTCTAATTTCCGAGCGATTGCAAGGTGCAAGGACACAAATTTTCCAATAAAACATTATTTATTATAAAATTTTTGTATATGTTTTTTTTTATAATCTGAGCCCATTGAAAATGGGAAATCAGGGTATTATGGTTTTGTTAAAAGTATGTAACAGGCAGAAGGACGCGTGGCACACCCCATAAAGTATATATATTCTTGATCAGGGTGACGAGAAAAGTTTATATAGCCATGTCCGTCTGACCGTCCGACCGTCCGTATGTATGAACGCGTCGATTTCCGAAGATACAAAATCTAGAGAGTTCATTCTTTTAGTGTTAGCTTCGTTTATTGCACGCGCAGTACGAGTTTGTTTCAAAAATTCGATAACTTGTATATTTGCAAAGTTATCGACATACGAATTTATCAGGAACCAGTTATAAAATTCTAGCTAATTCATCTTTAGAGTTAGAGCACTTACACTAACCATACAACACATAGACTGGACAACTGGAACAAATTAATGTACACACTTATTTTTTGACATTAGAACCCCAGCAACTTCGTATTTGCTCGGGTTTTTACTTTTCGGGTCGGGAGAGAAAAATTGCTGATGGCAAAATCATTCCGCTTCGAGCGCTCGACGGTGACGGTCGATTTTCCAAAAAAGCCTGAGATGTGCCGCTCTTTCCCTTGCTTTCTTTCTCTTTCTGCCCCATGCTTTTTACTCTCTGCTCTCTTCTCACAAAAATATATGTATGCTGGCGCAAACAGCAAGCAGCTCACAAAAATTGAAATTTCTTCTCGACGCGATCCCATTGGTTCACTTCTGAGCGAAGGGTATACCGAATTCTTAAACGGCTTTGCCATGCTCATGCAAAATGTTAGCGTTTTCATGATTATTTGTGGAAAGGGTATGAAAGCGTTGATGTGCATGAACAATATTATTTCCCGATGACCATACACACACACATTTACACTTCCTCGCTATATGTGTAGGCATTTATGTGCTTGTGTGCAATATTCTTACTGCCTGTAGCACTATTAGAACCCCAGCAGTTGACGATCGTTCGGTTGGGTAGCGATGTGAGCTTGCATACACACACACATTTACACTTCCTCGCTATATGTGTAGGCATTTATGTGCCTGTGTGCGATAAACTTGATGCATGTATCAATTCTAATTTCCCAGCGATTGCTGTGGGTAGCTGATGTGAGTCTACACACACACACATACATAAGTGTACGTCTGTGATGTGATAATCACAATCGCCGAGTATCACTTGTATAGGCACTTGAATGAATGCTCTGCATTGGGCATTTGCATGTTTCTTGCATGAGCAAAGCTGCTTAAGAATTTGGTATACTCTTCGCTCAGAAGGGAACCAATGGGATCACGTCGCGAGGAAATTTCAATTTTTGTGAGGTGGTTGCTGTTTGTGCCAGCATACATATATTTTTGTGAGAAGAGAGCAGAGAGCAGAGAGTAAAAAGCATAGGGCAGAAAGAGAAAGAGGGCATGGGAAAGAGCGGTACATGTGTGTCCTTTTTGGAATATCGACCATCACCGTCGAGCGCTCGAAGCGGAATGATTTTGCCATCAGCAATTTTCGTCTTCCGAAAATTAAAAATAATAATAATAATAAAGTTAAGAACCCGAGCAAATACGAAGTTGAGTGGGAGCCAATGTCAAAAAATAAATGTGCACATGCGTTTATTCCAGTTGTCCAGTTGTCTAGTCTATGTGTTGTATGGTTAGTGGACAACTCGAACAAACTTTTTTCACGAACCTGATTTTGATTTCCCGTCCTAGTCATCTTCGTATTGGCTCGGCTCTTTAATTTACTGTTCGGGCAGCGAAAATATAGCAGTTGATATTCGAAATGATTCTATTCTCATATGAAGCACCGCTGTGTGCTTTTCTTTCTTTACTCAGTCTCTCACTCGCTCTCTCTATGCCTATCATATATACATATATGTATGTACGTATGTGTGTGTATGCAGGCACAAGCCAGCAGCTCACAAAAATTGAAATTTGTCCGCGAGTCGCGATACACGACGATCACATCTTCGATTCTAAATAAGAGTATGCCGAACTCTTAAAAAGGTTTGCCATGCTCATGCAAAATTGTAGTGTTTTCGTGATTATTTTTTTGAAGGGTATGAAAGCGTGATGTACATAAGCATTCCTTTTTCGCGATGAGCATGCACACACACATTTACAATGTCTTGCTACATGTATGAGCATTTATGTGACTGTGTGCGAAACTATTGCTGCCTGTGGCAATTGTAGGGACCAACATTTGCAGTTTGTTTTTCTTGTGGACCACGGCCTTAGAATTGTGAGAACGGTCTTAGATTTGTTCGACCTTGTAGACTGTCAAATCTACTTCCCCCATTCATATGGCATTACTGTTTATATGCATACATATGCATTTATTCTTATAAATGTTTAATAAATAAAAATGGTTATAATTAATTTAGTAACATAGTCACCAAATTATTTTTGAACGGGCTAAAAACAATTTAAGTGGATCTGGAAATTCATATGTTTTGACAAATGTCAGAATACACCATGTACTCATGATTGCCAAAATGACTGCTGCAGACCGTAAAGGCTCATTTGACAGTCACTCTACAATTCAAACCATACACAATAGACAAACTACTGGATCGAGCAGATAGCAAGGCATTAAATGACAAACTAGCTGCTTAAATATCTTAGGCTCTAATCTATAAAACCCATTTTTTATTTATTTTGTATTAAATTAAATTGTTACACACGCAATAATAATGAACTGCAAAAACATTTTTTTGAAACGATAGGTGGTCTTAAACAAAAACAGCGATGATATCATCGATATTTCTGTAGCTCTAGTTTCGATTTTGGTCAGAAAGGGTAATTGCAAACATTTTTATAGCTCTGTTATTTTAATATTTAGTTTTGAATACATTTTCAGTTAATTTCTCTTTGCGACCTTTATTAAGTTCACACCGCTTATGGTAATAATAATAAAAATAAAAGAACAATAAAATTCAATAATCTATTTTATATATACATCTGTATCAATATGGCAGACAATCTTCCCGACAGAAGTACCAGTATGATTCCTGAATTTAAAACTGAGTTGAAGGCTCTTAAAAATCTGGTATGCATCTAAAGGGCTTGGTGTCACACAGTACTAATTTAATATTAATTCATTTGATTAAAACGGACAACAGGAAAGCGTGACGACAACGCTACACGCGAAAATGAAACAACACACGTGTTTTGAAGAATTGGATGAACTCATCAAGCTGCAAGTTGAAAACACGAAACTTAAACATCGGTTCGCCATAATTAAAAAAGTTAGTTAGTACATATTTATAATATACCATTTAATGAAATATTTTCTGTTTCCAGTCAATAACTGACGAACAAGATACAAATGATAAAATATATGAAGCTAATACTCTTTCTATTACGACACAATTGGAAATTGTTTTTACAAAAGCAATTGCCAATGCATACCCTCGGTTCTGTAACGTTCCAGCTATTATTGCCTCTGTAAATGTTTCGTCAAAATTCGGAGACTACCAGTGCAATAATGCGATGGGACTAGCCAAGAAATTTAAGGAAGATGGAATTATAAAATCGTCACGTGATATTGCTCTGGATATTAAAAAATGTGTTCCAGTGTCTCCAATAATAGAAAAAATAGAAGTTTCAAGTGGCGGTTTCATCAATATTTTTATCAGCAAGTGGGTTTATTTAAAGTTGTTCTCATATGTATGTACATATAATTATATTATTACTTTTAGGGATTTTGCTGTTCGCTTTTTGACTAATATTTTGCGGAATGGCGTTCAGCCGCCAAGCGTGCCAAAACAGCGCGTCTTAGTTGACTTCTCTTCTCCAAACATCGCAAAGCAAATGCATGTTGGCCACTTACGTTCCACTATAATTGGCGAGTCAATATGTAGGCTTCTTGAATTTCTACAACATGATGTTATTCGCATTAACCATCTCGGGGATTGGGGAACTCAGTTTGGTATGCTAATAGCTCATCTAGAAGATCGTTATCCAAATTTTCTAAACGAGAGCCCACCAATTGGAGACCTTCAAGAATTTTACAAGGAATCTAAGAAACGGTAAGTAGTAATTGAAATAATCAAGTAAAACAAAATTCAACTACAAATACAAAGATAAACATTTAATTTAATTTAAACATGTATAACAGAAAAATTAATTTCAAACATGATAATACTTAACTAATTATTTTTATGTGTATGTAGAGGCTTCAGATCTTCCATATTTATATTGAAAAATCACTAATGTATCGTTCTCGTCTTAGTTTTGATTCGGATGACAATTTCAAAAAGCGGGCCTACAACCGAGTTGTAACACTACAAAGCGGAACAACAGAATCAATAAAAGCTTGGAAACTTATATGTGATGTATCGCGAAAAGAATTTCAAAAAATTTACGATCGCTTAGACGTGACAATTCATGAACGCGGTGAATCATTTTATCAGTCACGTATGTTGGCAGTAGTTGAATTTCTACGAAAAAGGGGTTTGCTGGAATTAGACGATGGACGCGAAATCATGTGGCCCGATGATACTAAAAGTGGAATACCATTGACTATAGTAAAATCGGATGGTGGTTTTACATATGATACATCTGATATGGCAGCCATTAGACATCGAATTGAGGAAGATCATGCCACTTGGATAATTTATGTTGTGGATTCTGGACAAAGCACCCACTTTAACGCAATTTTTAAGGCTGCGGAGCGTTGTGGCATTTTAAATCCGAAAGTCCATCGTGTTGACCACGTTCAATTTGGGGTTGTTCTAGGCGTTGACGGTAAAAAGTTTAAGACACGTTCGGGTGATACTGTGAAACTATCAGACTTGTTGGATGAGGGAATGAAGTATTCTTTAAAACAGTTACAGGAGAGAGGTCGTGAAAAAGTATTGACGCCTGCGGAACTGGTTGAGGCTCAAGAAGCAGTAGCATATGGTTGTATAAAGTATACCGATTTATGTCATAACCGTATAAGCGATTATGTATTCTCTTTTGATAAAATGCTCGATGATCGTGGTAATACTGCAGTATACTTATTATACACGTATAGTCGCATTTGCTCTATTGCGCGTAACTCTGGTAAAGATTTCAGCAACGTGGGAGATATTTTATATAAGTTTAACATAGAACTGAGCCATGAAAAAGAGTGGAAACTGGCAAAAACGCTGCTTAAATTGCATGACGTATTAATTAAGTGTGCTAATGGATTATTTCTACACTTTCTTTGTGAATTTTGTTATGAAGTTTCCGTTGTATTTACAGAGTTCTATGACGGCTGTTATTGCATTGAAAAAAACCATGTTGGTCAAATAATCAGTGTTAACCACAGTCGAATTTTAATCTGTGAGGCAACAGCTGCCGTGTTACGAAAATGTTTCCATATATTGGGCTTAAAGCCTGTAACAAAAATGTAGTATTTAGGCATCGCTAATAATACTGTATGGAAAATGATTTATTCAATAAACAAGAGTGATCCTTTGGAACTTACAAAGAACAAATATTCTTTTAGATAACCAGCAACATACATTAGCATGCATGCATAATCGCGTGCGCTGCAAACAGCTTAGTGAACGCAGCGACTTGGAGTGCAGATTATATATACAGTGGGCTCACAGCTTATTTGATACACTTCAATTTAAAAATTTCTTTTGCTGTAATTCAAAAACTATAAATAATATCGAAATACTGTAAATGTCATGAATTGAAGAGGGCAATTCCTAGTTTTATAAAACAAACGATTTTATTTAAAAATAATGCTGTTCAACAGCAAACAATATAAAAAAAACCAAATAATATATAAAAATTCCCTCACAACTTATTTGAGGGTGTCAGTAAAATGCTAAAATTTAAGGTTAGCTTTTAATTTAATGTTTGGTGTGCATTCCCTTAGCTTTTATCATAGCTTTCAGCCTATTTGGCATTGAATCCATCAAGTTTTGACTATAGCTTGGCGTTTATTTTTATTTTATTTAATACAGTTAACTTACAATGCAAAATTATAGGCTAACTTAATTATAGAGTACTGGCTGCTGGGGCCTTCGACTCTTGTTGTTTTTCTATACATTGTATATATTATATTTTGTTCACAATTTTTGTTAGGGTGAGGAACTTAAGGATAGTATTTATGTTATTTGGTGTTGGATGGAATAGGAGTTGAATTGGGTCGAGATTTTTGAATATTTTATTGTAGGATGTTTTTAGGGATTGACAGTCTTTTAGGATATGGAGTAATGTAATTTCTGTATTATTGCAGAATGGACATGTAGGATTTTATGTTGGGTCGAGGTAGTGTAGGTGGGTGATATTGGTATGGCCAAGTCTCAGTCTTGTAATTTTAATTTGTTGGGATCTTGACGTGTTTATTGGGGCTTTGTATTCCTGCGGGTCAAGGGTTTGGTACCAGTTTGATGTGTTGTGTATTGTGTTTCTTGTAAGTGTTTTGAGGGAGTTTATAAATATTAGGGTTAGGATGAGTGGAAGATCGGTTGCATCTTTCGCAGCCAGATCGGCTAATTCGTTGCCCTTAATGCCTACATGGCCGGGGATCCAGATGATTTTAAATTTTGGTTGGTATTTGGTGAGGATGTTTCGGATGAAGGATGGATAATAGGATGAGTTGTTGTTTACTATTGCGTCTATGGATGAGAAGGAGTCGGTGTATATGGCATATTTTCCGGGCTTGTTTTTAAAAATTTTGAGGGCTTCTGTGATCGCGATGATTTCAGCTGAAAAGACCGTTGAGTAAAATGGTATTAAGCCTGATTTTATTACGTTGTGTTCGTTGGTTATGGCGTAAGATGTGATTTTGTTTATTTGGGAGCCGTCTGTGAATATGGTTTTGTTGTCGTCAAGGATTTGTTTAAATAATTTGTTGAATATGAGAGGAGGAGTTGAGGTTTTTAGATACTTTCTGAGAGAGGAATCCGTTAATAGAGTGTTTAGGTGCCATGGTGGAGTATGTATTATTTGGTTTGTGGGATAATGTTTGTGTGGGATATCGAAGACTTTGGCAGTGCTGATGATTCTATCTATTGTTGATTGGTATTTAACTTTCTTATTGTGTTTATAGTTTTTTATTATGTTTTTGATTGGGGAGTTATGTGAGTTTATTAGTGATTTGCAGAGTTTAGCTGTGGCAATTTGATTTCGTATGTGTATCTGGGCTTCGTGAAGCATATTGTTGACAGGGGTGGTTTTGAAGGCACCGAGTGATATTCTTATTGCTGAATTGGTTATTGAATTAAATATGTCGGATGGTAGATTGAGGGGAAGGTCCAAACAGATATGAATATTGCTTTGGTGACGTTAATTAGTGAGGAGGTGTGGCAGTTGAATTTGTGGTTTGATAGGTATTTTAAAATGTGGATCTTTTTTTCTAACGAAGCTTTTAGGGATTTTATGTGGTCGTGGAAGTTGTATTTGTTGTTGATGTGGATGCCTAAGAGTTTCAAGCAGTTAACATTTGTTAACTGATAGTTAGTTGTAAGGATGTGGCATGAGCAGTTGTGTTTGCGACAGATGTAAAGGTGTTTGCAGTTTGTAGGGGATAATTGCGTTCCAGAGTAATCTCACTATTCTGATATTTGTGAGAATAGTGTGGTTAGGTCTATGTTTTGGTTTTTGGCGTTAGCGATATTTATGAAAAGATTAAAGTCGTCAGCATATGCGCTTAATTGGATGTTTTTGTGAAGGGATATGATTGAGTTGAGTTTGTTGAAAGCGATGGTGAAGAGGATAACTGAGAGGGGAGAGCCTTGTGGGATACCATTATGTAAAGGGCGTGACATTGAATAGTTGTTTCCTATTTTTGTTATTATTTTTCTTTTTGCCATAAAGTTTTTTACGTAACTGAAGATATTGGGTCCTATGTTCCATGTTTTGAGTTGGTCGAGTATCGTGTGCACTCCAATTCGGTCAAATGCTTTTGTAAAGTCAAGGGAGACGATTAATGCGTGTTTTTTATTTTTTGAAAGCGTTCTACATATGAGATGGTCAAGAAAAAGTAGACTATCTATAGTAGATTTGCCTTTTTTGAAACCGACCTCACTGCAAGCAGGGGTTTAATGAAATTGGTCGGTAGCAGTTTAATTCGGATTTTGGTGAGAATGGTTTAAGTATTGAGATAATTATGCTGGTCTTGTACGATTGTGGGATACAATTTTTAAGGATTAAATTTTGAAGATGAATTATGCGGGTCTTAGTTTTATTGTCTATGTCAGGTGTTTTGCCAGTTAGAGATTTGATTGCTGCGTTGAATTCTAATATTGAAATATCATTTTCTATGGCTAATGCTTTTTTGTTAACTGTGGGTGTGGGCTGTAATGCTAGTGTAGCGCGTTTAGCAGCAGAACAGGTTGTAGGGAAGTTGTCGTCGTTGGCTGCGTCTGACCAGTTTTTGCAAAAAATGTTTGCGATTTCCGATTTGTCGGTGGTGTGCTGGGATGAGATTGGGTTGAGGATGCAGTGGATGTTTTTGGAGGGATTGAGGCCGCAAAAGCGCCGAATGTTGTGCCCTATTTTTTGTGATGGTGTTTGTGGATTGATTTGTGCAGTAAAGGTGTTTGTGCTTGCTATTTTTGCTGCTTTTAGCGTGCGTCGAAATATGGCATTTTCATATTTATATTTAATTATGTTTTCTGTGCTAATGTTGCGTTTAAGTTTTCTCCACGATCGTACCTTGTTGTAACGTAGCAATTGGAGTTGGGTATTCCACCAGGGAACGTTTTGTTGGAGTTTTTGGAGGGATGATTGGGGGATTGCAAAGTGAGCTGCGGTGCGAATGATTTTTTGAATGTTGGCTGTTTCTTTGTTTATATTGTTACTGCTTGGAATTGTTTCAGCTAGTTTTTGAGTATATTTTGAAAATAGAGACCAGCCTGCGCTGTCGGTTTTGAATCGTGGTTTGTAATTGCGTCTGTCGGTGGGGTTTGACGTGAATATTTTAATAATTATGGGCGCGTGGTCGCTGCCGTGGAGGTCTTCTGACACTTCCCAGCTGCTTTCGAGCATTAGTTCGGGGGAGCAGAGGGTGAGGTCTAGGTGGGTGAGTGTGTTGTGTATACTGAGGTGTGTTGGGGTGCTGTCATTGAGAAGGATAAGGTTGGAGGAAGTTATAAAATTGGCTAGCGTTTTGCCTCTTTTGTTGTTGGTTTTTTAACCCCACATTTGGTGCCAGCTGTTGAAGTCACCAGTTATTATTATTGGCTTATTTGTGTTTTGAAGGAAAAGTTCAAGTTGGGATGTGGTAAATTTTGTTTGGGGCGGTATATAACATTCAACTTCGATAGGGTCAAAATCTTGATTAAGTGGGATTACTTTGTGTCCTAGACTATTGTGAATAAGTAGAGCCACGCCGCCGGAAGCGATCGTGGATGAGTTCTTGGTGTAGATGGAGTAGTTGATTGGGGTAGGGATTGTTGAGGTGGTTTTAAAATGAGTTTCTTGAAGGCTTAATATTTGTGGGGAGAACTTTTTAATTAATAATTGTAACTGATCGTAGTTGTTAAGGTAGCCGTGACAGTTCCATTGTATTATCTTAATCATAGCTTAAGGGTAAGTTTTTTTTTGTTTCGTAATCTTTGTTTTGTTTGAGAGATCAGTATGGATATATATATATTTTTTTTTTTTTTTTATTCTACGGTGTCTGCAGTGATCATGTCGGAATCGTTATCTATACTGGTTGAATTGTGTATAGACTTAATGCTGCTTGTTGTAGTTTTTTTTTTTTGTTTTTTTTTTTTTTTTTGGATTTGAATGTAGTTGCTAGTGTTAGATTATTGTTTTTTTTTTTTTTTTTTTTTTTTTTAAATATTCTAATTCTAGATTCGTTGATTATTTGGGAGCTGAATTGAGGTGATGTGTTTATTTTTGTGGCTTGAGTTTTTGTTGATGTTGAGGCGCTAAAAGATACGTCTTCTTCGTATTGTACGAGTTTTCTTTGGGGTTGCTGCGCATGGTTTTGTTGAGGTGGTGATTTAGCTGTTGCGGCGTAGGATGATTGTGGGAATCTGTGCCTTTCATTGTATATTTGTAGAGCTTCTTTAATTGTTGTCTTTTGAATTGTGCGTATGGCTTGAATTTCTTTATTTTTAATAAAGGTGGGGCACTTGGGGTCGAAGATGCTGTGCTGATGGTTAGGCTCTCTTTGCAGTTTATACAGGTTTTGCTATTGGTGCATTTCCCTTCTTCAGTTTGCTTGTGATCGGTGGTTCCGCAGTCTAGGCACATTTTTTCACTTTTACAAAATTTAGTTGGGTGTCCAATTCGACCGCAATTGCGGCATCGGTAAGGTAGTGGAATGTACGGGCGTATGTTGACTTTTTGATAACCAATTTTAATATCTGTTGGTAGGTCAATTGTGCCGAATGTAAGAATAATTAAACCGGTTTCTTGCAGTTTATCTTGTTGTCGTTTTAGTATTTTTTTTACTTCAATAACTTTGTCTTGTTTGAGTTCTTGCACTATTACTTCTTCTTGAACTTCGCGGAGATTGTTACAATATATGACACCTTTTGAATGGTTTCGTGTATTGTGTTCAGACACTTCTACATTTGTTGTATTGTCTAATGCGATGAGTTGTATGAGTTTCATAGCTTGTGACATTGATTTTGTTTTAATTTCGTACGATCCGTTTGCCAAGAGTTTGCACTCTTCCACTTCACCACTGCACAGGTTGTCTATAGTTTTTTTAATTTGAAAAGGAGAATAATTTGCAAATGTTTTGTCTACGTCGGTGCGTTTCATTCCTAAATATTTGGGTCCGGTACATGGATTAGTTAGAGGTTTTGTTTTGTCAATTCTGAATTGTAGGGTATTTCACCTGCTATGCAGGTCTGGCGGTTCTCGCATGCTGCAATTGTTGTTGTAATTTTAGTTAGGTTGTTGCTTTTTCCCGTTCTATAGTTAGCAGTAAGATGTTTCGCTCTGTGATTTTGTTTTTGTACGTTTTTTGTGTTTTGCTTTGATTTGTTCGTTTTACAAGGTAAGTGAGATAAGCGTGGACACGTCTGCTCTGCTTGACTGATTAAATCGAACTGTCGGAGAAAATTATTACGTTGTTAACGTAGACGTAACAAGTTTCCCTATTTTCTCCCTCAATACATCGTCTATTACTCTCTGAAATATGCTTGGAGCGAATTTCAGGCCAAATGGGAGTCGGCAGAAGTTATATTTGCCGTTATTTACAGAGCCGTTTTTTCTCTGTCCTTTTCCGCCAATTGGTGAAATCCTGACTTTATATCTAATGTGGTTAAAAATTGGGCCTTATCCATGCTCGACAGTATTGTTGAGATTGCGGATATATGGGTAATTCACAGTTTTTTGATTCAGTTTCCTGAAATGACAATTCTTTTCTTCCTACGGCCAAGGTCATAAACACCCTTTTTATCCACAACCCAAATAGGGTTGTTGTAAGGTGATCGTGATGGCCGAATTATGCCGTTTTCGAGAAGATGTTGAACTTAAGAATTTATAAAGTCGGTGACACCCATTGAGTAAGGGGGTAATCTTGGGTACACTCGCTCATCATTGTTTGCCGCTCTTGTATCTAATTTTACCGGTATTTAAGTCAATATTAACAACGACTTGCATAAGAAAATCAAATTTCATTACACGCCACTGTGGACGGAAAGCCCGATTTTTTGGCATAAAGTCGAAAAAGTCATGGAAGGATATGGTGCCGATTGTTATTTATTTAGAAACTACACACTCTAAGCACAATATATTGATAAACTATAACTTAATTGTTGCAGCCCTGCTTGAGAACCAGGGCTTCAAAGTCAAGCATGTGCTCAGAGCTTTGTTTACATTTGCAAGCTTTACAAATTTGCTCATGTTTGAGGTGACTTTTTTCAGAGAAAGAAAACATTAATAACTTAATGAACTATGGAAAATGTAGAGCCAGGTATGCTTAATATAAATTCCAATTTGGAATTGTGTAGTATGTGTTCAATGTTGTACATGTGTCATATGTTGTAGTATATGTTTTTCTTGAAAACTAGACCCGAGTCCACGTGAATTATGGAGTAGAACTAATAAACGGACTCTCTCGGCCAAAAAGTAAATATGTGAAATCATAAAAAAAGTACATAGTTCTTCGAGATAATAATCGTTTTTGCGTCTTCTTGCATCCCTCTTTGCACATAACACATATTACAGCCACTTTTGAATTCAGCAATGCCCAGTTGTTTAATGTATGGCGCAGCAACACAAATAAAAAAATAAAAAAAACAAAAAAAAAACTAATAAGAAGGCTCTAGTCGAGACGGCTCGACTATGAGATACCCTGAACCCTGCAAAAATAAACCAATACTTTTCTTCTTTACGCA
Source organism: Drosophila buzzatii (assembly GCA_035045845.1). Lineage (NCBI taxonomy): Eukaryota > Metazoa > Arthropoda > Insecta > Diptera > Drosophilidae > Drosophila > Drosophila buzzatii. The sequence goes on along the minus strand of JAWNOS010000094.1, from coordinate 93,897 downwards.
CTTGTAAGCGCGCGCTCAGCTACCCACACAGTTGCTGCCGTGGCTTGCGGGTGGGTTGGGCTATACTTTGATCGCTTATAACTCCATTTCTAGATGGACGATCTTCATGAAATTTTTAGAATAGATTAAGAGTATCTAAATGTATCTATGTGCCAAATTGCAAGTCTCCAGTAGTTCATTCTCAAGATTACTTATATGGGCGGTCTGAGTGGGCGTGGTCGGATCCGTATCAAATTTTAAACGCTTACTATGTATAGTATTTGTGTCACCTGTACCAAGTTTCAACTCTCTATCTTTATAATTGGAATTTATGCCAAAAAATCGGGCTTTCCGTCCACAGTGCACCCATTGAAATGGGAATTCAGAGTATACTGGTTTGGTGAAAATGTATGTAACAGGCAGAAGGAGACGTCGCAGACCCCAAAGTATATATATTAAAATCACCAAAATTATCGCTGATTAAAACGGGTCGCATCATTAAATAACGGTTAAAACTAATATCAATGAAAGTTCAGTTCGATGCTTTTTGAAATATATTATGAGGCGGACAATTTGAATCGGTCAAAATAAATTGCACAAATTATGGGAGAATCGTGTTGATATGAGAACGAGCATCCAGGATTGCTACACAAAGCAATGGTAAGGGCACCAGCGAAAAAGTCTCTTCTCAGACGGTGTTCAAGCATGAACATGGCACATAAACAAATATATTAACAAGTAAGAAGGCTCTAGTCGAGACGGCTCGACTACGAGATACCCTGAACCCAAAAAAGGTGATACTCTTCTTTTTTACGCGCGTATAGGCGCGCGCTCTGCTAACCGCGCAGATGCTGCCATGGCTTGGGGGTGGGTTGGGCTATACTTTGAACACTTATAACTCCATTTCTAGATGCATGATCTTGATGAAATTTTCAGAGTAGATTAAGAATATCTAAATCTATCTATGTGCCAATTTCAAGTCTCTAGTATTTGAAATGCGTTTTTTGCAATTCATAATATCTATCTAAATATACAAATTTAAAGTCTTTCGCTAAAACGGTGTAGAAGTTATGCTCAAAAAACGTAAAAAATTTAAACGAATTTTCGATTTTTTATCGATAATTTAAAATGGGATGAGTTATCTCTAGCTTTTGTAGTTTCCGAAATTTCGACGTTCATACGGGCGGACGGACGGACGGACAGACGGACAGGGCTCAATCAACTTATTTTTTTATGCTGATCAAGAATATATATACTTTATGGGGTCTGCGACGTCTCCTTCTGCCCGTTACATACATTTTCACAAAACCATTATACCCTGAATTCCCATTTTCAATGGGTTTAAAAATAAAAAAAGTACACAATCAAAAAAGAATTGCAGTGCTACTAAATGCGTATTCCCAAAAAAGAGGAACGGAAAATTCCTTAAGAGAATTTGTAAATGCTGGTAGATCCGTATCTCCAAAGAAAGGGAACGGACGATCAATTCTTGAAGAGAATTGTATCGCCAGAGAACAAACAAAAATTGCTCAAATTCAGAAAAGAGAATTTGTAGCAATGGAGGGCTCGTATCCCCAAACCAATAGCTTGAAGAATGGCAAAGGTGACAGCGAAATTTACATCCACAAGTTAAATATGTTAAATTAAATATTACTGGATAACCTGCGCGTTACCAAACAAAAAATTAAAATTTCCTAGCTACAAATATTAGGCTCCTGGCAGTATGTTCAAGCGAAAAATGGGCAAATTATGGTTACTTTGAATGGTCACAAATCATATTTTCGGATGAATCCAAATTTAATCTTATTTAACCGGATGGTTGCTTAAGAGTTCGGCGCAGAAACGGAAAATGGTATTTCGAAAACTGTAAAACATTCGCCTTATACTATGATATGAGAATGCATATCAAGATGCAAAACAGAATTAATTATTATGCTTCAAGGTATGATAAATACAAAATAGTATAAAGGTATTATTCTCAGTGGACTTGTGCCCCATTGAGTCGATTACAGAAAGAGAAAACGAACCCATATCCCAGGACGATTCTACACCATTTCATCGGGCTCTCTGTGTAAGTGCTTTTCGAAGATTGGATCATTCCGATCATTTTTTTTAGTATATTTTGACTATTCACAAACCATAGATATAAATTTTGAAGTTCGAATTAGGTATAGAATCAATAGATTGGTCAGAGAACAATACTGACCTCAATACTATTGAAAACGTCTGGACTTTTATGAGGGTCAAAATACGAAAACAAAAGCCCCGAGCAGAATATCTAGAGGGTTATATCTTACAGGGTTAAGGTACTACCAAATATTAATAAGTTTATAACTAAATTTTTAAATTCAAATTAAATTTATTTTCACTGAAATATATTTTTACTGTTAATAGCAAATAGTTTTGTTTAGTTTAGTTTTTGTCGAAAAATGTTTTTATATAAAAATACGATTTTTATATTTTTATGTGAAATTGATCGATAAACGGAAACAAAAATATTAATGGGTTTATTGATATTCAGATGATTTTATAACCAGAGAACGCATCAATTTCTAAAACTGCAGAGTACATCTTTTTTTTTTTGTGGCTTGATGTATGTACAGGGGTGGTTAAAAGTATTTACACAACACATTATTTTTAGCTTCTGCAACTTTGAAAGCATTTTTTCGTTGTTTCTGCTACTCAAACGCACAGGTAACGGGTTTTTCGTATTCTATGATCTATGCTGAAGCAAAAAAAAAAAAAAAAAGAATTAGCAAGAATAACTTTAAAATGACAAAAATAGAGGCATTTGTTCTGATGCTTATGTGTTTGCAAAAGTATTTACACACATTTTTGATGCGTCAAAAGTATTTACACATAACTTTATTATAATATTTTCTTTGGATTTTGTGGGGAAATTTCAGATTTTTTTTAAATTAATAACTAATAATAATTATCAATAACTAATATTCCGTGATTCCACCTTTGCCATCAATAACTGCCTGTAATCTGGCTGGAATCGATTCAATTAAGCGGCGTGCATAGCCAATATCCATTTTCTCCCAAATTCCTTTGACTTCCTTGATCGTATCATCGTATCATACATCCCCAGAACATCACTGTGCCTCCACCAAATCTATTAATCGGTTGAACTGCTTTTTTCTTTTCCTTTTTTTCGTAAATGCATAAATTGGTTAAAATACGAGCCCGGGAACTGAAAAGCAACCTCATCTGTCCAAAACTTTTTAGGGTTTTGAATGTATTCCAATGCAAATGAGAGACGTTTTGCTTTGTTAGCTTCGGAAATGTGTGTAGTTTTGCGTACTACGCAGGTTCGAATGTCGATATCCTTTAACCTCCAACGTATTATAGCATCACTAACTAACACCCATCATGCTTTTGCTTCTGGAGACTATTTCCTATCGGCGACTGGATTCTGCAACAAGACAATGCTTCATGCCACAAGGGATCAGTGCAACCAAGTTCTTAAAGGATATAAAAATGGCTGTTCTTCCCTGGCCTGCCCAGAGCCCTGACCTAAATGTTATTGAAAATGTTTGGTCATTCATCCAGGGTCAGAGAACTATCGATAGAACCCGGAAACGCGATGATACGATCAAGGAAGTCAAAGAAATTTGGGAGAAAATGGATATTGGCTATGCGCGCCGCTTAGTTGAATCGATTCCAGCCAGATTACAGGCAGTTATTGATGCCAAAGGTGGAATCACGGAATATTAGTTATTAATAATCATTATTAGTTATTAATTAAAAAAAAAAATTGAAATTCCCCCACAAAATTCAAAGAAAATATTATAATAAAGTTGTGTGTAAATACTTTTGACGCATCAAAAATGTGTGTAAATACTTTTGCAAACACATAAGCATCAGTTCAAATGCCTCTATTTTTGGCATTTTACAGTTATTCTTGCTAATTCTTTTTTTGTTTGCTTCAGCATAGATCATAGAATACGAAAAACCCGTTACCTGTGCGTTTGAGTAGCAGAAACAACGAAAAAATGCTTTCAAAGTTGCAGAAGCTAAAAATAATGTGTTGTGTAAATACTTTTGACCACCCCTGTATATGAATTTCTTCTTAGTGAGCACTCCAGCTAAGTTTGGAAAATCCTTAGCATTTAAAGTAGCAAGTAAGCATTAAATATTCTATACATTATATTATTTAAAAATAATTAATTAATTTCTTTCTTATTGTGTTTTTATTATTTTTATTTATTATTATTATTTTTTAAACATAAATTGTGTTATGACAGTTTGTTTACAGGTATACCCAGTAGACGAATGTAATATGCTCCGTTATTTATACCGATATTGAGTAATTTGTTTCAGTATAGACCTGGTACGAATTGTCTGAAAATAATCATAAGTAAAATTTGTAATCAATATAAATTAATGTCATTTTAGTATATATTTTAATATGGCGATAACGATTGAAGTGGTAAAATTTGATTCCCAAGGCATTAATTTATTAATGGTATTGATATAGAGATGCGAAATTCAATGTATAGGTGCTTATTTCAACCAGCACCTAAAAAAAGCAAAAAATGCATCTATAGAATCTAAAGTAAAAGAAATGGGAATTGAGGGTATAATGATTTTGTGAAATTATCTGTTACAGGCAAAAGGAGGCGAAGCAGACCCCATAAAGTATAAATATTCTTCTTCGACGGTGATGATCGTTATTCCAAAAAAGTCTGACATAGTAGCGGTAGTGTAAATGTGTGTGTGTACGGTCATTGAAAAAAAATATTCGTTATGCACATCAACACTTTCATACCCTTTCCACAAATAATCATGAAAACTCTAACATTTTGCATGAGCATGGCAAAGCCGTTTAAGAATTCGGTATACTCTTCGCTCAGAAGGGAACCAATGGGATCGCGTAGCGAAGAAATTTCAATTTTTGTGAGCTGGTTGCTGTTTATGCCAGCATACATATATTTTTGTGAGAAAAGAGCAGAGAGTAAAAAGCATAAGGCAGAAAGAGAAAGAGGGCATGGGAAAGAATGGCACATGTTAGGCTTTTTTGGAATATCGACCATCACCGTCGAGCGCTCGAAGCGGAATGATTTTTCCGTCAGCAATTTTCGTCTTCCGAACCTAAAAGTAAGAACCCGAGCAAATTCGAAGTTGGGTGGGAGCCAATTTAAAAAATAAGTGTACACAAGCGTTTTTTGCATGAATTATGCAGTTGGCCACAACAAACTTCTTTGCCGATTTGCCACGCCCCCAGTAGGCGTAGACGTATAATTTTTGGTCAGTTCTTAGAAAGAGCCGAGGCTAACATAACTGCAAAATTTGGTTGCTTACATTCAACAATGCGAAAATCACAGGGTATTGTTCGATATGCCACGCCCCCAAAAAGGCTGAAAAATTATTTTTGGGTCATCGATAGAGGAGGTCATTAGCAACTGAACCATTCAATTTTTAAGCTTCTAGCTCTAAAACTGTAGTAGATATAAACTTTTGCGGTTTGCCGCGCCCCCTATGGGCGTAGATATATCTACCATAGCTTATTGATCTTAAGTCCCTAGCTCTAATAGCGCCGAAAAATATTGCGTTCCTACGGACAGACGGACGGACAGCAAGACGGACTTACAGTGTGTAACATTAATATTCGGTTTTTTGTTTTTTCAACTTTAAACGCAAGTAAAACATAAACTATTTATTAAAACATAAAAGTGTAAATGGTAAGTTTTAGATTGAAATATTACCTTTTCAGAGAGGTATACATGAAGGTATTATAATTAATATAACTAATAGAAATTATACATAAACAAGAAAAACACCAAATTTGGCGTTACATTAATATTCGGTTTTTTAGCAAAGTGTTAAATCAAAGCACAACTCTGAAAAGCCACAAATGGCACATTTAATGGTTTTTAACGAAAAAGCAATATATAACTCACAATATTAAAAAAAAAAATTAGTGCAAAACTGAATTCCTTAGCTGAAATACACAACAGGCCAAAAAGGACCAAATTCATCGTTGGAGCAGCGAAAACTTGGACTCCAGGTGCAGATGGAGGGCAAAGTTTAGCTAAAATTGCTTGAATTCTGAAAAATAAGCTAAATAATAATAAGTCATCCTCCGAAGTTTCAGAAATGAGTGAAGGATCGTCTCAATTAAGCAAACTTCTCAACCTAAAAAACTTAATCACCGAGGATATACCGAGATTGTAAGGAAAGTAAAAGACAATCCTTGACCAAATGCTCCTGAATTAAAAGCTGAACTCATTGCCGATTATAGAAAACTCGATTCAGCTTGATAAATTTGGTACGCCAGAAATAACACATGGGTAAAATAGCTTAATTGCTATGAAAAATCTAGTCTTTTTCTGACTGTATGCGGAAATAAAGGATATTATTAGCCTCAGACTACTCCAAAGTGGAGCAGACCTGGTCGGCTGACATAATGTTCCTTGACGAAAGCTAATTTAATTTGTTTGGAAGTTATGGGAAGACCATGGTGTGGTATAAAGTGCATATGAAGCTTAAAAAAATTTGTTTAAGAAAATCCGTAAAGTACGGCCAAGGTTTCATCATGATTTGGGGCTTCATTTCCACCAAGGGAGCAGGAAATTTGGGTTTTATAGATGTCATGACGACCCGAGATTACTATTCTAAACATTTTGAAAGAAAATTTTAAGCAATTCACTGAAAAAATGGGTATTTTAGAAACATTTAAGCTGTACCAGGACAATGACCCTAACTATAAAGCCTATAAAGTCATGTCCTGGTTGCTTTACAACTGCCCAAAACTCTTGGAAACATAGTTAAATCCCCAGATCTCAATCCTATAGAGAATTTGTGGATCAAGTTGGACTGCAAAGCTCAAAGAATGCCGATATCAACAATATCTGCCCAAAAGACACGGCTGCAGGAAGAGCTCTAAGGAATCGGCTCTAAGGACACAAAAAACAAAATTTATAATATGTCAAAATTTCTTAAGGACCTAATATAAAATAATGGAAACCATATCAAGTATTACATATGATAAATTTTTCAGTAAAACTCGAATTTTGATAGTTGTGTAAGAAAAAACCGAATATTAATGTAACGCCAAATTGTGTGTTTTTCTTGTTTATGTATAATTTCTATTAGTTATATTAATTATAATACCTTCATTTATACCTCTCTGAAAAGGTAATATTTCAATCTAAAACTTACCATTTACACTTTTTTATTTTAATAAATAGTTTATGTTTTACTTGCGTTTAAAGTTGAAAAAACAAAAAACCGAATATTAATGTTACACACTGTAGTTTAAAAACAAGAGACGGGTGCCTATTCAATAAAACCAAAAACAAACCGCAAACTCTGAAACTACATAAACTCATCAAAATTACATCGAATTTACCGCAACAGAACACAGTTTTCTAAAGGCGTCTACGAAACACAAATGAAAAAATAATTCAAGAACTGAAAACATAAAAAGTTAAAGAAGTATGAAAATCCTAAAAAGACAAACAAACAAATCAAACCAAGAAAATGATAACACAATCGTTGAAACTGGACTAATCATAATTACCTTCAAATCACACAGACTTGCCAAAACGATCAAAATTGGTTACGAAACCGTCCTTTTAAGACCTTTTCCATTACGCTGCAAAAGTCCAGAAATTTGCAAAAACGGCTCTGAAAGAAAACACACCAGCGAATGGGAGCAGTGCTAAAACTAATGCAATGCAATTGAAAGCAACAGCTGAGTATCACCTATACTAAACCGCTTGCGCTTGCTTGTTTTGGAAATTTGAATTTTTGTGAAAGATCATATTTCAATTGCCAGCCAGCTGGCATTTTCATTCTTAAAGCGTTGAACATGTTTGTTACTTTTGGCCAGCTGCTTTTTGATATGGGAAGCGATATTCTATATTTTCTTTCTAATTTCAATTTCAGAGCTTTTGGACAATTTTTGTTTATTAATTTTTCGGCACAGCTAATCAAAAGTGGAGCTAGCACTGCGTGTTTTTCCCTGCCACACTTCTAGCAAATTACCACGACGGGTATCTAATATTATGATTTTGCGCAAGTATGCGCAAAGTTTTGTTAGCTTATTTGAAATTAAAATACAATAACACATACTTCCATACATACATTTACACTTTACGTAATCTAATCTTATTAGTTCTGCTCCACGAAATTTAGCTATTTTCAGGTTAGATTCGATAAAAAACATGACTTATTTAATCTGATAAATACAAAACTACACAACAACGAAAACAATTTTCCACTTTAATTTACATTCTACATCACACCCCACTGTTATACGAAAAATTTCATAAACAAAAAACTATTATACTTTGCACACGTGTTAAGCAATTTTTTGGAAAATAAAACATAGTGTAGCATCAGCTGACTTTACAGGCCTGCCTGGGATGCACGAAAAAAAAATATATATTTAGAACAGTTTTAAAATGGTTAGACATTTCTACAATGGAACTAAGAAAAAACAAGTAAGAAGGCTCTAGTCGAGACGGCTCGACTACGAGATACCCTGAACCCTGCAAAAATGTGATACTCTTCTTCTTTACGCACGTATAAGCACGCCCTCTGCTAACCGCGCAGTTGCTGTCGTGGCTTGGGGGTGGGTTGGGCTATACTTTGAACGCTTATAACTCCGTTTCTAGATGGATGATCTTCATGAAATTTTCATAGTAGATTAAGATTATCTTAATGTATCTATGTGCAGAATTTTAAGTCTCTAGTATTTGAAATGCGTTTTTTGTAATTTGTGGGCGAAGGGGCGTGGCATTCTCGATCAAATGTTTTATCGATAACTTTGGAAATATTAAAGTTATTGAATTTCTGAAACAAACTCGTACTGCGCGTGCAATATACTGACCTAACACAAAAAGAATGAACTCTCTAGCTCTTGTATCTTCGAAAATCAAATACAAAAGAATAAATAATAATAAAAAAGAAAGAAATAATAAAAAAAATATATAAATAAAAATAATAAATTATGAAGGGCTTAGGTGAGGCTAGAACCTTCGACACCCTAACATTCGTTGCATCTGTCTAGCCATCTACACCACGACTCACTTAAACGGCAGAGTAGCGAAAACGAATGAAATTCGCCATATACGAAAGAAACACTAAAGCAGTGCACTGCAGTGGCTGAAAATACAAATACAATTCAAAGACAATTCTAACGCAATTCAAAAACAAAAACAATTGTGATTCTTAGAATATACACGCATAGCAACACAGAAAACGGCCCAAGATTTTTTTTGTGTATATGTGCACACGCATACGAAAATTGATTTGCATTGCTCAACGTTGCTTGCATTTCCATTGTTATTTTAATTGTTTTAAAATTTTTAAAATATATAATGGAATGTAATGAGTGTTCAGCATATGATCTACATATTCTATTTAACATTTTAGTTTTTTTTTTAGAAATCATAACTCTTTTACAATTAGCAGCCACACGCTGATCTACGCTTCCACACATATACATACATACATACATATGTATGTATGTGCGCCCGCAATGCGTCTTGCTGTGTCGCTGACTTGCTTGCTGCGCCACATGGGTTTTGATGAGAAAACTTTATAGACTATTAATTCTGTTTCTAGATGGACAATCATATTGATATGTTCAGATTAAGATTATGATATTCATATCTATATGTCAAACCAAACTGTATGTTTCTAGTATTTGAAATGCATTTTTTACTCATTTGGGTGGGGCGATTTGGGGACCGGAATTCAAAATCTGACAAAACCCGAAATTGTATTAAATTAGTATCTATATATATGCAGAAGACTTGGAGACTCTAACTCTAAAGATGAATTAGCTAGAATGTTATAACTGGTTCCCGATAAATTCGTCTATCGATAACTTTGCAAATGTACAAGTTATCGAATTTCTGAAACAAACTCGTTCTGCGCGTGCAATATACGAAGCTAACACAAAAAGAATGAACTCTCTAGCTTTTGTATCTTCGGAAATCGACGCGTTCAAACATATGGACAGACGGACATGGCTATATCAACTTTTCTCGTCACCCTGATCAAGAATAGATATACTTTATGGGGTCTGCCACGCCTCCTTCTGCCTGTTACATACTTTTAACAAAACCATTATACCCTGATTTCCCATTTTCAATGGGTTCAGGGTATAAAAAGAAGAGTATGTAACAAAATAATTTTTGACTTTAACCAGCTAAATCGGCATTTGCGCCCAATGTGCAATGCCCAATACACGACCACACAAATCAACACGATACAACAGCCTATGGTCAAACCTCAGAGTCAGACTTCAAATGAAGCACAATCAGCCACAGCCCGGTCAAACGATCCAAGACACATCAAAAAACACATCGACAACATCAAACCACAACAGAAGACATGGAAACTGACGGTAAGCATGAACATGGCACATAAATAAAAACCTTAAAAATAGGTAAAAATACCAGCACAATAACACAAATCCCCTTTGATTTGTGACACATGTTCACGCTTGAACACGTACATAAATCAAACCGATCATTTTGTATCCGTCGGAGTGGAAATCGGAATCTAAAGCAAAAATTGCAATCATTTGAATATATACATATTTCCCCCAATAAAACCTTCCTCCTTAAATCCTTAAACGACAACCATAACTAGTGATGGCACGATTAATCATTTGATACACATTAATCGATTATTTTGCTACCATTCACGATTTAATTGTATCGTAAAATGGATTGCGATTGATTGAAACCATAAATGATTATTCCAAAAAAATAATCGCGGCCTTTCCTAGAGTATTTTCGCTGAAGCACCAAAAACTTGTTATCCATGGCACAAATAACAAGTAAGAAAGTTGTAGTCGACACTGCTCGTCTACAAAATCCCCTGAGCCCTTCTTCGAACGGATCATATTCTAAGAATGCCTCGTTTTGATTCTCCACGCGTAAGAAAATATACATGCAAAAACACGAGCACACACACGCTGATCTATGATTGTACGCCTGTATGTGTGTAAACATTGCATGCGGCTTACTGTCTCGCTGCCTTTGTTGCTGGGCCGCGTGGGTTTTACTGCAGTAACTTTCTTGATTAATTATTCTGTTTCTAGACGGACAATCGTATGCATCTCTTCAGATTATGAATATGATATTCATATCTATAAGCTACACCAAACTGCATGTCTCTAGTATTTGAAATGAATTGGGAACCGGAATCCAAAATCTGACAAAAACCGAAATTGTATTAAATTAATATCTCTATACATGCAGAAGACTTGGAGGCTTTAACTCTAAAGATGAACGAGATATAATTTTATAACTGATTCCCGATCAAATGTTTTATCGATAACTTTGGAAATATTAAAGTTATATAATTTCTGAAGCAAACTCGTACTACGCGTGCAATATACTGACCTAACACAAAAAGAATGAACTCTCTAGCTTTTATATCTTCGGAAATCGACGCGTTCATACGGATAGAGGGACAGAGGGCTATATCAACTTTTCTCGTTACCCTGATCAAGAATATATATACTTTATGGGGCCTGCCACGCCTCCTTCTGCCTATTACATACTTTTAACCAAACCATTAAACCCTGATTTCCCATTTTTAATGGGCTCAGGGTATGAACAAGTAAGAAAGCTGTAGTCGAGACTGCTCGACTACGAAATCCCCTGAGCCCTTCTTCGAAAATTAAAAATTATTAGGAAATTAAAACAAGTAAGAAAGCTGTAGTCGAGACTGCCCGACTACGATATCCCCTGAGCCCTTCTTCGAACGAATAATATTCCAAGAATTATTCGATTCGTTTCTGCACGCATGCAAAACCACGCGCACACATAGACGCTGATCTACGCTTGTATGCATGTGTGTGTATGCATGTGTGTAAGCATTGCAAGCGTCTTGCTGTCTCGCTACCTTGCTGCTGCGCCGCATGGATTTTGATGAGAAAACTTTGATGATTAATAATTCTGTTTCTAGATGGACAATCGTATTGATATCTTCAGATTATGATTATGATATTCATATCTATATGCTAAACCAAACTGCATGTCTCTAGTATTTGAAATGCATTTTTTTCATAATTGGGGGTGGTGGGGCGAAGTGGGGATCGGAATCCAAATTCTGACAAAAACCGAAATTGTATTGAATTAGTATCTATCTATATATATGCAGAAGACTTGGAGACTCTAACTCTAAAGATGAATTAGCTAGAATTTTATCTTCGGAAATCGACGCGTTCATACATACATACGGACGGACGGACGGACGGACAGACGGACATGGCTATATCAACTTTCCTTGTCACCCTGATCAAGAATATATATACTTTATGGGGTCTGTCACGCCTCCTTCTGCCTGTTACATACTTTTAACAAAACCATTATACCCTGATTTCCCATTTTCAATGGGTTCATAAAAAAAAAAAAAAAAAAAAAAAAAAAACACAAGTAAGAAGGCTCGAGACGGCTCGACTACGAGATCCCCTGAACCCTGCAAAAAAAAGTGATACTCTTCTTCTTTACAATCGCATGAGCGCGAGCTCTGCTAACATTTAGATATTCTTAATCTACTCTGAAAATTTCATTAAGATTATCCATCTAGAACTGGAGTTATAAGCGTCCAAAGCTCAGCCCAACCCACCCCCAAGCCACGGCAACAACTGCGCGGTTAGCAGAGCGCGCGCTTACACGTGCGTAAAGAAGAAGGTATTAGTTTTTTTTTTTTTTTTGTTCAGGGTATCTCGTAATCGAGCCGTCTCGACTAGAGCCTTCTTACTTGTTAATGATTTTATTTATTTATCCGGATTCCATTAGATTTTACTTGCTGAAAAAGACAGAGAAAAAACCTTTCCTGTAGGAAATGGAAAGTATGAGTTTTGCAGGCTGCGTTTTGGCCAAATGCCAAAATGCACCCAGTATTTTTCACAGAGCCATTGACGATGTGCTCCGAGAACAAATTGGAAAATCTCCAGAAAAGTTCCACTTTCAAAGAAAGTATAGAATATCTACGTTTCGTAATTGTAAGTAATGGTATAAAGACATGCCCAAGCAAAGTTGTAGCGATTCCTAACTACGAATTACCAACAACTTTGTTTGATCATTCCTTGGATTGGTTACTATAGAGATTTCATCAAAGACTTCGCGTCTATAGCAAAACCTATAAGTGACATCTTAAAAGGTGAAGACGGCAAAGTGAGCACCGGAAAGAGGAAAATAAAGTAGCTTTTGACCGTACAGTCATCTTGTTCGCTGAAAAAAATCCGACAAATAATCCACTTCTCAAACAGAGACTCGTTAATCGGAAGAGTAAGATGTAGTCAAAAAGGACGTCGTTAACGCAATTCATTGCGAATTATCAATATTAGCGTTCATACAACATAAACTAATAGAAACTTTTCCAACAACAATATTTCGATATATAAAGCACATACTAGTAAATGACATTGTTGACAAAAACGTACAAAAAGAAGATAAACAAGTAAGAAGGCTCTAGTCGAGACGGCTCGACTACGAGATACCCTGAACCCTGCAAGAAAGTGATACTCTTCTTCTTTACGCACGTATAAGCACGCGCTCTGCTAACCGCGCAGTTGCTCTTGTATCTTCGAAAATCAAATAGAAAAGAATATATAATAATAAAAAAGAAAGAAATAATAAAAAAAATAAAAATAAAAAAAATAAAAATAATAAAATATGAAGGGCTTAGGCGAGGCTAGAACCTCCGACACCCTAACATTCGTTGCATCTGTCTAGCCATCTACACCACGGCCCACTTAAACGGCAGAGTAGCGAAAACGAATGAAATTCGCCATATACGAAAGAAACACGAAAGCAGTAGCTGAAAATACAAATACAATTCAAAGGCAATTCTAACGGAATTCAAAAACAATTGTGATTCTTAGAATATCCACGCATAGCAACATAGAAAACAGCCCAAGACTTTTTGTGTGTATACATACATACATACATACATATGTGCACACGCATACGAAAATTGATTTGCATTGCTCAACGTTGCTTGCATTTCCATTGTTATTTTAATTGTTTTAAAATTTTTAAAATATATAATGGAATGTAATGAGAGTTCAGCACATGATCTACATATTCTATTTAACATTTTAAGTTTTTTTTAGAAATCATAACTCTTTTACAATTAGCTTTACATGCACAAATATGTACATACATATGTATGTATGATTGCAGCCACACGCTGATCTACGCTTGGACACATATACATACATACATATGTATGTATGTATGTATGTATGTACATATGTGCGCCCGCAATGCGTCTTGCTGTGTCGCTGCCTTGCTTGCTGCGCCACATGGGTTTTGAATAGAAAACTTTATGGACTAATAATTCTGTTTCTAGATGGACAATCATATTGATATGTTCAGATTAAGATTATGATATTCATATCTATATGCCAAACCAAATTGTATGTCTCTAGTATTTGAAATGCATTTTTTTCACATTTGGGGGTGGTGGGGCTAATTGGGGACCGGAATCCAAAATCTGACAAAAACCGAAATTGTATTAAATTAGTATCTATATATATGCAGAAGACTTGGAGACTCTAACTCTAAAGATGAATTAGCTAGAATTTTAAAACTGGTTCCCGATAAATTCGTTTATCGATAACTTGCCAAATATACAAGTTATCGAATTTCTGAAACAAACTCGTACTGCGCGTGCAATATACGAACCTAACACAAAAAGAATGAACTCTCTAGCTTTTGTATCTTCGGAAATCGACGCGTTCAAACATACGGACAGACGGACAGACGGACAGACGGACGGACAGACAGACGGACATGGCTATATCAACTTTTCTCGTCACCCTGATCAAGAATATATATACTTTATGGGGTCTGCCACGCCTCCTTCTGCCTGTTACATACTTTTAACAAAACCATTATACCCTGATTTCCCATTTTCAATGGGCTCAGGGTATAAAAATACTCTCTTACATGCATAGACAAATTTTCGAAATTCGCAATCGTTTAACCCATTGCTTCACGGACAATAATCGACATACAATCAGCAATTTTACTTGTAAATTTTTACCGACGTACCAAGACAATCTATTCCGATAATTAGCTCTCCATAAACTCCGAGACAATAAAGTCACTACTAACTGTTGTGGAAATGATCTCGAACAAAACTTATCAATTCATTGTATCATTGTATTGTGTAAGATCAGTTGTGGTGTTTCATAATTTGTACGTTATTGGAAGAAGACGACGGTGTTCTTGCCGTGTGTGAAGGTGTTTTGACGTGTCCGACACAGGAGTCTGCAACGTATGAAAGAGACTCGAAAAGGTTTTTGAAAGCTGATAAGACTGCAAGAAAAATAATCATTAATTCTATCGAGAGAAGACCAATGGAATTGATTGTGAGCTGCAAAACAGCTAGAGAAATGTGGGTGAAATTAAATTCTGTATATGATATGAAATCAGAAGAAAATTTATCCGCTATTCAGAAACAGTTTTTTGATTTCGAATGCATTGAAAGTGAGAGTGTGGACTATAATATTTCAAAGTTCGAAGTTTTGTGGAACAAGATGAAAAATCTTGGAAGTGCTGTGCCTGAAACCATGTTAATGTCGCGAATCCTATCGTCTTTGCCTCGGAAGTTTGACTATTTTCATAGTGCGTGGGATTCGGTCGAGGACAGTAAAAGAACTTGAATAATTTGACGAGTCGTTTACTGACAGAAGAAGTAAGGTCAAAAGAACAAGAAGTGGTATCCGAAGAGTCAACAGCGTTAGTTGCAGGCAACAGACAAAATAAAAGTGACCACGAAAATAAGAAGCAAACTATAAAATGTTATAATTGTGGCGTGATGGGACATCTGAAGAAAGACTGCTACAGGTGTTATATATGAAAGAAGAAAGGCAACAAGAGCAACAACTGTTACCAAAGGAGAAATGGTGAAAATGATCAAGTTGAATCATCGAGGAAAGGATTGATTGCAAGCAGGGACGGCAGAGAAAGTGAGGTGCGGGTGATCGACTCAGGAGTTTCTGATCACATGTCAAGGCGTCGAGGCTGGTATTCTGCATATAAAGAATTGGAGCCCCTGAAGACAGGCGTAGGTGATGGTAAAATTATCAAGCCGCACGGAAACACAAATCTCAAAATGGGTGGCGGAGATTTTTATTTGAAAAAAGCATGGCATCCGCACACTATGAAGAACAAGAGTGCGCTCACTGCAAAGACACCCAGTAGCAGTGGTGGTGGCAGTACCACGATGAATGTGAATAGTCAACATCTGGAGGAGCTGCAGAAAGAGCTGGTGGAGTATCGAGAATTGGCGAACAATCGGTCACAGGAGCTTGATAAGATAAATGCCACGCATCGTGAAACGCTCAAGGAAGTCGAGAAGCTTAAAATGGATATCAGCCAGCTACGTGCATCGGTCATCGTGGAGACGACAGAGTATAAGTGCTTGCAATCGCAGTTCTCCGTGCTGTATAACGAATCCATGGAGATCAATACGATGCTGAATGAGACGCGTAACCAGTTGCAGACGAGCAAGAATCAGCATCTGTGCGAGATCAAGGCAAGGCGTAAAGTTGAAGATGCGAATGCAATTTGTGAGGCGATTGTGCATGAAAAGGAGCGCGTTTGGAAAGCGGTACAAGTTAAAACAAGAGGAGCAACGCAAGCTGGATGATCTGCGCAGGAAGATCAATGAGGAGCGGGATCGTGAAGAACTGCAGCGCGAGTATCAGTTGGTTTGCCGCGATCTGAAGCAATGCCAAATACAAGCCGATTTGTTAAAACAGACAATACTAGATGAGCGCGAAGAAATGCAGCAGCTGAGTGAACAAGATAAGAATCAGAAGAAAATATTGCACAAGTATCAGAGTGAGCTACTGGCATCACGGATCTACTACGCGAACTAGAGTCTGAGCGTCGCTCCATGAAGGCGGTTATCAATGAATGGGAAAAGCGAAAACAATTCATAGAGCAGGTGAACATACAGCGCAAGACAATGGAAGATCCGCTGGAATCACGACGTAAGCTGATGGAGAACCAAGTGAAACTAAAGGAAATCCATCGCATACTCAAGACGGAACAGGAACAGGCAACGAATCGCAACAAAAAGAAAAAGAAGAGCAAAAAGGGCGACGATAGCGATGATAGCAACGAGGATCTGGGTAGAAAGCTGGCCAAACTGATGAAAAATCTGAAAGATGAGAGCACAAATGAGGATTTCAAGCTGGACAAACTGCTGGCTGACCAGTATCGTATGTTGAACAATGGAGCAAACTTGAATGCATACAGCGATGTGGAGAAAGCGAAACCACAATCAGGTGCAGAAAGCGAAGCTGGTACCTCGTTGGGCGAGGAAAAACCCTCCGTGGCAGCAGATGACATTAATTCGAAACCCAACTATGTGTACATCAACACGGGCGACGATGATAATATGGTGGTGCAGTTCGTCTTAGTTTTGTGGATGGGCAAGCGGGAGCTGATACCCGAACTACCGAAAGTTAAAACACCAAGGCTTAAGAAAGGTGAGGTAGAAATCAAGGAGGAAGCAGAAGCTGAAACGGAAAATAAGGCCGAAGATAAAGAAGCTGCTGAGAAAGGTGAGAATAAATCAGAAAAGGCGGAAGAAGAAACCATGAAAGTGGATGAAGATAAGCCAACAGAGGAAACGAAAGCTTAAGCCGAAAGCAAAATGCAAGCAGATGAAATCGAAGAGCAAGAATAAATCAAAGCATTGGAGCAGTAGCAATAGCAGTGATGTCAAAGGAGAGCAGAGAGAAATTAGGAATTAAGAGTTAAGAATAAAATTTTATGGATATGTTGAGTTTTGAGGGAGGGTGTTGTGGAAATGATCTCGAACAAAACTCATCATCATCATCATCTTTTGTAGTAATGAGCATTTGACAGTTGTTGGCTGTTCGAACATTTTCTCTAGAATAAGAAAACGAAAACGAATGTTCCGGATTGTGTACATACATACAGAAAAGCAAGCATAAAAGCATACGAAGAAAACATACAGAACAATCTATATGTAAGAGAAGCAGCATTCGAAGGAGACATCCAGAACCTTCTACATATAAAGGAATAAGTATAAAAGCATGCTGCACATCGATTCATTGTATCATTGTATTGTGTAAGATCAGTTGTGAACGTGTCGGCACTTTCAATTAAGTAAAGAAGACGTCGCGTAGTGTACTTGTTACTTATAATTTAATTTTATTAAAATAAACTTATTGTGTTGCACCTACATTTAAAAACTGCGTTTTTGATTTGTTTCAATAAAATCCTCAACACTAACCAATCAGTATAACATCCAAACCGTAAATTCCATAGCACCCTCAGTGAGATCGTGAGATCAGTGAGGTGAAACAATACATGATAGACAATTTCATTTTACATTTTTTGATTATTTATGATTATTTATGTTATGTTATGTTATCGATGGAACTATGAACAAAAGCAAAATCCTTAATGATCATGCTTTTCCCTGTGGGGATGAACTGATCGGAGAAGCATTTTATTTTCCAGCAAGACAACGCGCCATGCCATAAGGCAAAACTTATTTCAAATTCTTTAAGTGAAATAGGTCTTAATGTCCTAGATTGGCCAACTCAGAGTCCTGATATAAGTATAATTGAAAACCTATCGGCTCCTAGAGTTATTAGTGCTAAGGCAGGATATATTTTTTATTAACTTTGAGAAACATTAAGTGGAAACATAAAATTTTGTGAACTTTTGCATTATTTTTCATATGTAAAAATACTTTTGCCACCGTACATTTTTATTATACCCTACCCTTATTTCCAATTTTCAACGGGCTCAGGGTATAAAAAACACAAATACATATTTACAGACGGCTCGCTAAAATACAACACTGCAACATTCGACATTACCATCGAAACAGTAATAAGTAACAAGTAAGAAGGCTCTAGTCGAGAAGGCTCGATTACGAGATACCCTGAACCCAAAAAAGGTGATACTCTTCTTCTCTACGCACTCATAGGCGCGCTCTGCTAACCGCGCAGTTGCTGGCATGGCTTGGGGGTGGGTTGGACTATTCTTTGAACGCTTATAACTCCATTTCTAGATGGACGATCTTAATCTTAATCTTGCAGAGTAGATTAAGAGTATCTAAATGTACTTATGTGCCAAATTTCAAGTCTCTAGTATTTGAAATGCTTTTTTTTCAAATTGGGGGCGAAGAAGGCGTGGCATCCAAAATCCGAAAATAACAATCTGCGTATTCATGGAAATGGAAACGAATTTTCGATAATTTTATTTAATTAATTTTATCGATAATTTGGAAATGGGATGAGTTATCGAAAAAAAAAAACAAAATAAACTCGTACTGCGTAACTAACATACGAGTGTTCATGTGAAATTTCAGCTCACTAGCTTTGGCAGTTTCCGAAATCTCGACGTTCCTACGGACGGACGGACAGCCGGACAGCCGGACAGCCGGACAGGGCTCAATCAACTTATTTTTTTTGCTGATCAAGATCTCGTTCTGCCTGTTACATACATTTTAACAACCATTATACCCTGAATTCCCATTTTCAATGGGTTCAGGGTATACAAACAGAAATTCCTCAAGAACGAATTAACTCAAATTCTCAAACTCAACATAGAACGGTGCAGCCCATGGTACCAACAGCTAAACTAAATCCTAGCACACACAGCAAGCTATTAAAAAAATGTAAACAAATAAGAACGAATAATATTCCAATTATTCGATTCGTTTCTGCACGCGTAACAAAATATACATGCACATACACGCACACGATATACGCTTGTAGACATGTATGTATGTGTGTACGCATTGGCGTAGGAGAAAGGAAAGATAATGTATTAAATATTATACAAATTACAATTTAATGCATTATATTATGTATATGGGATTTGCATCTGTGTGTGTGTTTATAAATTCATATTGCTCAGGAACAGAAAAGTCTGCTCAAGTTTAAGGAAGAATTTTGTGAATTTAAATTTTAGTTTTTTTGCAAAACTTTTCTGTTATCGCTTCCATTTAACTTTTGAAACATTTTCTTCCTGTGCTGCGCTTTCATTTGTTATACCCTTAACAAATTAAAATGGGAATAATGGTTTTGTGAAAAAAAAAATATATATATATATATATATATATATATATATATATATATATATCGAACAAGTAGTATTAATATGTTGAGGCGCACTGTAACCGTGCTTACTACCTACTCGCATATTTTCCCTTGTCTGTATGCCTTCGTACTTATGCGTGTG
Source organism: Drosophila buzzatii (assembly GCA_035045845.1). Classification (NCBI taxonomy): domain Eukaryota; kingdom Metazoa; phylum Arthropoda; class Insecta; order Diptera; family Drosophilidae; genus Drosophila; species Drosophila buzzatii. Next base: position 73,693 of record JAWNOS010000094.1, on the reverse strand, counting down.
GTTGTAGTGTCGGTGTGTAATAAGGTTGCATGTGTGTGGTTGTAGTTTTCGGGTTTTTTCTAAGAAATAATTTAATCATATTGCATCAGCCAATATTTGAGCTATGATTGGTTCTTTGCATTTTGTCGCTTTAAGAAGTACCGTTTTAGCGAGACGGCAACGCTACAACGCTGTCGTCGAGTGTAGTTCGGTGTAAGACACGCACAAGAAGTGTGCGTCTCGAGTCAGTCATTGTTAGAACTCGAGTGCGACCGAAACTCGCTGCGCTAACAAAATGGAAAAGAATAGTAATCCGACATATACATATATATATATATGAGCGATGTGTTATTGATGCTGAGGGCAGTAATGTTTAGAGAGTAGAAGCACTAACCATACAACACATAGACTGGACAACTGGAACAAATTAATGTGCACACTTATTTTTTGACATTAGAACCCCATCAACTTCGTATTTGCTCGGGTTTTTACTTTTCGGGTCGGAAGTGAAAAATTGATGATGGCAAAATCATTCCGCTTCGAGCGCTCGACGGTGACGGTCGATATTCCAAAAAGGAATGACATGTGCCGCTCTTTCCCTTGCTCTCTTTCTGCCCTATGTTTTTTACTCTCTGCTATCTTCTCACAAAAATATATGTATGCTAGCACAAACAGCAAGCAGCTCACAAAAATTGAAATTTCTTCTCGACGCGATCCCATTGGTTCCCTTCTGAGCGAATGGTATACCGAATTCTTAAACGGCTTTGTCATGCTCATGCAAAATGTTAGCGTTTTCATGATTATTTTTGGAAAGGGTATGAAAGTGTTCATGTGCATAAACAATACTATTTCCCGATGACCATACACACACACACATTTACACTTCCTCGCTATATGTGTAGGCATTTATGTGCTTGTGTGCAATATGCTTGCTGCCTGTAGCAGTTGACGATCGTTCGGTTGGGTAGCGATGTGAGCTTGCATACACATACACATTTACACTTCCTTGCTATATGTGTAGGCATTTATGTGCCTGTGTGCAATATTCTTGCTGCATGTAGCAATTCTAATTCCGGGAGTGAAAAATTGCTGATGGCAAAATCATTCCGCTTCGAGCGCTCGATGGTGACGGTCGATATTCCAAAAAGGAATGACATGTGCCGCTCTTTTCCTTGCTCTCTTTCTCTTTCTGCCCTGTTTTTTACTCTCTGCTATTTTCTCACAAAAATATATGTATGCTAGCACAAACAGCAAGCAGCTCACAAAAATTGAAATTTCTTCTCGACGCGATCCCATTGGTTCCCTTCTGAGCGAATGGTATACCGAATTCTTAAACGGCTTTGTCATGCTCATGCAAAATGTTAGCGTTTTCATGAATATTTTTGGAAAGGGTATGAAAGTGTTGATGTGCATAAACAATACTATTTCCCGATGACCATACACACACACATTTACACTTCCTCGCTATATGTGTAGGCATTTATGTGTTGTATGGTTAGTGGTAGAAGTGAACAGTGCACTCGAGGTTATTCGCCATACGCAATTGCCAAAGTAATAATGTCTGCCGGCCAAGCGAACAATAATAGTAGCACTCTGACATCAGAAGTGGGATTCGGCTCGCTATCTAATGAAAAATGAATCGTGGCGAGTGTTAATGGAAATGCAAAATACAAATTTTGTCGAACTGGTAAATAATAATACAGTTGTGCTGTCAACATTTAACGTAGATCCTCTTGGCGCTGACGCGTCAGCGTGGTGTGCTGCGGCGAATATAATCTGGACAGAAAAGAACATGAAATGCAGTGCGTTGGCGATGGCAGCGATGCGTGCAGCGTTGGAAGACAGTGCGTCGCAATGACATTTTTAAATGTTATCCGGAATGTTTATTGACAAAAAATAAGATAAGTGCTAATTGGTAGTAGAATTAACAATGTAATGTTGCAAGGTATTGGAAATGACAGTATTGAAAGTACGTGGCAACTTTTGTTGATAAAAAAAAGTATGTTTTTGGTGGCAAACTTTTTGAAGACGCTGAAGTTTTGGGGAAAAAAGCAACGTTATATGATTCTTCACAAAAAAAAAAAATAATAATAATAATAATAATAAAAAAATAAAAATAAAAATAAAAAAATTGTTGAATTGCTCAGTATATAAGAAGCGGAGGGGAAGCAATGTATTTTTTGAAGAAGCCTGAATTTTTGCTGCCCGTTGTTTTTGAATTTTTACCGCGATTGGATTTTCAAAGGGGTCACATTTAAATGGAAGATAGCTGATTTGGCAACACTAATATTTCTAGTACATTACAAATAGTTAGTAACGTAAAACTTAATAACCATGGTATAGAAATGTTATTTGATTGTTTGGGCGATGAATATTTGAAAAATAACACTGTGAAGAAAAGGAAGAGAAATGCTTTCGCAGGGTTTTCGTATCGTTATATTACCTAGAAAATTTGAAATTATTAGATCAAAATCTGTAAACTGTTGTTCAACTGATGATATATTTTCCATGTTGAATTCTGATCTAGTCGGTGATGCATTACACAATTTATCAATTAAATGGTCTAGAGTCAGCACAGTGAAATGAAAATTAAATTAGTACGCCATACAGACTTAGCCCAAATGAGAGAGAATTGGTACGCAACAAGAATCCAACGATATTAGTGAACAGTCTATAGTGAATACATTGAAAAACAATTCTCTTGCCGTAGACATTGCAAAAACTTATGAGTTAAGAGCAGGAATAATCTATCGAAAAATTCAGAAAAATTGTACAACTCGATCTTTGCCAATTGTTCCAAGAGCATTCCGATGGTCCTTAATAAACCAGATTAACGAGTCAATCATGCACTTAGGTTGGGAGAAAACCTTTGATAGGGTCTACTGCTTTGAAAACATGTAGAAGTGTATACGAAAATTTGTTGAAAACTGTATTACTTGTAAAACGTCAAAGTCATCTTCAGGTAAAATTTAGGCTAGACTTCATACAATACCAAAGGTCGATACACCTTGGCATACGATTCACATAGACATAACATGAAAGCTGAGTGGCAAATCGGATCAAAAAGAGTATCTTATTGTCCAAGTGGACGCTTTTACTAAATTTGTCTATTTAACACTCACCCCTAAGATTTATGCTGACAATTGCATAGGGGCTTTGACATCGGCTATATCTTTGTTTGGAGTACCAAACCGCAAAAAAGCAGATCAAGGCTGGTGTTTTGAAAGTTAGGCTAGACTTCATACAATACCAAAGGTCGATACACCTTGGCATACGATTCACATAGACGTAACATGAAAGTTGAGTGGCAAATCGGATCAAAAAGAGTATCTTATTGTCCAAGTGGACGCTTTTACTAAATTTGTCTATTTAACACTCACCCCTAAGATTGATGCTGACAATTGCATAGGAGCTTTGACATCGGCTATATCTTTGTTTGGAGTACCAAACCCCAAAAAAAAGCAGGTCAAGGCAGGTGTTTTGAAAGTTCTAAATTTAGTGAGTTTTGTCCTCAACAAAAAAATATGTTTGCATTTATTTGCAACAGGTACAAGTATGAAGTAGGACATTTTGTGTTTACCTCTGCAAATAGCTGAATTATTAGATGGAGATAGATGTATTCTAAGGTCATTGACAAATAATAGAATATACAAATATGCTCACGATGATATAAGGAAGTTGCCAGAAGGTCATGTACCAGTTGAACTAGAAGGTTGTGATGAATGATGTTGATAAAGAAGCTGTTGAAAGAGACAGTATGAGAAAGATGTTGAAAGAGACAGTATGAGAAAACTGTTGAAAGAGACAGTATGTAATGATTGAGAATGAAACTGTTGAAAGGGGCAGTATAAAATAATTGAGAAACTGTTGAAAGAGGCAGTATAAAATATTTGAGAAACTGTTGAAAGAGACAGTATGAAATAACTGTTGCAAGAGACAGTATAGATGCCTGAAAGGCTGCTAAGAAATGGTCATAATGCAAACACAAGTGCAAAACTAATGTTTTGATCATGGCGTGCATCGCATAAGATCATGTGTAAAGAAACTAGTTGGCTTTATGATAATGAATGAGACTGTATGGATACCTGAAAAGTTGTATGATTGATAGCGCAAAATTAATGTAAAGCGAAACCAAAGTGGTTTGTGATAATGAAGTAAAACACAAAGAAAGCTGAGTTAAATAGTAATTAGGACTGAGCCTAGAAGAGGAAGATAAAATTTTGTATGAGGCTGTGACGTGATAACTGTTATAATCAAGAAACTTATAATATAAATGAAGTGATTAATGCAGCAAGGCATTTTTGTGGAATTACACGAGGTCGTGTTATGGTCAGTATGGCCGAGGTGGTTCAGTAAAATCTACAAAGAATAATTGTCAGACAAGGGGTGACCGTCCAAGTGAAACGATAAACAAAATAATAATAATAATAATGATATAATAAATAAAAAATGGATTAATATAGATTGACTAGCGAAAGATTATTATTTAAAGTTAAATAAGTGAAATATTGAAACATTATTAATTATGTAATACGATTATTAAAGAATAAATGTTAAAGGCTTTATAAAAGAAGTGTTCAATTGAATATTCTTCAAATGTTGAGTACACGAGGACGTGTAAGTGTCAGTATGGCCGTGTCGAGGCGTAATTAGTAAACGGCACTGTAGTAGAACATATTTGACAATTGGTGAATGCGCTTTGCTTCGTTTTTCGCCATATGGTCAGCGTAGTTCGATTCAAATATGCAGAAATGTTGCGAAAGGTTCTAGTGGCGTACGTGACCAAATAAGGTTTGAAGGAGGTTGGAAAAAAGAGTTGCACAGGAGATAATTGTTGTGCGTGCAATCTTGAGTCACTGAAAAGATCGCTATGTGTTCTAATAAAATAGATAATGTGTGAGCGATGTGTTATTGATGCTGAGGGCATTAATGTTTAGAGAGTGGAAGTGAACAGAGCACTCGAGGTTATTCGCCATTCGCAATTACCAAAGTAATAATGTCTGCCGGCCAAGCGAACTATAATAGTAGCACTCTGACATATATTTATAAACATATACATATGTCAGAGTGCTACTATTATAGTTCGCTTGGCCGGCAGACATTATTACGTTGGTATATATATATATATATATATATATATATATGTATATATATATAGCAATATGTACAGCTCGCGGTTTGGAAGCAATAACGAGATAAAAGTGAGGCCCTTAGCAACAACATATTAGCAAATGTATCAAATTGCAATTATGACCATAATATTACAACAATATATGTCTATATACACACAGTTTTATATATGGATAGTATGTCTACGCAATATACATATATTTATATAAACATTTCTCTAATATATATCTGCATTTGTATGTGTGTGTGTGTGTGTGTGTGTGTCTCGTCGTCTGTTGACTAAGTGGCCACCCCTCCCGTATTGCCAAGTCCCCCCTACGCGCTCTTAGTCAGTTGTGTCTGCCAATCCCGTAGGTTCGCTTAGGCGCCAAAGTGCTCCTTGTCCTGATCGATGGTTGCAAACTCGTAGCTGCCACGCCAATCGAATTGCAAATAGTAATCGTGATGCACCCAGAGTGATTTACGATGCGACACAGTGAAGAGGGTAATGTCGCCTCAAGGCATTGACGGACACAGCGTTGGTGCACTCGTCAAGAATGGCGAACTGGGGCTTATGGTAGAAGAGACGGGCCATGGCAATGCGCTGCTTCTCGCCGCTAGAGAGCACATCGGGGATAAATGATCTGATCGCGCAAGCTGCTCAATGTCATGTACGGTTGCTGGGGAATGTAGAGGAGTTTGCTACGCGATGATTTTGTGGCAGTGGCATCGGACCCGCCGTTCTGCGTAATGCTATTGCCATTGACCATGGTGCGTTAGGTAGGTTCCCTTGTTGAGATCGCTCAGCACCTTGATCAGCTTACACGCACAAGTGCATATGCTCCTAATCAAAACCTATTCTACGCAGTTAATGGAGCGAGTGCGCTTAGCCTACAATACTGTGGGCACTTAATTGTTAAAAAAGTTGTCTTGTAGATGGCATCTAGTATTTAAAAAACCTTTTTTGCAAATTCATGTAAAGGCAATGTCATATCCAAAATCTATATATTACATTAGTGTACATATTTACATAGTCCCCGCATTCACTACACGACCCTAACATAGAAAATCTCCATCTCAGGGTATAATTGTTTTGTGAAAATGTATGTAACAGGCAGAAGGAGACGTCACACATTATTTTTAGCTTCTGCAACTTTAAAAGCATTTTTTAGTTGTTTCTGCTACTCAAACGCACAGGGTTTTTCGTATTCTATGATCTATGCTGAAGCAAACAAAAAAAGAATTAGCAAGAATAACTGTAAAATGCCAAAAATAGAGGCATTTGAACTGATGCTTATGTGTTTGCAAAAGTATTTACACACATTTTTGATGCGTCAAAAGTATTTACACATAACTTTATTATAATATTTTCTTTGGATTTTGTGGGGAAATTTCAGATTTTTTTTTTTTAAATTAATAACTAATAATAATTATCAATAACTAATATTCCGTGATTCCAGTTTTGCCATCAATAACTGCCTGTAATCTGGCTGGAATCGATTCAACTAAGCGGCGCGCATAGCCAATATCCATTTTCTCCCAAATTTCTTTGACTTCCTCTATCGATTGTTCTCTGACCCTTGATGAATGACCAAACATTTTCAATAACATTTAGGTCAGGGCTCTGGGCAGGCCAGGGAAGAACAGCTATTTTTATATCCTTTAAGAACTTGGTTGCACTGATCCCTTGTGCCTATGGATCATTGTCTTGTTGCAGAATCCAGTCGCCGATAGGAAATAGCCGGTCTCCAGAAGCAAAAGCATGATTGGTGTTAGTTAGTGATGCTATAATACGTCGGAGGTTAAAGGATATCGACATTCGAACCTGCGTAGTACGCAAAACTACACACATTTCCGAAGCTAACAAAGCAAAACGTCTCTCATTTGCATTGGAATATTCAAAAGCCTAAAGAGTTTTGGACAGATGAGGTTGCTTTTCAGATCCAGGGCTCGTATTTTAACCAATTTATGCATTTACGAAAAAAAGGAAAAGAAACAAGTAGAAAGCTGTAGTCGAGACTGCCCGACTACGATATCCCCTGAGCCCTTCTTCGAACGAATAATATTCCAAGAATTATTCGATTCGTTTCTGCACGCATGCAAAACCACGCGCACACATAGACGCTGATCTACGCTTGCATGCATGTATGTGTGTATGCATGTGTGTAAGCATTACAAGCGTCTTGCTGTCTCGATGCTTTGCTGCTGAGCCGCATGGATTTTGATGAGAAAACTTTGATGATTTATAATTCTGTTTCTAGATGGACAATCGTATTGATATCTTCAGATTATGATTATGATATTCATATCTATATGCTAAACCAAACTGCATGTCTATAGTATTTGAAATGTTTTTTTTTTCATATTTGGGGGTGGTGGGGCGAAGTGGGCACCGGAATCCAAAATCTGACAAAAACCGAAATTGTATTAAATTAGTATCTATATATATGCAGAAGACTTGGAGACTCTAACTCTAAAGATGAATTAGCTAGAATTTTATAACTGGTTCCCGATAAATTCGTTTATCAATAACTTTGCAAATATACAAGTCATCGAATTTCTGAAACAAACTCATACTGCGCGTGCAATATACGGACCTAACACAAAAAGAATGAGCTCTCTAGCTTTTGTATCTTCGGAAATCGAAACGTTCATACATACGGACGGACGGACGGACGGACGGACATACGGACATGGCTATATCAACTTTTCTCGTCACCCTGATCAAGAATATATATACATTATGGGGTCTGCCACGCCTCCTTCTGCCTGTGACATACTTTTAACAAAACCATTATACCTTGATTTCCCATTTTCAATGGGCTCAGGGTATAAAAAGCAGTTCAACCGATTAATAGATTTGGTGGAGGCACAGTGATGTTCTGGGAATGTATGAGCTATTACGGATTTGGAAATTTTCCAATAGAAAGCACTCTCAATCAGTCCGGATATCTTTTGATACTAAACAATCATGCTTTTGCTTCTGGGGACCGGCTATTTCCTATCGACGACTGGATTCTGCAACAAGACAATGATCCATGCCACAAGGGATCAGTGCAACCAAGTTCTTAAAGGATATAAAAATGGCTGTTCTTCCCTGGCCTGCCCAGAGCGCTGACCTAAATGTTATTGAAAATGTTTGGTCATTCATCAAGGGTCAGAGAACAATCGATAGAACCCGGAAACGCGATGATACGATCAAGGAAGTCAAAGAAATTTGGGAGAAAATGGATATTGGCTGTGCGCGCTGCTTAGTTGAATCGATTCCAGCCAGATTACAGGCAGTTATTGATGGCAAAGGTGGAATCACGGAATATTAGTTATTGATAATTATTATTAGTTATTAATTTAAAAAAAAAAATTCTGAAATTTCCCCACAAAATCCAAAGAAAATATTATAATAAAGTTATGTGTAAATACTTTTGACGCATCAAAAATGTGTGTAAATACTTTTGCAAACACATAAGCATCAGTTCAAATGCCTCTATTTTTGGCCTTTTACAGTTATTCTTGCTAATTCTTTTTTTGTGTGCTTCAGCATAGATCATAGAATACGAAAAACCCGTTACCTGTGCGTTTGAGTAGCAGAAACAACGAAAAAATGCTTTCAAAGTTGCAGAAGCTAAAAATAATGTGTTGTGTAAATACTTTTGACCACCCCTGTATATATGTTCTTGATCAGCAGAAAAAAATAAATTGATCTAGCCCTGTCCGTCTGTCCGTATGAACGTCGAGATTTCGGAAACTATAAAAGCCAGAGAGCTGAAATGTCACATGAACACTTGTATGTTAGTTACGCAGTACGAGTGTATTTTGTTTTTTTTTTTTTTTATACCCTGAGCCCATTGAAAATGGGAAATCAGGGTATAATGGTTTTGTTAAAAGTATGTAACAGGCAGAAGGAGGCGTTGCAGACCCCATAAAGTATATATATTCTTGATCAAGGTGACGAGAAAAGTTGATATAGCCATGTCCGTCTGTCCGTCCGTCCGTCCGTATGTATGAACGCGTCGATTTCCGAAGATGCAAAAGCTAGAGAGTTCATTCTTTTTGTGTTAGATCCGTATATTGCACGCGCAGTACGAGTTTGTTTCAGAAATTCGATAACTCGTATATTTGCAAAGTTATCGATAAACGAATTTATCGGGAACCAGTTATAAAATTTTAGCTAATTCCTCTTTAGAGTTAGAGTCTCCAAGTCTTCTGCATATACATAGATACTAATTTAATACAATTTCGGTTTTTGTCAGATTTTGGATTCCGGTCCCCACTTCGCCCCACCACCCCCAAATATGAAAAAAATTCATTTAAAATACTAGAAACATGCAGTTTGGTTTAGCATATAGATATGAATATCATAATCATAATCTGAAGATATCAATACGATTGTCCATCTAGAAACAGAATTATTAATCATCAAAATTTTCTCATCAAAACCCATGCGGCGCAGCAACAAAGCAGCGAGACAGCAAGACGCTTGCAATGCTTACACACATGCATACAAGCGTAGATCAGCGTCTATGTGCGCAGGTTTTACATGCGTGCACAAACAAATCGAATTAATCTTGGAATATTATTCGTTCGAAGAAGGGCTCAGGGGAATTCGTAGTCGAGCAGTCTCGACTACAGCTTTCTTACTTGTTTTTTTTTTTTTATAACTCATCCCATTTCCAAATTATCGATATCGAACAATTTTCTTTGGTTTTTTCGAATGTATATATTTAGATAGATATTATGAATACGCGTATAATGTAATTTTCAGATTTTGGATGCCACGCCCTTTCCGCCCACAATTTGAAAAAAAAAAAAAAACATTTTAGATACTAAAAACTTAATTTGTCAAATAGTCATAAGCGTCCAAACTTCAGCTCAACCCACTTCTAAACCACGATAGCAACTGTTCGGTTAGCAGATCGCGCGCTCATACGTTCGTAAAGAAGAAGAGTATTAGTTTCTTTTTGCAGGGTGCAGGGTATCTCGTAGTCGTCTCTACTAGAGCCTTCTTGTTATAGATGGAAATAAATATATACATAGACTGACTACGCAGTGGATGAATTGACTATGTTTGGCTTCATCGATTAGGTTACTGTCCTTACAAAAAAAATATTTATATCTAATTCGCAATATGGATTTTCTTTATATTAAAGATTCAATTCATACCTGTTGAATATATGGTCGATTTTGGTAAGTTAGCAACATCTCGTCGGAACGTCGATAAATTTTGTGTAAACCTTAAAATGATAGAAAAAAATGTGTTTAGTATTGCAGCATTTCCTCGAAAACGATTGCAATATGTATGTGTTAAGTATGAAAACACCCTGTCCTTAAATTACTTAAAATACTGATTTAAAAGGACTTTTTTTTTAATTTTATAATGCATTATAGCCTATAATTATATACCTATAGTTTATAGGTAATATGAAATTTAAATTAAATTATCATCTGTGTTAATTAGGCAAAAATATGTAATTCCCCCATTACTAGCCACAATTGGGCAATACAAATCTTAAGCTTTGTTAAGACACAGATTTATAGTTTAAAGGGAAATGCAGTAATATACGACCGATTACCGATTAACAAATAAATTAAATGTAATAATCTTAAATTACAAGAAATAAACAAGTAAGAAGGTTGCAGTTAGGCGCAACTAACTGCGAGAGACTGTGTTCCTGTAGGTGCCGTTTATTTATTTAATAAACATTTAATAATCGAAATAGTATTTCGGCAATTTTTTTTTTTTTTTTTTTTTTTTGTTGGGCTGAGGTAGGTAAAAATGCTTTATGCACCGTCAGACAGGTCGTCACTCTGCTGGTGTGTCGGACTGCATGACTGCTTACCGACTAAAAAAAACCTCCTCTTCTAGGGCTAAATTCCACCTTGGAACCGGGAACTATCTCGCATTAACCTTCAAGGTGGCGCCCTCAAATATGCTCTATCTGAGCGTTACCCTCTCTGTGCCTGCGTCCAGGTCATACTTCTTCCGCCGCAGAACATTTTTGGCGAAGTCACACACTTTTTTCCAGGCATCTATGCTGCTGCACATTTTCTGTACTATTGTGTCTATTTCGGCAATTGAATTGTGAATTTTTCGGTCGTTACTTTAGTTTTGTCAAAAGGCGCTCTAGCCGTGCCTTATTTGGTTTTAGTTAACGTAACGCGTGTCAAGGCAGTGGCGCTGGTGTCAAGCGGTATGCAAGCCGCACTTAGGTGCGAGGGTTCGAATCCCGCATTGAACTTTTTTTCCAAACATTTTTATTTTTTCATTTCTTTTATATTTGTGTATTTTATATTATTATATTTATAATAAAATTGTTGTTGCCAGCGCCAATTGATAATAAGATATTTATAAACATATACATATGAGTCGTGCTTTTCGGATTTGCCACGCTGCGTGGCAAGCAATTTTTCTATGCATGCATATATGTATACATGTGTAAACTGCTGTTTATAAGTGTATACACATCCAAGTGTGTATACATTATTTTGTTTCATCACAAGCTGCTGATCAGTTCATCAGCTGTGAATTTACTTAGTTTTAGCTGACGATTACATGTTATTCTAAAATGACCTGGGTTCGAATCCCGCTGGAAACTTTTTGTTTCGATTAATAGAAAACTTATAAATTTTATTTCTTATATATTAAATTAAATAATATTTGTGGGCGTAGGCGCACAATTTTTGGCCAGGTCTTAGAGAGCCGAGGCTAACATAACTGCAAAATTTGGTGCTTACATTCCAACAATGCGAAAATTATAGGGTATTTTTCGATATGCCACGCCCCAAAGAGGCTGAAAAATTATTTTTGGGTCATAGAGGAGGGCATTAGTAACGCAACCATCCAATTTTCAAGCTTCTAGCTCTAAAACTGTAAGAGATATTAACTTTTGCGGTTTGCCACGCCCCCTGGGGGGATAGATATATCTACCATAGCTTATTGGTCTTGGGTTGTCAACCCGAGTATAGATGCCAAATTTCAAGTCTCTAGTGTGAATAGTGTTCAATATATAGCACAATTTGAAAATGCAGTATATATTCAGGTCCGATTTGCCACGCCCCCAATGGGCGTCGATATATCCTCCATAGCTTTTTGAACTTGGGTTGTCACCGCGAGTATACATTCCAAATTGCAACTTCCTGGCCTATGGACGGAAGAGTTTTCCAATTTGCCACGCCCCTAGTGGGCGGATCGGGAAAATTTGTAAACTTTATAATTCGGGAGCATATATGTGTATATGCCAAATTTCAAGTCTCTAACTCTAATAGCGCCGAAAAATATTGCGTTCATACATACAACATACATTGCAACATACATTCATGTATACTCCCAAATTATAAAGTGTAAAAATTTTCCCGATCCGCCCACTAGGTGAGTGCAAAACCGGAAAATTGTTGTGCCCGTATTGTGCCAGTATTCATACCAGTTGATGAGCTAGAGAGTTGCAATTTGGAATGTATACTCTTGGTGATAAACCAAGTTCAAAAAGCTATGGCGGATATATGTATCTACGCTCATTGGAGGCGTGGCAATTCGGGAGAATCCTATCTTCTACACCTTTAAAGCTAGAACACTGAAATTTGGCATGTGAGTTTGTGTAATGATTCTATCTATTAAAAAGTTATTTGTCTACGCCCATAGGGGGCGTGGCAAATCGGACCTAAATATATACTGATTTTTCAAATTCTGCTATACTTTGAACATTATTGGCACTAGAGACTTGAAAGGTCAATAAGCTATGGTGGATATATCTACGCCCCCAGGGGGCGTGAAAAACCGCAAAAATTTATATCTCCTACAGTTTTAGAGCTAGAAGCTTAAAAATTGGATGGTTCAGTTACTAATGTCCTCTTGGCGTGGTAGTTATGTTAGCCTCGGCTCTTTCTAAGAACTGGCAAAAAATTATGCGTCTATGCCCACTTGGAGCGTGGGAAATCGGCAAAGAAGTTTGTTGTGGGTTGTGCATAATACATGAATATAATAGTTTGTAGTAATTGCTAAGATGGCAGAAAGCATTTTAACATTTTGAATTTTGAATTTTGGACGCTTATAATTTCACTTCTAAATAGACGATCTTCATGAAATTTTCAGCATATATTAAGATTATCTAAATGTATCTATGGGGCAAATTGAAAGTCTCTAGTATTTGAAATGAGTTTGAGCTGGCATCCAAAATCTAAAAATTACAAAATTTGTGTGTCCATAATATCTATCTAAATATACAAATTTGAAGTCTCTAGTAAATTAATTTTCTATTTTTTATCGATATTTGGAAATGGGATGAGTTATCAAATAAACAAAATAAACTCACTACGTAACTAACATACGAGTATTCATGTGAAAATTCAGTACTCTAGCTTTTGCAGACGTTCATACGGACGGACGGACATGGCTCAATCAACTTATTATTTTGTGCTGATCAAGAATATATATACTGCATAATTCATGCTTATAAAAGCTTAATAGTAGTAATTGCTAAGTTGGCAGAAATAAAATGTATAAGTTTTCGATTAATAAATGAAAAGTTTGCAGCGGGATTTGAGCTCAGGTCATTTTAAAATAACATGTAATTATTGACAAAACCTAAATAAGTTCACTGCTATAAGCAGCCTTTGTATGTATGTGTGCATGCATAGAAAAGCGTTTAATTTGCGAGCACGCAGTGTGGATACTCGTAGAGTGTTTGTTGCTTGCCATGTACGTTTGCTCCGAAGCTGTGGAGTGGAGTACACGCCGTCTACACGACGCACCACGATTAGGTGGAAATAATATTGAACGATTGCAAAGGTAGAACAGCGCGACGATAGGGCAATGCACACACATGCTCTACTGAAGCTCGAACCAAAGAGAGGCGTTGCCTAAAAACAGGCTCCATCAAAGCGGACAACCTTGTCAAAACCATGCTCGAATAGGAGGAGCTTCCACGCTTCTTCTTTACACACACATAAAGCGAATGGGTACACTGCGTAATTGATGCAACGACTTAGCGTGCAGTTGGGTTAAAATTCGGACGATAACTCAATTTCTAGATGGACGATCTTCATAAATTTTTCAACGTAATAATATGTGTCTATTTGTCAAATTTCAAGTCTAGTTTTTGACATACGTTTTCATCAAATTTAGGGCGAAGGAGGCGTGGCATCCAAATTTGAATATTTATAATATTAGTAATATTCACTTAAGTAACATAATAACGTAATACTTAGCGACAATCACTTGCACCCTTTCCATAAACTCATATTTCATATAAACGGGTTCATTCACCCTATATCCGTTAGTACCATAACACTTACATAAACAGTCCACCTATCACCGACAGCTACAAGCCCCAAGCGTGAGATCAGCAATTTTATCCTAAGCAGCCAAAAAGCGTGAGAACGCCTGATCAGCAATTTTATCCTTAGCAGCCAAAAAGCGTGAAATCGCCTATTCAGTATATCAATAACCAATCAGATTCATTCAGACATATCGGCCGATCAAAAGCTCACCACTGAAAGCTCAGAAGCTTTCCAATACCGCATATAATAAGCCAACACACAATTGTATCATTTAGTTCTAATTGATTTTTAAGCCGTGGCTCTAACATTGCTGTAACGTTTTTAATAAGATAAACTCCAACTGTTGAAATTAAATAAAGTTATATTTTTTTAATAAAGATAGTTGTTAAACTCCTTATAATATATATTTAAGTATCTAGCTCAATCAATATGCAATCTACGCGTAAAAAAACAAAGCAGAATTTTAAATTTTTAGCAATAATAAGCATATGAGATGAGTAATCGACAAAAATAAAATAAACTCGTACTGCATGTGTAGCACACAAGTTAACATGTAAAATTTCAGCGCTATAGCTTTTGTTTCCGAAATCCCGACGTTCATACGGACGGACAGGGCTATATTAACTTATTTTTTTGTGCTGATCAAGAATACATATACTTTATGGTGTCTACGACGTCTCCTTCTGCTACATACATGTTCACAAAATCGTTTTCAATGGGTTCAGGGTATATATATTAATTTATATCACAATTTTTAAAATTGTTATTTTGTTTCTTACTTTTCTTTATTTTTACTGGACACATTCCGCTCAATACCAAGCATCAAATCTTCGAACCACTGCGCCATTGTCTGCTGCTTTTCAATGGGTTGTCCGCGTATAATGCTTTCTTTCAATGAGCTAAACGATCAATATTATTATTATTAAATATAATATGATTATACGTTTTATTTACCGATAATAGTCTTCATAGAGTAGTATAAGTACCAATAATGGGCGAGACATGGACCATTGGTTTCGACAATCTTCAGCTAACACATTGTTTAGTAAACAGGACATCATATTTTGAAGCAACTCAGAATTTAATTCAACTACCTGAAAACATAAGGCCAATTTCAAATATGTTAATTATATTTACCTATTTTAATATATACTATTCACAAAATTCCCAAATTTACAAAACAAAAAGAATTCAAAATTTGAAAAAATACAATATTATTATTATTGGTATTCATTATACAAGTTAACACGCGCCGATAAAATAAAAAAATAAAATAAAAACGGACGCCGTTGCGACATAGTTGCAGGCGAAATTGGATACCAGTACGCAGAAGTGGGCTGATCGTCTACGGAAGACGCAAGTTCAGCGGTTTGTCGGCCCAGCTGCTGGCTTGGAGCCGCCGATTAGCTTTATAAAAGTTTAGCTGTTATCTTCTCTGATAATGCTCACACGAGCTATAAAATATGGAATTAATAAAACGGTCTTATTACAATAATCCGACTTGTTATTATTGGCGCCCATCGGCAAATGAATTTACAAGGCAAAAAAAGTACTAATAAAGTAATGATATATTATTTATGATCTGTACAATTACTCTAGCTAACGCCAGGAGTCATAATAAAATAAAACAAGTAACAAAGCTGTATTCGAGACTGCTTGACTTCTTCGACTTCTTATTCTTTGAATAATATTCCAAGAATGCTTCGTTTCGATTCGCCACGCGTAACAATATATAGATGCAAAAATAAATGCAAATAATATAATAGAATATGATCAAGGTATAGAAGAAATCAAATTCATTAACTGTCAACAAGTTAATCATTTTGAAATCCATGACGCAGACGTCCCTGCTGTGATCAGACCAACTTTCAATCGTATGATTGGCAGAATGATTAACGCCTATCCAGACGTTAATGAATCTTCACCATATAACACCGTTGCCACAATCCCAACGGACGGCGAACCGGTATACTCTAAACTATACCCATATCCCATAGGCGTGTCAGAATTTGTCAACGCAGAGCTTAAACCACTTCTGGCGAATGACATAATTAGACCCTCAAAGTCACCCTATAATATTCCAATATGTGTGATCGACAAAAAAAAGACATAAAAAGAAACATCTGGTAATCGATTTTTCAAACTTAAATCAAAAGACAACCTCGTCGATTACGCTATCCCTACTATTTCGACCATATTGTCTAACATGGGTGAGGCTCAGTATTTTACAACACTGGGCCTCAAATCGGGATTTCACCAAATAGAATTAGCGGAAAGAGACAGGGAAACGACCGCATTTTCTGTAAACAATGGGAATACGAATTTTCTCAAGAGAAATCCAAGTTCATCAAAAAGAGCGTGGAAATCTTGGGTGTCATCTGACAAAGTACAAGCCTAAAGGATTTTCAACCGACACAAACCTTATTCAATCTTCGATCATTTTTAGGGTTAGAAAGTTATTACAGCATTGCCAAGGCCCCTAACGGAAATCATCAAAGGCGAAAATGGGAAAATAAGCTCTAACCAGTCGAGGCAGGTTAAACTTGAAATAAACCAAACACAGCTAGACGTTTTTAAACAAGTAAGAAAGCTGTAGTCGACACTGGTCGACTACGAAATCCCCTGAGCCCTTCTTCGAACGAATAATATTCCAAGAATTATTCGATTCGTTTCCACACACATGCAAAATCACGCGGACACATAGACACTGATCTACGCTTGTATGCATGTATGTGTGTATGCATGTATGTAAGCATTACAAGCGTCTTGCTGTCTCGCTGCTTTGCTGCTGCGTCGCATGAATTTTGATGAAAAACCTTTGATGATTTGATGATATCTTCAGATTATGATTATGATATTCATATCTATATGCTAAACCAAACTGCATGTCTCTAGTATTTGAAATGTATTTTTTTCATATTTGGGGGTGGTGGGGCGAAGTGGGGAATCGGGAAACCGGAATCCAAAATCTGACAAAACCCGAAATTGTATTAAATTAGTATCTATGTATATGCAAAAGACTTGGAGACTCTAACTCTAAAGATGAATTTGCTAGAATTTTATAACTGGTTCCCGATAAATTCGTTTATCGCTAACATTCGCGGTATCGTTTGCGAACGTTTGCGCACACATTATCTATAAGCCAGGCAATGAAAGCCTTGTAGCAGACGCTGTCACGTCAGAATATCAACACTAGAGAATCCGGCGAAAACTGATGCCGCTACAGTCTCTAACTTACACTATTGAAATAACAGATAAGCCAGTAAACTGCTTCCGAAATAAGATTATAGTGGAAGAAAACACTGTCCCACAACAAAAGACGTATATTTTGTTTAGAACGAAGACCCGACACGTCACAGTTCCGATCGCAACACACTGATACAGACTCTACGGGAAGTTGTTAAACTCCGAAGTGATTAATGCCATATATTGCGAACTCCATATTCTACCCTTCATCCAACATAATCTAGTGAAGGAATTCCCCTCAACAACTTTTCGACATTGTAAAAGTCTCGTGACAGATATATCAGACATTACAGCACAAATGGAAATAGCTGTAGCGGACCACAATCGCGCTCATCGCGCAGCACAAGAGAATGCCCAGCAAATACTTAATTTTCTTCCAAAAATAGGCCGTTTAACAATTTAAATAGCAGCAAAGTGTTTGCGAATATGTGTTATGAACACACACGACCGACACCCGATCATACAACTAGGGAAAACTCCTATACCCTCATATGCTGGAGAAATGTTACATGTACACATTTACTCCACAGACGAGACATACTTCTTAATCCGCATTGACAATTTTTCTAAATTTACTGTAGTCCAACCAATACGATCACACGCATTTGTGGACGTAAAGGCTCCACTCTTGCAACTTCTGAATTTTTTCCCAAAGAGAAAAACAATCTACTGCGATAATGAAAAACGTTGCAGTGCAGATAAAAATATCAATGTCATAACAAAAACAGGGTTCAAATAGCGTACGAGATAGGTGAGAAAGTATGGGTAAAGTTATTAAAGTCTGGAAAACAAACTTTCACCCTTATTCACCGAAGCATACTTGGTTGAAGCAGACTTGGGACAAAAGTCCTTATAAAGGGGAGGGTGGTCTATCAGCAAACCACTTATTTAATTTTTTTTTTACTTTTTTGTATCTTTTACCTTAGGATAACATGTATTTTAGCCTTAACAATAGTGACTCTGACTAGAACCGACGCGATTTCGAGACTTAATGAATATACGCACGCGTACTACATACCTATAATATACGGGGACGTGACGATTTGGGACACGGCTACATAGGACACACGACTAACTTGACGATATACTAGACATACGCTGAAGAGACATGGAACTTAGACAAACTACCCAAAGACCATATGAGACAAGTACTCAAGACTGACTTACAACATATAGCGATTTTAATTAGTACCCTTAACGTTCATCATAGATAAACCAGAAGCATAAACCTGATAGGTAGTGCCCTTAAAGCAATAGCAGGAACCACAGATTTTGATGACTGGGAGCAGATAAAATTTAAACAAGGATTCTGAAAACAAACAAATTGAAAGCAATATCAAGATTCAAGTAAGACTCAATAAAATTTCAAAAACTCTTAATGCAATCCAAAAACCAGATGCTGAAGTCGAAGTAGAAGATTTGGTTCTTTCCATTTCACTTGCAAAACTAAATTTAAATAGCCCACTCATACTTGACAGCATTGACATAAAAGAAAAAAGAATAAAATGAGCAACTCACCAATGTTAGCGTAACAGACCTACTAGAGGTATATATTATTAAGGCTTTTCAAAATTCCCAACTGCTATATTTTTAATCAAATTCCCTAGACCCAAAAAAATCAATATTTTTCTCGTTCAGCATAATGTAATAAAAGATTTGGAAGAAGACGACGTGGTGGCCGATTGAGGAAGAAAAACCTTGCGCCGTGAAAAGCCGTGCGCGACTGCGCCTCTACAGTGAGCACCACCTTGTGATCAAATACAGAGAGGAACGTGTGCCTAGCAACTGGTCTCAAGTGGCACTGCACAATGCGCTACATGGACATGGGCATATAAAGCCCATAATCGTAGTCGATGAACGCATCATTATCTTCATGTCTCTAGTATTTGAAATGAGTTTTTTTTTTAATTTGGGAGTGAAGGGGGCGTGGCATATCTAATCTAAATAAACAAAATTGAAGTCCCTGGCTCGAACGGTGTGAAAGTTATGCCTAAAAAACGTAAAAAATGGCAACGAATTTTCCATTTGTAAATAGGATGAGTTATCGAATAAACAAAATAAACTCGTACTGCGTAACTAACATACGAGTGTTTATGTGTGTTCTCTAGCTTTTGTAGTTTCCGAAATCTCAACGTTCATATGGACGGACGGACGGACAGACGGACAGGGCTCAATCAACTTATTTTTGTATGCTGATCAAGAATATATACACTTTATGGGGTCTGCGACGTCTCCTTCTGCCTGTTACATACATTTAACAAAACCATTATACCCTGATTTTCCATTTTCCATCGGGGTATAAAAGGACTACCTAACTTCATTCGTAACACAAATTTTCATCAATAAATAAGCTAACAAGTGTAATCGCTTATATATTATGCTTCATATCTAAATTACGAGGAATGAAGCATCTGCCGACGTATCTCACAGTCGAAGAAATAAGAAAGGCCAAATAAGTTGTTGTAAAATTACAATTACAATTGGACAAAGATTTAAAATACTCAGAGCTGAAAAAATCTCTGGACGCCAAGAGTAAATTACAGGCGCTCAACCCCTTTGTGGTTAGAGATGGAGTGTTACGTGTGGGCGGACGTCTCCAAAATGCAATGGTACCATAAAATGTTAAACATCCCATTATTATCGGAAAATTTCATCTCGCTTGAATGATCATAAGCAACGCTCATAAAGAAACTCTACATTGCGGACTGAAGCTAATGAGAAACATTGTTCAAAGGGAATTCTGGATTTTTGGATTGCGAAACTCATTGAAAAAGTAGTTATGTGAATGTGTTACCTGCATTCGGTACAACCAAGAAATGGCCAGCCCATTGATGGTAAATTTACCAGTGTGTCGTGTAACTGGTGATTACCCGTTCCAAAACATTGACATTGACCACGCTGGACCTTTCCAAACCGGTGCTCCTGTATTCATGGCCACAAAAGCAATACATCTGGAAGCGGTCAGTGACTTATCATCAGATAAATTATTAGAGACCCTACGACGATTTTTTGCAAGGCGCGGCAAAAGTGAGAACATACAGTGGCACACAGCTTATTTGATACACATATGTAGATTTTAAAATTTTCCCTCGCTATAATTCAAAAACTATAAATGATAACGAAATACTTTAAATTCCATTTTAAAGAGGGCAATTGCTAGTTTTATAAAACAAAAGATTTTATTTAAAAATAATGCTGTTCAATAGCAAAAAAAAAAAAAAAAATCAAAATAATATAAAAAAATTCGCTCACAGCTTAAATTTAAGGTTCCCTTAGCTTTTATCATGGCTTTCAGCCTATTTGGCATTGAATGCATCAGGTTTTGACTATAGCTTGGCGTTATTTTGGGCCATTCCTCCAGTAAGGTTCTCTTTGGGTCTTTTTTGTTTCAATTCTTATGTTTTCTGACGCTGTTGATTAAAAGTGCCCACAGATTCTCTATATGACATTTAATTCGGAGGACTGTGCCGGCGGATTCGTAACGTAGGGACAGTTCCAAATAAGCCATGTTTGAAAGAATCTAGCTTTGCGGATCGGGTCGTTGTCATTGTAGAGACGGAGATCGTTTTTTTGGAACGTCGGAGCAAAATTTTTTTGTTATTTAAAGGTACTGAATTTTCAACATAATTTTATTAATGAATACCAAAGTACCGACTCCGGCTGTGGACATACAAGCCCAAACCATACCGTAGTCACAGCCATGCTTTACTGTTGCTTTAAGGTTTTCTTTGTTGAGCTCAGTATTCGGCTTTCTCCACACATAAAACATCCTGCCGGAGCTAAACATATTAAGTTTTGATTCCTCCGAGAAAATCGCAATGTTCCAAAACGAGGAATCCTTCAAAATGTGCTCCTTATGAAAGGCTAGTCTGCTTACGTAATTCTTCTTTGTTTTAAACGGCTTCTATGGAGCTACTAATGCTTTGAAATCATGGCCGAGCATTGCTCTCGAAACCTTGCCTAGTTCATTTTCAACTTCTTCACACAACTTTGAAGAAGATAACTTGGAGTTAACTTGAATTTTTCGAGCTATGCTAGTCGGAGTCAGTGAAAATTTAATTGGTGCCTTTCTGCTCTTGCTTTTTAAAGGATTCTCCTTTTTATACCCTGAACCCATTGAAAATGGGAATTCAGGGTATAATGGTTTTGTGAAAATATATGTAACAGGCAGAAGGAGACGTCGCAGACCCCATAAAGTATATATATTCTTGATCAGCATAAAAAAATAAGTTGATTGAGCCCTGTCCGTCTGTCCGTCTGTCCGTCCGTCCGTCCGTCCGTCCGTCCGTATGAACGTCGAGATTTCGGAAACTACAAGAGCTAGAGAGCTGAAATTTCACATGAACACTCATATGTTAGCTACGCAGTACGAGTTTATTTTGTTTTTTTCGATAACTCATCCCATTTCCAAATTATCGATAAAAAATCGAAAATTCGTTTCAATTTTTTAGGTTTTTTGAGCATAACTTCTACACCGTTTTAGCTAAAGACTTTAAATTTGTATATTTAGATAGATATTATGAATACGCAGATTATGTAATTTTTGGATTTTGGATGACACGCCCCCTTCGCCCACAATTTGCAAAAAACGCATTTCAAATACTAGAGACTTGAGACTTGAAATTTGGCACATAGATACATTTAGATATTCTTAATCTACTCTGAAAATTTCATTAAGATCATGCACCTAGAAATGGAGTTATAAGTGTTCAAAGTATAGCCCAACCCACCCCCAAGCCACGGCAGCAACTGCGCGGTTAGCAGAGCGCGCGCCTATACGTGCGTAAAGAAGAAGAGTATCACCTTTTTTGGGTTCAGGGTATCTCGTAGTCGAGCCGTCTCGACTAGAGCCTTCTTACTTGTTAAAATCCATAATATGGTAAATATAATATGGTAGACTGTGGAGGAACTTGATTCCAATAGATCTGTACTTTTGCAGCCACTCTATCCTTTTTTAAAAGTGCGAATGACCAGTTCACGATTCTCAATTGTTGTTCGTGGGCTTATTATACAATATCTTTTTCCTAGTGTGTTAAGGTATCGCAGATCGCAAAAAAATTGTCTTTTATTGTAACCTAACATAGCAAAATGCGCGAAAGACAAAAAACGCCTTGTATATAGCCATTTTATTTACATAAAACAGACTGTATCAAATAAGCTGAGAGCTCTAAAATCGACATATACCCGTAAAGCTTGTCTGCAACGCCAAACACATTTCCTGGAAGTACCAATACTTAAAATAATTTAAATATATAGTAAAGTAATTTAAATATATAGCTAAAGAACTGCATTTAAAATTTTTCCATATATGTATCAAGTAAGCTGTGAGCCACTGTATATTCAGAGAACAGCACAAATTTCGTAGGTGCCGCTAGAATATTAGGATCTGGGGACCGCTTTAAGAGGAAGCAGCAGTAACGCAGCAGTGCTGGAAAAAGAAAGCATCCAGTGGCCGCCGGCAAGCCCCCATAGAAGGATTATGGGAAGCTGCAGTGAAGTCTGTAAAACCTCATCTAAAGCGAGTTATCGACGAGAGCAACGACATATTTGAAGAATTCTTAACACTGCTATGCCAAATTGAAGCAGTGTTAAACTCACGTCCCTTAATGGCTTTAAATAGCGACACGGATGGAGACGACATATTGATATTATTGTGGGAAAACCACTCTTTGAAGCTCCAGACCACTTTGATGAACAGCGTAAAATTGGATTCTTAGAGAGATGAAGACATATGCAACGAACCAGAGCAGAATTCTGGAGGGAGTGGAGAGATGAATGTTTAACATCAGGGCCACAGCGAACCAAATGGCGTCAAGAAAAGTCAAAAGTAAAAGAAGGCAAGAAAACACGCATTCCGCTAGATGGCCTATGGGAAAAATAACAAAAACTACAAAGGCACAAGATGATAAAGTTCGAGTAGTAGCAATAAAAACTAATAATAATAATAATAAACAGGATCTGCTTATTACCAATTTAAGATAACGATAAGCAAGACGATGATCGAAAACTACGAATGAAAACAAGATAAACAAAGTTTGCGACTGTAAAAGCAACAATTCTCTGTCTACTAATCATATTTTAGGTAGCATGTACCCCTATTATCTGCTACAAACACAAGCAAGATAAAAATCCACGATATGGATCAACAGCTATGCTAATGGACAAACCTGGAAAAGTGTCAGTTATTCTTTTACTATATCATGCGAGCCTACTTCGAAATGTTGAAACAAGCAGAGGAGCTCATGAGAAAAACAGATATAATTTGCAAAAAATTGGGTGAATTTAACGATTAGTGTAAAACGGTGAGCCAGACAGTAAAGTTAAAAATAAACAAGTAAGAAATCTGTAGTCGACTTCGAAATCTCCTGAGCCTTTCTTCGAACGAATAATATTTCAAGAATTCATCGTATCGATAACAAACTATACATGCAAAATCACGCGCACACACACACGCTGATCTACGCTAGTACGCCAGTATGTACGTGAGCATTGTAGACGTCTTGCTGACTCACTGCCTCTCTTGCTGTGTCGCGTGTGTTTTGCTATCATAACTTATTTGATTAGTAATTCTGTTTCTAGACGGACAATCGTAACCAAATGTTCAGATTATGATCATGACATTAAAATCTATGTCAAACTAAACTGTCTCTAGTATTTGAAATACATTTTCTACACATTTGGGGTTTTTTAGGTGATACAAAAACAAAAAAAAAAATACACACCTTTAAAAATTGAGTATTTTCCCGTGATAAATTTCGTAACTTCTTATTTGGGAATGTTGATACTGCAAAAGTATACAAATTTTGCAGAAAATACTTTAAAAATTGTTTGATCATATTTATATTAATATTTACTTTTTAATTGTAGCTGCTTAAATATGTACGAAACAATACTGTCTAAAATTGTGCAACAGCTTATATAAATTGCCGAATCTGTAAGTTTGAAAAATATATTAAATATATTTTGATTTAAAATGTAAATATGTATTTTAATGCACATTATACGTACCTAATGCTGCGAGCCCTTTGTTCACACTCTCCAATATATATACAAATGCTCGTGGCTCTAAAGTGACAAGGTATGTTACATGGTCTTGAGATAAACAGTTTAACAAATTGTAATATGCCGAAGCCAATTTTGGATATTCCTAATGATTTTCGAATATAGTTACTTGCATTTTTTTACTATGTTGCCTTTTATATTTCTTACCAATAAATCACTTTGTCGTATGGACAGAATAAGTTGGGCAATAATATCAAGCACATTATGTAATGTATCATCACCGTATAATTTAAAAACACCGCAGTTTACATAGTTCCCTCCAAGTGCATTTTTTAAGATTAAGAAACATATTGATATCCCCTTCAATTTCATAGGGTAAAGTTGATCAGTTGTCACTTCTAGATGTAGAATGCGATTGCCATATATGCAAATAAGTTTTGATGCCTCACGAAAAAGCAGGATTCCTATAGGGCTAGATACATTTCCAGCTAGACGCTGTGTTCGACAATGCACTAATTCAGCAAATAGCTTTAGCACTGGAGTAGTAATGGCAGGTTCAAGAGCCCACAATTCCACAGCACGAAGCAGTATAGGTAAGTAATCTGTATAGTAACTACAAGCAATAACATATAAAAGCGAGTGAAACTAAAATAATAATGTAATACACGTACAGCCATTCAAAAAGCATTGTGTATTGAATGCGAGCATTAAGCGGTAATGCTAAACCACGCAAGTCTCGAGCTAGTCCGATAATTGCTTTCTTGACCTCATCGTTAGGAAAGCATTTTGTATCCATTAACACATTTCCAAGTGATTCAAACTGATCTAAAAAATTACACAATGTAATATAATCTTTATAATTAATAATTCATTTATGTCCACTTACTTGTGAGTGGAGTAAGAAAATTATAAAAACGCTCTTCATCCTCTCCCAAATCAAACATTAACAACCTACTCAAAGAAGTGTAAAACATTGTACGACAACGCATTTCGTTCAGCGAAGAGCTCGTTCCGAGAAAAGGGAAGTGTTCGCTTGTGTGATGAGTTAACATAAATTGTACTTCTTCTAGGCGAGCCAATTTGCGCACTGAATTAAAATGCACAGAGAGATCGGATAATAACACTAAAGTTTTTGTAATTATTTGCTCAGAACTGCCCCAAAATTTCAGATTTGTTATACTGCAAAAGTTAAGTCATTATTTTGAATAGTAAATTATAACGAGTAAAAACGACAATAATACATACATTTTACGGTTAATAAAGCTAAGGAGCATTTGTTCATCATTTAGTCCAAAAACTTCATTGAGCCGCTTATAAACAGTTGCTTTTTGAGCTTGGTCACTGCTATGCATTTTACGAACCTGATCTAAAAAGCTTAATATGGCCAATTCTAGCTTTTCACAACCAGTTTGAGGTAGACGCGAATCAGTCAAACTCATAAGTTGCAGTACACGAATAACAAGCTCTGCATCCATATTATCGTGTTCATCACTGGTGGTCACAGAAAGTCTTCCAACAATAGCCGAACCAATTATATAAACCAACCATGTCAGCTGTAACTCATGAATAGTAATATCTATTGGGCTTGAACTATGTGATTGTAAAAGATTTTCGTATTCTCGTGCCTTTTGGTCAAAGTGTTGTACAAGAAGATTACAAGTCTTATTATACTCGCAGCGCTCGATTACCGATAACTGCTCAAGTTGTTGTTGCACCATACAAAGGTCGTCTAATGGATCTTCCATATTATCACGTACGATCAACGTTACAGCATCTAGACGGGACTCAATGTACGCTTTAATAACTTCTGGTGTGTACGTACCAAGCAAATGTGGATCTGGAGATTTGACATATGGTACTGATGCAACCATACGCTGCCATAACGTAAGTAAATAGTGTACACTATTTGGAGCAAAGAGCCACATCTGTGAACGTGAACAATGTCCATTTTTAAAACTTTTAACTCAAAATATACTCACATGTAGCGATTGTACGGTAAACTTTGCTATTAATTCTATGGCTTCGGGATAACAAGGAACGGCGATAAGTTCCCCAAGTTGATAATTAGATTTCAAGCGAGCTAGTAATCGACAAAACTCGTGATAATTATCTGGATCGCTCAGACCCTGAAGTAAAACTTTGTTGGACGATACTATAAAAATATATATAACATCAACTTACATGCAAGTTTGCTAATATATTTTTGACACCTTCAACCAAATATGTTAGAAACTTTGTTCTTTCTGAATTACTAAATAAAGATCGACGTACAGATGTCATTTGTACTAAGCACGATAGTGAATAACTGGCTAAGCCATTCGGTAAAATTTGATATAGATCAAAAAATAATTTTAATGTGTTTGTATCAAGAAATGCAGGACGCCAAGATGTTGGTATCTGTAAGTTAACGGATGAATATATATTTGATTTACTTTTTATTTATAAACTATTTAAAGAGTAATTTACCTGGACATTGTTCATATCATCTGCTGACTCATCGGTGGAACTACCAATAAAGTCAAAGCTCAGACAGTTCTTCGTAAGCCGCAAGACTTGTGTAATTAGCCTGAATAGGCAGAATAGCATATCAAACTACATTAATCAATAAAATTCATAACAAATACATTCGATGCATTTTTATAAACATCACATAAACCACTAACCATACAACACATAGACTGAACAACAAACGCTTGTGTACACTTATTTTTTGACATTGGCTCCCAATCAACTTCGTATTTGCTCGGGTTCTTACTTTTAGGTTCGGGAGACGAAAATTGCTGATGGCGAAATCATTCCGCTTCAAGCGCTCGACGGTGACGGTCGATATTCCAAAAAAGTCTAACATGTGCCGCTCTTTCCCTTGCTCTCTTTCTCTTTCTGCTCTCTTCTAACAAAAATATATGTATGCTGGCACAAACCGCAACCAGCTCACAAAAATTGGAAATTTCTTCTCGACGCGATCCCATTGGTTCCCTTCTGAGCGAAGAGTATACCGGATTCTTAAACTGCTTTGCCATTCTCATGCAAAATGTTAGCGTTTTTATGATTATTTGTGGAAAGGGTATGAAAGTGTTGATGTGCATAACGAATATTATTTCCCGATGACCATATACACACACATTTACACTACCTCGCTATATGTTTAAGCATTTATGTGCTTGTGTGCGATATTCTTGCTGCCTGTAGCACTATTTACTAACAGCAGTTGATCTTGGGTTGGGTAGCCAATGTGAGTTTGCATACGCACACAAAGCCGTTTAAGAATTCGGTATACTCTTCGCTCAGAAGGAAACCAATGAGATCGCGTCGCGAAGAAATTTCAATTTTTGTGAGCTGCTTGCTGTTTGTGCCAGCATACATATATTTTTGTGAGAAGAGAGTAAAAAGCATAGGGCAGAAAGAGAAAGAGAGCATGGAAAAGAGCGGCACACGTTAGACTTTTTTTTGGATTTTCGACCATCACCGTCGAGCGATCGAAGCGGAATGTTTTGCGATCAGCAATTTTGGTCTCCCGAGCCTAAAAGTAAGAAGACGAGCAAATACGAAGTTGAGTGGGAGCCAATGTCAAAAAAATAAGTGTGCGTTTGTTCCAGTTGTCCAGTCTATGTGTTGTATGGTTAGTGCATAAACATAAGTGAACAATCTCTTCGACATTTTTGTCGACTTAAGCCAGGCTATAGGAACGAATATTCAAGCCAACGGAAAATAAAAACCAGACTAAATAAATATTTGTGTATTAAATTCAATAATTACATTTCATGATTACAAATTGTTGTGAAATAAAATAAATACTTTGCGTTTTGCAATAATTGCATAATATCCACATGAATCTGACTTCAAAAATATAATTTCATAACAGACTTGACCTCGTGTTATGAATCGATAACATAAAAAAGGGATTAGTTATCGATTTCTTAAAATTCGAACACTTCCTTGTGAACTGAGTAGTTCTCGAAGCGATTTGTGGTATGGGTATATGTATATTGAAAGGGGTTGGGGTGGGGGTGGAGGTGGATGTGAGTTGGGGCCGGTATCCAATACCTCACATAAATCAAAATTGCAATGGCAATATCGAAACAGCTCTCGAACCCTGATCAAGAATATATATACTTTATGGGGTCGAATACGCCTCCTTCTGCTGCATACATTCAACAAACCCATTATACCCTGATTTCTCATTTTCAATGGGTTCTGGGTACAAAAAGAAGATGAACAAGTTAACGGTAATAGCGAATTCGCTAATTGTACGCAGAATTCGAATTCGCAGGATTCTGCAACAAGACAATGCTCCATGCCACAAGGGATCAGTTGCAACCAAGTTCTTAATGGACATCAAAATGGATATTCTTCCCAGGCCAGTCCAGAGCCCGGACCTAAGTGTTATTGAAAATATTTGGTCATTCATCAGGATCAGAGAACAATTGATAGAACCCGGAAACGCGATGATACGATCAAGGAAGTCAAAGAAGTTTGGGAGAAAATTAATATTGGCTATGCGCGCCGCTTAGTAGAATCGATTCCAGGCAGTTATTGATGCCAAAGATGGAATCACGGAATAATTAATAACTAATATTCTTGAGGTTTTTTCTCTTGATATAAATCAAAAACGCAGTTTTGTAAATGTAGGTGCACGACACAAGTTTATTTAATAAAATCAAATTTAAATTATAAGTAGCAAGTACACAACATGACGTTTTTCAACTTAACTGAGCCGACACTTTCATAACTGATCTTGCACAACATAAAATGATACAATGATACAATACTCGATGTGCAGCATGCTTTTATACTTCCTTCTCTTACATATGGAATGTTCTAGATGTCTTCTTCCTGCGCTACTTCTCTTACATATAGAATGTTCTGGATGTCTCTTTTCGTATGCTTTTACGCTTGCTTTTCTGTATGTACATATGTACACAATCCAGAGCATTCGTTTTCTTATTCTATTGAAAATGCTTGAACAGCCAACGACTGATTTTACAGTTACGTCAAATATGTACTTATTTCTACAAAGATGATAATGATGATGAGTTTTGTTCGATATCATTCTTCAACAATTAATATTACAAATTTTAAAAAACTCTAAAATTCCCCACAAAATCCAAAGAAAATATTGTAATTAAGTTGTGTGTAATTACTTTTGATTCATTAAAATGTGTATAAATACTTTTGCAAACTGATAAGCTGCAGTTCAAATGCCTGTATTTCTTGGCATTTTACAGTTATATTTGTTAATTTTTTTTTTTTTGCTTCTGCATAGATCGTGGAATACGAAAAAAACCGTTACTTGGCGTTTGAGAAGCAGAAACAACGAAAAAAAGTTTTCAAAGTTGCAGAAGCTAAGAATATTATGTTTTGTAAATACTTTTGACCACCCCTGTATATGATTTATAATAAAAATTTAAAATAAGAGTTATGATTTGATTTTTATGTATATAAAAATGGATTTGTAATAATTATTTTTAGTTTTTATCTTAAATATCAATTTTAATAATTAAATATAATTTGTTTTTAATAACTCAAAAAATAATTATTATTTCTTAATTTTTATTATAAAAATTATAGCTATTACGGTCCCTGATAAAATGAAATAATTCGATATCTTGTTTATATTGAGTGATATTATTGGTCAACCATAAAAAAAAACAAGAAAGCTGTAGTCGAGACTGCTCGACGACGAAATCCCCTGAGCCCTTCTTCGAACGAATAATATTCCAAGAATTATTCGATTCGTTTCTGCACGCATGCAAAACCACGCGCACACATAGACACTGATCTACGCTTGTATTATTGTATGTGTGTATGCATATGTGTAAGTATTGCAAGCGTCTTGCTGTCTCGCTGCTTTGCTGCTGCGCCGCATGGATTTTGATGAAAAAACTTTGATGAATAATAATTCTGTTTCTAGATGGACAATCGTATTGATATCTTTTATTATGATTATGATTATGATATTCATATCTACATATATGCCAAACCAAACTGCATGTCTCTAGTATTTGAAATGCATTTTTTTTTCATATTTGGGGGTGGTGGGGCGAAGTGGGGACCGGAATCCAAAATCTGACAAAAACCAAAATTGTATTAAATTAGTATCTATATATGCAGAAGACTTGAAGAGCCTAACTCTAAAGATGAATTAGCTAGAATTTTATAACTGGTTCCCGATAAATTCGTTTATCGATAACTTTGCAAATATACAAGTTATCGAATTTCTGAAACAAACTCGTACTGCGCGTGCAATATACGAACCTAACACAAAAAGAATGAAGTCTCTAGCTTTTGTATCTTCGAAAATCGACGCGTTCATACATACATACGGACGGACGGACGGACGGACGGACGGACAGACAGACGGACATGGCTATATCAACTTTTCTCGTCACCCTGCTCAAGAATATATATACTTTATGAGGTCTGCCACGCTTCCTTCTGCCTGTTACATACAACAAAACCATTATACCCTGATTTCCCATATTTAATGGGCTCAGGGTATAAAAACAAATATTTTGATCTTACGCAGAGTTATGTGAGCATGTGAGGTATGTAGTATGTACATACAGTGGACCAATAATGTCTTCGTACAGCAATGATTTTTTTCTTTGGCATCGAATAAGTGATGCAAGATGTATGTATGTATGTATATCTTCGGAAATCGTCGCGTTCAAACATACGGACAGACAGACTGACATGGCTATATCTACTTTGTTCGCCACCTTGATCACCTTATGGGGTCTGCCACGCCTCCTTTTGCTTGTTACATAATTTTAACAAAACCATTATATCCCATTTTTTATGGGTTGAGGGTATAAAAAAGTGCCGAAAACCCAAAGTGCAGAAGACGCATTCACGGTCCAGGCGCTGTCATATATATTTAAGATTTAATTTGATATTTAATAATTGAAACGTACAAATATGTACATATGTACATATGTATTTGGGTAATTAGCAAACGCACGTGGCAAGCAGTAAGCGCTATTTCTAAATAAACACACACACATACAGATATACATACATATGTATGTATGTATTAAGAATTGCAATTGAATTGTGTATTTTTCGGCCGTTACTTAAAAAATAAAAAATTATCTCAACGAAAAAAAATTTGTAGGCAAATTGTTTCTAAAATAATCACTCGTTGCTATGGAAAACCGGATTTTACTAGAAACATAACGGGACTTTCTAAAAATAGAACAAAACGAATGAACGAGTTCATTTTCAGAGCAAAGCCAAGCAGAATATAAAACTCTCAACGCCAAAGTCGTTCGCGTGTTCTTCCTATAATTAAATAATAATACTCTTAGTAAACTTATTGGCTACATATGCAAAAAAAAAAATTTGTTTTATTTTGGATGCGTTACGATCGTAAGAAGTCTTCCGCTTTGAAATGTAAATGCGATTGGTTGAGTGCAAAAGAATCCATTTTATTGAAATGCGCCCGAAATATATCCCGGAAAAATGCGGAAAGTGCTCCACGTGGCCGCAAAAAACTTCATTACATGGAGTCTTCAACGAGAACAAAGCGTCGTCGTATAGCTCAGCTGGTCGAAAAGACGGCGGTTTCTGCATTACGCAACGAAAGCCGAAATGTACTGCCAGCGGATCCAATTGAAGTAATTTCTCTTTTAATGGAGACCGGCATGACCAAACACCAATATTTGCTGGTACGAAATTTTGTGAACAGCAAAATATCATTTGATTTTTTTCCGAGCTATCAATGCATTTTAAGCTCCAAAAAATTGTTGTAAAATTTTGTATTATTATTTAATTCTTATTGTAATTACACTCATGTAAATATTTTTCAGTATATAAATAGCTTATAAATGGTTATTGTTTATTTATTTATTGCGTTTTAATAATTAGAATTTAATGATTGGCGTATTTTTGCAACTACAAATACTAATTGAAAGGTTTGGTAAAACTTTCAGCACTCTACTGGTCTTATAAGTATTTTTGGCCGCGCTTCCATACAAGCGGAACCACTGTGCAATGGGCGTAGATATACAACTTTTGCATCGATCTTCATAAAACTCAAAACGTTAACTCACATGCCAAATTTTAGCATTCTAGCCTTAAACCTGTAAAAGATACGTTTTCCACGATTTGCCATGAACCCAATGAGCGTAGATATCCACCATATCTTTTAAACTTTATACATTCCAAATTGCAACTCTCTCGCTCATCAACTAGTATGATTATCGGGCGCAGGAGTTTTCCGATTTGCCACGCTCTTAGTGGGCGGCTCGGTAAAATTTTTACACTTCATGATTCGGGAGCATAATGAGTATATGTTCCAAATTTCAAGGCTTCAGCTCTAATAGCGCCGAAAAATATTGCGTTCATACGGACAGACGGACGGACACAGAAACACGGACATTGCACAAAACCGATATACTCATTTCACTTCGTGAATAATATATACAATGATTACTGTCATACAGAAAAATGCATTTCCCGATGTGCAAACCCATTAGTAGGCGGAACGGGAAAATTTTTACACTTTATGATTCTGGAGAATAGTTAAGTATGTGGTCCAAATTTCAAGTCTCTGCCTCTAATAACGCCAAAAAATATTGCATTCATACGGACGGACATTGCTCACTTACTTAATGAATGAATGCGTCTTAAAATATAACCAATTTAAAGTAAGCTTAAACACTAACCATACAACACATAGACCGGACATGTAGAACAAACTTTTACCAACAACTTCGCATTTATTCGGCTTTGGCTCTACTGCTTCGGGCAGTTAAAATATGATATAACGAATTCATTGCGCTGCAAGCGCTCAACCGGTATATGTATATATAACTAACCACACAACACAGAGACTAGACAACTAGAACAAACTTTTTTTACGCACCATAATATGAGCACTGGTACCAGTGTACTTCGTATTTGTTCGGCTTTAGATTTACTTGCTCGGCAGTCAAAATACGATACAACGAATTCATTGCTCTGCAAGCGCTCAGCCGATTCGGTCATATTTGCCGATGCTATGCGCTTTATTCTCCCTCTCTCTTTATTTTCTCTTTCTCTCTCTATAGACGCACAAACCTGCAGCCTACAAAAATTGAAATTTGTTCGCGAGTGGCGATTCGCGACGATCCCATCTGCCCTTTTTAGTAAGAGTATGTCGAATTTTTCAAAAAGGTTTGCCATGTTCATGCAAAATTTTAGTGTTTTCGTGATTATTGTTGGAAAGGGGCTGATGTGTATAAATAATACGTTTTTTTTCGATGAGCATGCACACACACAATGTCTTGCTACATGTAAGAGCATTAATGTGACTGTGTGCGAAACTATTGCTCTGCCTATAGCAATTATAGGGCCTAACATTTGCAATTAGTTGTTCTTGTGGCCCTTGGCCACGGATTTGTTCGATCTCGTAGACCTTCAAATCCATTTCCCCCATGAATATGGCATGTATTTTTATATGCATACATATGCATTTATTCTTACACATGTTTTATACATGAAAATGACTATAATTAATATAGTAAAATAGCCCAAAACAATTTTTAGACCGCTAGCTCATAGTTTTGCAGTAACAAATATCGAATCGTGTGGAGGGTCATAAACGATTTAAGTGGATCTGGAAATTCATATGTATTGACAAATGCCAGAATACACCATATAATCATTATTGCCAAAATAACTACTGCAAGCCGAAATGTGTCATTTGACAGTCACTCTTCAATTCAAACCATACAAAATAGACAAACTACTGAATCGCACAGGTAGCAAGAAAACAAACTGCAATTGCTGGGCCCTACAATTGCTACAGGCAGCAATAGTTTCGCACACAGTCACATAAATGCTCATAGAGTTATTAATAACTATAGAATAAAAATAAAAATAGAAGAAAAGCACCCTGTAGCTGAGACTGTTGCTCCGCAGCTCTCAGAAGCTTTAAGCTTAATGCAACGGCAGTATCAGGCGATGCTGCAGCTTCGGCAGCTACGGCAGTATCAGGCAACTTTTAAGCTTGATCATCATGCCATCAACATCAAAAAGGAACAATTTCGTCCCATCAGGAAAGGTGGCCACATCGCTGGTAGTCACGTAAGCTCGTGAATAAGAAAAAAAAAAAAAAAAAAAACAAAGAAAAAAACACAACGCTAAACAACAGCAAAACTAAATCAAGACAAAATCTTAAATCCATATTGTGAAAAAAGTGTTTAGCAGACCACAACAAACTGCTAGCGTAGTATAAAATATCCCTACTTTGCGATTCCCCTGGACCATCCAAAGTAGAAGGGAAAAAACTGGTTTTCACGATTAACAAAATTAAAATATTCTAAATAAAAAAAAAATAATAAAAAAAAAAAATCATTCAAGAACAACTAAAACAAGTAAGAAGGCTCTAGTCGAGACGGCTCGACTACGAGATACCCTGAACCCAAAAAAGGCGATACACTTCTTCTTTTCGCACGTATTGGCGCGCCTCTGCTAACCGCGGAGTTGCTATACTTTGAACGCTTATAACTCCATTTCTAGATGCATGATCTTCATGAGTAGATTAAGAGTGTCTAACTATGTGCCAAATTTCAAGTCTCTAGTATGTGAAATGCGTTTTTTGCAAATTGGGAGCGAAGGGGGCGTGGCATCCAAAATCTAATAATTATAAATAAAATACATAATCTGCGTATTCATAATATCTATCTAAATATACAAATTCGAAGTCTTTAGCTAAAACGTTGTAGAAGTTATGCTCAAATCAACTTATTTTTTTCTGCTGATCAAGAATATATATACTTTATGGGGTCTGCGACGTCTCCTTCTGCCTGTTACATACATTTTCACAAAACCATTATACCCTGAATTCCCATTTTCAATGGGTTCAGGGTATAATTAAGTAGTAATATATAAAAAAAAAGAATAATAATTAATTAAACAAAAGAAAAAAATTTTATATAAACAATATGCAACAAAGAAATAATTAAACAAAAAAAAATGTTTTTTTGATAAATAAGTAACATTTTTTATAGTTATATTTGTTTCCCAATTTAAACTATATAAAAAATAAAATTAGTAATAAAAATAATAATTATATTAAAATACAAATAATTTTAGAAATAATATACCATTTTGTAATTTATTAGTGTTAAGTAATTGTTAAATTTAACTCTTAAAAAGATTTGCCATGCTCATGCAAAATTATAGTGTTTTCGTGATTATTTTTTTGAAGGGTATGAAAGCGCTGAAGTACATAAGCATTCCTTTTTCGCGATGAGCATGCACACAGACATTTACTGTGTCTTGCTTCATATATGAGCATTTATGTGACGAAACTAAAATTTTGCATGAGCATGGCAAACCTTTTTAAGAGTTCGGCATACTCTTGTTCAGAAGCGAAGATGGGATCGTCGCGAATCGCGACTCGCGGACAAATTTCAATTTTTGTGAGCTGTTGGCTTGTGCCTGCATACACACACATACGTACATACATATATGTATATATGAGAGGCATAGAGAGAGTGAGTGAGAGAGTGAGTAAAAAAAAAGAATAGCACACAGCTGTGTTTCATATGAGAATAGAATCATTTCGTTCGAGCGCTGCCAGCGAACTGAATATCAATTGCTATATTTTCGCTGCCCGAACAGTAAATTAAAGAGCCGAGCAAATAGAAAGATGATTAGGACGGGAAATGATAATCTGCTTCGTGAAAAAAGTTTGTTCAAGTTGTCCAGTCTATGTGTTGTATGGTTAGTGATAATAGATAAGCAGGTGCAAATAACTTTTGTAACACAGTGAACTTTCCGTTATACTTAAAGCTTAAACACATCAGACAACGCTGTGAAGAAAAAAAACAAAAACTGTGCTATTAAAAGGCAAGTCTTGCTTTAGGAGTATTTTAATGCCTATTGCCAACAAATTTTAGAATTTATTCTATTTAAAAAACTACTTGCACAATAAGTGCCGAATGGAGAAACAGAATAGTTTAATAACACCTTCGATTATAAACCAAGAATTAAACAACGATAGAATTTTTGATACTTACGGTAACCTTGTTGGCACTCCGAAGTATTTTGGTATTCTGCATACCATCAGAACCAAAATAGTTGGAAACGCTGATACTGCACTCGAATCGTATAAAGTGCCTCTAAATTGAAAGGCCATATCAAATTGGTAAACGTTACACTTTGCAGACAAACGAGACTTAGGTACTTTAGAATACCAAATGACCACAATAGTACAGGGAAGTCATCAGTCAGTAGAAGAATTTATTCAAAATGTTTATAAGCATTTGTCCCTCATTCTAAACAAAATAAATTGTATTGGATTTGGAAACGAAGCTGAAACGGTAATAAAGATATCGTATCGCGACAAAGCACTAGATACATTCTTACGGGGATTACGTGGAGACTTATCCCGATTATTAGGAATAAAGGAACCAGTAGACCTTCCCAACGCACTGTATTTATGTTTAAAACTGGAAAACCAGAGCTATAGAACCAGTCACGCAAGCGCTAGAGCACAATCTTCAAGATTAAAATCAGAACTCAGATCAAACCAAAGCCCGATTCCAGCTCCACGATCAATATTACCATATCCCAACATAGGCCAACGACAAATTTCTTTTATCCTTAACAAAATAAAAAATTTACTAGTTTCCAAAGATGTAATTCTTCATTACTCCGATCTTGACAAGGAATTTCATTTAACGACTGACGCCTCCAATTTTGCTATAGGTGCCGTATTATCCCAAGACAGCAGACCTATCTCATTCATCTCAAGAACTCATTCGAAGGCCGAAGAAAACTATGCTACTAACGAAAAAGAAATGTTAGCTATAGTTTGGGCTCTGAAAGCCATGTAATCGTTAGCTAAACATAAATAAAGTTACAGCTGATCAGCAGCTTGGTACGAAACAAAACAATGTATAGACACTTGGATGTGTATACACTTACAAAGAGCTGTTTACACATGCATACATCGTACATAGAAAAACTGCTTGTCACGCAGCGTGGCAAATCGGAAAAGTTGTTTTAGTTTTTGCTTAAATGCACAATTCATATGCGTATGTTTATAAATTATTATTATTATTATTATTATTATACAAATATAAAAAAATAAAAATAATTTTTGAAAAAATGTTTTTTGCGGGATTCGAACCCACGCACCTAAATATAGCTTGCATACCACCAGCGCCACTGCCCTGATGTGGGCTTTGTTAACTAAAACCAAATAAGCCATTGCTAGAGCGCATTTTGACAAAACTAAAGTAACGATCGAAAAATTCACAATTGTCACAATTCTTAGAATATTCTGGCATGCAAACTTTTGTATGCATACATAGAAAATTGTGTGTATACTCGTATAGTGTGTACATGTGTAAATCTGTATGTACATATGTATAGGAAAAACGTTTGTTGCTTGCCATGTACGTTTTCTAATTGCCAAAATATTTCGTTAATTAAATGTTTATTAAATAAATAAGATGCACCTATGGGAACAAAGTATTTCGCAGTTAGTTGCGCCTAACTGCAACGTCCTTACTTGTTTCATATAAGCCTATGCTCATTGAATGAAATATATATATATATATATATATATATATATGTATATATATATATATATATATATATATATATATATATATATATATATATATATAAATACTTCAAGGCTGTATTTACATCGCGGGGTGGGATTTGCATACATAAGTACACTTATGTTTATTTAAACCAACACTCATATTTAATTTTTAATCTACTTACGCCTGTTGGGATTCGTCCAAAAAGTTTAAGTTTTTGCTATTATCTCGAGCATTTATCAAAAGGGAACATGAGAGTAGAAAAGTATCGTACAGCTGGTGATCTCGGTAAGATGTAGCTATCTTTCGATTTTTTGAAAATGACAAGTGCGCATCTAACTCCACAATAGAATTCATTTCTGTTACTAGCTGCGACAGAATTTGTACGCCAATAGTACAATGCTCAACTGAGCCCTATAAAAAGAAAAAATATATTGTTTATAGGGATGGATAGTATTCCTATAAGTTTCATACCTGTAAAAATTTCTTCACATCCTCAAGTATGTTTTGAAAGATAAATTCTCCCTTACATGAATCAAACCATCCATACTTTGTAATTTTAGCTAACAGTGTTACAAGCGCTTGTACTACAAAGTTTTGCAAATTAAGCCTGGTTGCTAAGTAGTTGAGAGCATAGCTACGAATATCAATACGTTGTCCGAGGGTTATTCCCTGTATAAGTTTTGTTAGGGTAGAAGCAGCAAGAAGTTGTGCATAACTCGAATCAGCTCTATCTAATAGTAACTGGCATTTTGGTAAAGCGTCTTGGCTATTGACGAATACCACCAATCTCTTTTCAGCATCAGCACGTATACTTGCATCTGTTGCTTCATACAGCTGCTTGCATAATAATTCCAATTGTTGAATTTCCTACACCAAATAAATTATAAAATGTTAATATATATGAAAATAGTTGTTTCTTGTTATTTACGTATTTATATACATATGTATGTATGTATTCTGTAGTTGCAAACAAAAAACATGCCTTCGAGCAAGATTTGTAAATGTACATACATACAGTCAAGGAAAAAAGTCAACATACAGCACAAATTTTTCGATATTTCGGATTTTTGCAATAAAAATCAAAAAAGTTGGTA
The DNA here is from genome assembly GCA_035045845.1 of Drosophila buzzatii. Classification (NCBI taxonomy): domain Eukaryota; kingdom Metazoa; phylum Arthropoda; class Insecta; order Diptera; family Drosophilidae; genus Drosophila; species Drosophila buzzatii. The sequence continues at coordinate 34,443 of JAWNOS010000094.1, read as the reverse complement.
TGCAATTATTTAGAGCTCTTATAGTTATCATTATTTCAGAATAAAAAGTTTATTAAAAATTATGTATACCAAAGTTACTAGCGAAAAACATAAAATGTTCACGGAAAAAAGTCAACATACAGCGTGGGAATTTTTTTTAATAATTCAAGCAATGAAAGGTAAAAATGGGAAATCCCCGACTATTTTGAGGGCTAGCTTCATTGCGTTATCAAGTGTGTGTAGTAAGTTAACAGAAGTATTTTTAATACTCTTTTTATTTAAAAAAAAATGGAAAAAAGGAAGGAAATACAGTCTTCTGTTCGCAATTTAATTATCAGCCTTCGAAATGATAAAAAATCATATGGTGAAATCGCGGAGATAGTTAAATTAAGTCGTTCAACAGTCCAGACCATCATTCGCAACAACAACAACAACAATTCCACAGAAAATAAGAAGAGATCAGGAAGGCCAAAGAAGCTATCAAGTCGGGACGAGAGAAGCATCCTCACAGAAGTGAAGAAAAACCCGAAAATAAGTGCACCAAAATTGGCGGAACACATCGAGAAATGTTCAGGAGTCATTGTGCATCCAAAAACAATTGCCAATTATCTGCACAAGGATGGTTTCAAAAGCCGAGTTCCACGTAAGAAACCTTTAATTTCCGAAAAGAATCGGATTTTGCGCTTGGAGTTTGCCAAAGCTCACCTAAATAAAGGGGAGAACTTTTGGAAAAGGGTTTTATTTACGGATGAGAGTAAATATAATATTTTTGGAAGCGATGGCCGTTGCAGAGTTTGGCGAAAAACAAACAACGCTCTCGACCCGAAAAACATTATACCCACGGTCAAGCATGGAGGCGGTAGTGTAATGGTTTGGGGTGCTATGGCGTCATCTGGAGTAGGTCATCTGGTGTTTGTGGAAGGCAATATGGATCGCTTTCAATATAAAAAGATATTGGAAGAAAATTTGAAAGCATCGGTGGACAATTTGAGCTTGGGAAACAGCTGGATCTTCCAACAGGACAAGGATCCAAAGCATACCGCACATGTTGTGCGTGATTGGTTGCTATATTATGCCCCAAGGCAACTCAATTCACCACCCCAATCGCCAGACCTTAACCCAATCGAACATCTTTGGGACATTTTAGAAAGATTGGTACGGAAAGAGGATATTAGCAGTCAGGAAAGTCTCAAAACCGCCCTGATTCGTGCTTGGGCCAAAGTTCCGCCCACAACTACCGAAAATTTGGTAGCATCGATGCCCCGGCGACTACAGGCTGTAATAGATGCTAATGGTGGACCAACCAAATATTAAAAGTCAAAGAACTACTAATATTTCTACAAATATGAATCTCAAACACAAAAGCTCAATGGCTGTATGTAGACTTTTTTCTTGTGCATTTTTTAAGTTTTTGTTCTTATTGTTGTTAATGAATTATGAATTCAATTTTTTTTTTTGTTAATAAACTTATCCATTGAGACCTGAAATAATGGCATACCAACTTTTTTGATTTTCATTGCAAAAATCCGAAATATCGAAAAATTTGTGCTGTATGTTGACTTTTTTCCTCGACTGTAGATCAAAGTAAATACATTTGTATAGTTATACATACATATGTATGTATGTATGTACATCTATGTGTATGTACTATGTATATAGTCGAATGTCCGATTGATATCTTGCACCTAGTCTTAAGTATTCCAACATCGTGCTCCTTTTATGAACATTATGAATGTACACATATATATATATATATGAGCAAAGAAATGTGTTTGGCTTAGTCTATTAAAAAAAAAAATTTCAATCTCAATTAACTTAACATCAATATACACATACATGTATATGTATGTACATGTACCATGACTTTATTTTTAATTTTTTGCTTGTTCATAATGGTTAAACTTGCTTGCTTCAATTAATATTCACACAATGGCTCCAAGCATTCAACGATAAGTTTATATATAGTAATATAATTTATATAAATGTACCATAATGCTTTTTTATTTGCTTTATAATTATTTTATTTATGTTATGAGATATATATTTTTTTGCTTGTTGATAACGGCTAACTTGCTTGCTTTAATTAATGTTTACAAGTAGTCAATATTAGATTTTTTAATTGTTGCACTATTTTAAATATATAATTCTTTCAAAACGTCTTCTCCAAGAATTCGAAATTTAGTAACAACATACATATGTACAAAGTCATCAAAAGTGATGCTAATATAGCTATTTTAAAGTCAGATTTTACACATTCAGCACCGTTATGCTATTTGCTGAGAAATATTTTCTGTTATTAATTTAATCTTTATTAAAAAAGTTGCTTCTAGGAGGGTTTTATTTTCTATTATTCGCTTATGTGGTTGATTAATGATTAGAATATTAAGCAAAATCTTTGCTTTACCGTTTATTGATTAATAATCGTAACCCTCAAACAATAGAACAGGCCGACAAAACAAAATCTTATGGAGGAATATAAAAAAATATATATTTATTTGTACCCAATATTTATATTGCAGGGATATTTTTCAAAATTTGAAAATGTAAACAATAAAACTAAAAAATACCAGATAAAATGATAAAGCTGGCTACTTTTTGGTTTCTTTTACCATTTTTAGCGATTTACTTTCATTAGCTATTTCAATTAGAAAAACAAACAGTTTTGCACCACTATTTTTGGTCGTTACCGACAACACGACTTCGTATTTGCACCGGCCTTTACTTTTAGTTTCAGCACTAGTTGTCATCAGCAATTTTCGTCTTCCGAACCAAAAAGTAAGAACCTGAGCAAATACGAAGTTGAGTGGGAGCCAATGTCAAAAAATAAGTGTGCATAAGCGTTTGTTCCAGTTGTCCAGTCTATGTGTTGTATGGTTAGTGATTAAACGCATAATGTAATGAATAATCCGCGAGTCGCGATTCGCGACGATCCCATCTTCGCTTCTGAACAAGAGTATGCCGAACTCTTAAAAAGGTTTGCCATGCTCATGCAAAATTTTAGTGTTTTCGTGATTATTTTTTTTGAAGGGTATGAAAGCGTGATGTACATAAGCATTACTTTTTCGCGATGAGCATGCACAAACACATTTACAATGTCTTGCTACATGTATGAGCATTTAAGTGACTGTGTGCGACACTTTTGCTGCCTAATAATAATAAAATAATCACGAAAACACAAAAATTTTGTATGAGCATGGCAAACCTTTTTAAGAGTTCGGCATACTCTTATTCAGAATCGAAGATGGGATCGTCTCGAATCGCGACTCGCGGACAAATTTCAATTTTTGTGAGCTGCTGGCTTGTGCCTGCATACACACACATACGTACGTACATATATGTATATATGAGAGGCATAGAGAGAGTGAGTGAGAGAGTGAGTAAAGAAAGAATAGCACACAGCGGTGCTTCATATGAGAATAGAATCATTTCGTTCGAGCTCTGGCAGCGAACTGAATATCAACTGCTATATTTTCGCTGCCCGAACAGTAAATTAAAGAGCCGAGCAAATACGAAGATGACTAGGACGGGAAATCATAATCTGCTTCGTGAAAAAAGTTTGTTCTAGTTGTCCAGTCTATGTGTTGTATGGTCAGTGGTTCTACCCTTTAAGAAGGAAGAAATCCACGATAAAAGTATAGGAGAAAATCCTAAACGATCAAGCTTTAAAATTAACAAGTGATGGTGAACTGAGTCAAATGCTTTACTAAAGTCAGAATAAATAACATCAGTTTGCATTCTCTTCGAAAAACTGTTATTAACTAGGGAAGTGAATTCTAATAAGTTCGTAGCGGTTGATCGATTTAAAAAAAATACATGTTGTGATGGATGAATAATCGATTTACAAAAGTGTTGTAAGGTTGAATTAATTATTTTTTCAAATAACTTCGGAATAACAGATAATTTCGCAATACCTCTGAAGGAAAAACCGAGGTCTACAAAGACAAATTAAACCATTTCAGTAATGGTGACAGAAGAGCAGCACTACTCTTTAATCACACAGCTTGGAATGTTAACAGCACCATGAGAGAACGATGATTTCAGTGTCCTAATGGCTGCATTCAGAAAAAGAATATGGGTTTAAGTAATTAAAGGAATCAACGGAAAAATAAGTTGATTGGAAAAATTTTGCAAAAAGATCAGAAGTCACATGATTTTTCCAAACCAAACAAAAATGAGGTTGGCAAGCCAGTAGATTTACGCTTACAATTTACAAAAGTGTAAAATTGTTTCGGATCACGAGAAAACTGGCGTTTGACTCGTATAACATAATTCTCTTAACAGCGAGAATTTAAAATATTAAAGTTAGATTTGGCTATAGAATATTTAGCCCAATCAACAGCCGAACCAGACATTTAAAATTTTTAAAAATATTTTGATATTTAACCACGTTTCTGTTAAAGCAATAAGATCATATGAAGAACTGAAACTATTAAGGAATATACTTTTAAGCTTAGAATTTATGCCCCGAACATTTTGGTAGATTAGGGACAATTGAGAAAAGTACTGTTTATTCCTTAGTTTTTTGGTTTTTTGATAAAGATTGCACCGAAGGTATATTCAACTTGATAGGAGCTGATCTATAACGATTCTTCGGTTTGATGAAAACTAAATGTGGTGAAAACTGGTGGCCAAAATTTGGGATCACATATAGTTGTAAAATATTCAACCGGTACATTTAACTTAAGCGAAGAAATTTCACGAGGAGTCGAGAAATTAAACTTCGATATAGAAACAGAACCATTCACAGAGATCTTAGAACAAATGTATGAAGATACTGCTTCACATGTTGTATCTGCCGAAAGTCTTGATAAAAAAACTTTGAGGAGCTACACCACATAAAATGGGGGCAATAATACTAGACTTGGTTAACATATTACCATTCTCCGTTTGAACAACAATTGGAGGAGAATCCGATTTTTGAACAGGGACAAGAGATTCGGTAACACCATCAACTGTTAAGGCAGTAGCCTCAGGACAAGGTGAGGGAACACAAATCGAGCGAGGTGATGAAGACAGTACAGAAACACAAGGTGAGGGAGGACACGATGTTAGTACAGGAGGCATGGAAAATCAAACTGGGTGTGGGGGAATTGGGGACTGGAATCCAAAATCTGACAAAAACCGAAACTGTATTAAATTAATATCTATATATCGCAGTCGTCCTAGACCTCGTACCGAACGGTTGTGTTATCGTTGAGTTCAGTTCACAGATTATCAATTTTTCAAGCGCCTGTATCTTTTTCTATACTCATTATTCATCTTTCAATATACACAGAAGCATAAAGTAAGTCAAACTCATAGCTATGCCCACAGGGCATTATAGTCAAGTGCCGAATTGCTTTGCAATGCTAAGCGAGAGCCCCAAAACCAAAAGAAACAAGTAAGAACGCTGCAGTTAGACGCAACTAACTGCGAGAGACTGTGTTCCTGTAGGTGCCGTTTATTTATTTAATAAACATTTAATAACAGAAATAGTATTTCGGCAATTGAATTGTGAATTTTTCGATCGTTACTTTAGTTTTGTCAAAAGGCGCTCTAGCAGTGCCTTATTTGGTATTAGTTAACTAAATACGGATCAAGGCAGTGGCGTTGGTGGTAAGCGGTATGCAAGCCGCACTTAAGTGCGTGAGTTCGAATCCCGCATTGAGATTTTTTTCCCAAAATTTTTATTTTTTAATTTTTTTATATTTGTGTATTTTATATTATTATATTCATAATAAAATGCTTGTTGCCAGCGCCAATTGATAATAAGATATTTGAATTGTGCAAGCAATGCATATAGCATTGTAAATGTGTGTGTGCATGCTCATCGCGAAAAAGTGATGCTTATGCACATCAGCGCTTTCATACCCTTCCCAAAAATGATCACAAAAACATTAAACTTTTGCATGAGCATGGCAAAGCCGTTTAAGAGTTCGGCATTCTCTTACTAAGAAGGGCAGATAGGATCGTCGCGAATTGCCACTCGCGAACAAATTTCAATTTTTGTGAGCTGTTGGCTTGTGCTCGCTTAGAGTGAGAGAGAGAGAGAAAAAAAGAGACAGGGAGAGTAAAGAAAAATAGCACATAGGATGTGCTCATATGAAAATATGACCATGCCGGTTGAGCGCTGGCAGCGCAATGAAATCGTCGTATCAAATTTTGACTGCTCGAGCCTGAATTGCCCAAACCGAACAAATACGAAGTTGGACGGCAATTCGCTCATATATTCATGCGTGAAAAAAGTTTGTTCTAGTTGTCCAGTCTATGTGTTGTACGGTTAGTGGTTTTAGCTAACGATTACATGTTATTTTAAAATGACCTGGGTTCGAATCCCGCTGGAAACTTTTTGTTTATTAATCGAAAACTTATAAATTTTATTTTTTTAAATTCATTAATATTTGTATATTTATGTTAATTTGTATATTTATGTTAGAAAATATTACTGAGTTATTATAAGTATGTATTATGCAGTGGGCCACAACAAACTTTTTTGCCGATTTGCCACGCCCCCAGTGTTCGTAGAAGCATAAGAAAGAGCCGAGACTAACAGGACTGCAAAATTTGGTTGCTTACATTCCAAAATGCGAAAATTACAGGGTATTTTTCGATATGCCACGCCCCCAAAGAGGCTGACAAATTATTTTTGGGTCATCGATAGAGGACATTAGTAACTCAACCATCCAATTTTCAATCTTCTAGCTCTAAAACTGTAGGAGATATAAACTTTTGCGGTTTGCCACACCCCCTGTGGTCGTAGATATATCTACCATAGCTTATTGATCTTGGGTTGTCAACCAGAGTATACATGCCAAATTGCAAGTCTCTAGTGTGAATAGTGTTCAAAATATAGCACAATTTGAAAAATCACTATATATTCAGGTCCGATTTGCCACGCCCGCAATGGGCGTAGACATAAAACTTTTTGTTTTATCTTCATAGAATCATAACATTAACTCACATGCCAAATTTCAGCTTTCTAGCATTAACGGTGTAGAAGATACGTTTTTCCCGGTTTGCCACGCCCCCAATGGGCGTAGATATATCCGCCATAGATTTTTGAACTTGCGTTGTCACCGCGAGTATACATTCCAAATTGCAACATCTCTAGCTTATCATCTAGTATGACTTCTGGCCTATGGGCGGAAGAGTTTTCCGATTTGCCACGCCCCTAGTGGGCGGGAGCATATATGAGTATATGTTCCAAATTTCAAGTCTCTAGCTCTAATAGCGCCGAAAAATATTGCGTTCATAAGGACAGACGGACGGACAGCAAGACGGACATTGCACAAACCCTTTCCCTTTCCCTTTTAGAGAACAGAGTCTAAAAAGCCTACACCACTGCCAAAAGCTTTCCCAGAACTCCCAACTCCTAATTTGCCTAATCCCAAATTCATTATTATGTCAGCCACCGACAGCAAAAACCCAATCTCCACATTCTCCTGTTTTGCCGTACAGCGTGTATTCAAACTCATCAGCAAAAATTAAAAATTAAAAATTAATTAAAATTTAACGAAATGCGTGACGGAAATCTTCTACTATTCGTAGAGAACGCAACAATAGCAGATAAATTCATCGCTTCCAAAGAACTCCATGGTATTTGCCAAATATCTTGTGAATATATCACATGAATCTTAATTACTGCAAAGGCACAGTATATGCCCCATTCCTTAACAAAGTCCCAAACGATGAAATACTTAAAGAACTTAATTCACAAGGAGTTGTCGATGTATATAAAAATGGTTTTGCCATCAATGAGTTTAGATGGCAAAACTATTCCGTCTGGCGTATTGCAGCTCACCTTCAATTAATATAACCTTCCCCAAAAAATGGAAATATCATGGCACGCCGTAAAAGTTAAACAATATATACCTAACCCTATGCGATGCAAAAACTGTCAAATTATAGGCAAAGTATTGCAAAGCAACAAGAGTTTGCGACCCACGTGGACTACCAGATCACAAACCAACTCAGTGAACTCGTACATTCTGCGTGAACTGTGAGGGAGCGCATGCAGCTAGCAGCGAAGACTGTCCGAAATTTAAGGAAGCGCAAAAAATAATTAAAATAAATACCAATGATAAATGCACTATGTTCGAAGCTAAAACGAAGTATTACAAACAATACACACAGACACCGACAAATATGAAAAAAACATTTTCAGAAATAGCTGCTAAACTAACACCGCAAAAAGAAAACGAGACAAAAATCTCACCATCCAAAGCCAATATAGCAAATAATTCTAAAAACAAAATAAAAACTAAAGGCACACCCGATAAACCCTTTGACTTCACAAACACAAAATATGTAAAAGAAACGCCGGAACATAGCTTAAAAACACCAAATAAACAAACACTCAACACAACGAAACGCTCAAATCACAAAGACAAGATTAACTCAAGCGACTCAGAAACAGACATAGACATCACTTACGAAGGAAGGAAATACAAGACGAACAACCAAAACTACTCAAGGCTCTCTGATATGGATAGTATCATAGAGGACGTCTTCTAATATCAAAAAATATAAAACATAGAATAGTAGATCACCGGTCAAACATCTTAGAAATATGTGCCGAAATACAAGCTAAATCACCGTTTGTAATTATTAACATTTACCTTTCTCCAACGGACAAGTTCACAGAGCAAGACCTTTACAACCTGATAAATAGTTTTAACAAGCCTGTCTTATTGCTAGGAGCCTTTAACGCCTGGCATTCTCTCTGGGGATCGCCCTCAAACAATCCAAGAGGAAAAATTATTGCAAATTTTGTTCACAATAGTAATCTAATAGTTTTAAACAAAGGAGACCCCACACACTACTCCGCCCATAACACTTTCACACACGTTGACCTAGCCTTTTGTTCACCACCACTTAACCTTAATGCCACCTGGGCTATATATGAAGATCTATATGGAAGCGACCACTACCCAATACGCATACAAATCCTTCCCATAGCAAATATAAAAACATTTTATAAAACACATATGTAGATATAAACTTCACTCTGCGAACTGGGGACTAACAAAGACTAACTATAACACACAATACTAATCAAGCAGCCGCCAAATTCCTCAAAATAGTCAAGGCATCTGCTAACAAATCAATACCCACATCCAATCCCAACAGAAAGAAAAATAGTCACAAATATTGGTGGAACCCAGAACTTGAAAAATTAAAAAAATAAAATGTTTAAATAATTTAAGAAAACACCTAAGCACAGAAAACATGCTAGACTACAAAAAAGCGAACGGAAAGTTTAAATATACAGCAAAAATAGCCCAAAGAATAAGCTTTGCTATTTACAGAAGATATAAGCCCTAGCACTACAACTACAAACTACAACTAAAACACTCTGGGACAAAGTTCGCAGGCTCTCGGGAATTCATAAAATCACACACATTCACTCAACACAATCAGAATCAGGTAACACATGCGATCCGAAAAAAATAACCGAAGCATTTTGCAAAACCTAGTCAAATTATTCCAAGAAAAAGAGCTAAAATCACCAAAAAACACTATTTGAATTGCAATCTTGCCTAGATACCCATAAAGGATCCACTCCCGGGCAGGACAATATCACTTATCAAATAATTAACAAGTAAGAAGGCTCTAGTCGGGACGGCTCGATTACGAGATACCCTGAACCCAAAAAAGGTGATACTCTTCTTCTTTACGCACATATAATCGCGCGCTCTGCTAACCGCGCAGTTGCTGCCGTGGCTTGGGGGTGGGTTGGGCTATATTTTGAACGCCTATAACTCCATTTCTAGATGGATGATCTTAATGAAATTTTCAGAGTAGAAGAAATGTGTCTATGTGCCAAATTTCAAGTTTCTAGAATTTGAAATGCGTTTTTTGCAAATTGTGGGCGAATGGGGGCGTGGCATCCAAAATCTGAAAGTTACATAATCTGCGTATTCATAATATCTATCTAAATATGCAAATTCGAAGTCTTTCACTAAAACGGTGTAGAAGTTATGCTCAAAAAACATAAAAAATTGAAACAAATTTTCGATTTTTTATCGATAATTTGGAAATGGGATGAGTTATCGAAAAAACAAAACAAACTCGTACTGCGTAGCTAACATATGAGTGTTCATGTAAAATTTCAGCTCCCTAGCTTTTGTAGTTTCCAAAATCTCGACGTTCATACTTCAAATTTTTATATTTAGATAGATATTATGAATACGCAGATTATGTAATTTTTGGATTTTGGATGCCCTAAGAAGGCTCTAGTCGAGACGGCTCGACTACGAGATACCCTGAACCCAAAAAGGTGATACTCTTCTTCTTTACGCACGTATAGGCGCGCGCTCTGCTAACAGCGCAGTTGCTGCCGTGGCTTGGGGGTGGGTTAGGCTATACTTTGAACGCTTATAACTCCATTTCTAGATGAATGATCTTCATGAAATTTTCGTAGTAGATTAAGAGTGTCTAAATGTAACTATGTGCCGAATTTCATTTCGATTGGGGCGATTTTTGGGGCGAAGGGGGCGTGGCAATAATAATCTGAAAATTACATAATTTGTTCATAATATCTATCTAAATATTCAAATTTGAAGTCTTTCACTAAAACGGTGTAGAAGTTATGCCCAAAAAACATAAAAAATTGAAACGAATTTTCGATTTTTTATCGATAATTTGGAAACGGGATGAGTTATCGAAAAAAACAAAATAAACTCGAACTGCGTAGCTAACATACGAGTGTTCATGTTTCAGCTCTCTAGCTTTTGTAGTTTCCGAAATCTCGACGTTCATACGGACGGACGGACGGACAGACGGACAGGGCTCAATCAACTTATTTTTTTATGCTGATCAAGAATATATATACTTTATGGGGTCTGCGACGTCTCCTTCTGCCTATTACATACATTTTCACAAAACCATTATACCCTGAATTCTCTAGTAGATCAGACAAAACCATTATACCCTGAATTCCCATTTTCAATGGGTTCAGGGTATAAAAATAAGTTGATTGAGCCCTGTCCGTCCGTCCGTATGAACGTCGAGATTTCGGATTTAGATAGATATTATGAATACGCAGATTCTGTAATTTTCTGATTTTAGATGCCACGCCCCTCGCCCCTCAACGCCCAAAACGCATTTCAAATACTAGAGACTTGAAATTTGACACATAGATACATATAGATACTCTTAATCTACTCTGCAAATTTGCGGTTAGCAGAGCGCGCGCCTATACGTGCGTAAAGAAGAAGAGTATCGTCTTTTTTGGGTTCAGGGTATCTCGTAGTCGAGCCGTCTCGACTAGAGCCTTCTTACTTGTTTAATTTAAACTGCTTTGTTGAAAACGCAAATAAGCTAACCAGACAATCAATGGAACTATTTCTATAGCTTGCGCCACACGTTTGAATAATGCATTTAAAGCCTTTTCTTTGTGAATTTTTGTTTTTGATAGCACCTGTTTTAGCCATAGTTTTGAAAAAAACTTATGTTTATAAATTCTGGGACGAAAAGCACTGAAGTGATAACAAGTTTTTTAACGCTCTGATCCGAACGAAATCGTTCACACAATTAAAAGCCCATGGCAGGTTCGCGCCAATTCTCATATATGTATGTATGCACACACACACATGTATATGATTCACAGCAAGAATATTTTCCCACATTGGCACATAAATGCTCATACTGTAAATGCTGTAACGGCCGATTGACGAAATCATATCTTCATGCGCTTCTACGCTTCCATACCCTTTCTACAAATAATCATGAAAACGCCTACATTTTGTATGACCATGGCAAACGCTTTCAAGAATTCGGCATACTCTTCACTCAGAAGATATTCAGCCGAAATCGTTCACACAATTAAAGGCCCGTGGCAGGCACACGCCAATGCTCTCATACTATGAACAAGCATATATGTATGTATGTAAACATTTCACACAATTACAGTAGCTTGCTACATGTATAAGCATTTATGTGCCTGTGTGGAAAACTACTTTTGCTACCTACTCCACTCAGAAGACCTTTGAACAATTTTAAGTCTCTCAAGCTATGCAACTGCAAATATTAGACTTGACAATGTATGCTCATCGTTTAAGCATTGTCTTCACGCGCATCAACGCTTTCATACCCTACATAAAAATAATAATAACAATCTTTATATTTTGCATGAGCATGACAATCGCTTTGCAACGTTCAGCACACTCTTCACTCAGAAGGTAAGAAATGGGATCGTTTGCAATTCGCGAACAAATTTAAATTTGATATTTTGATATGCATACATACATACATTCAAACATACATACATGCATATTCATTTGAGAGAGCATAGAGAACATAGTGGGTCAGTCAAAGAGCGAGAGCGAGAGAGAGAGAGTGTGTGAGAGTAAGAAAAGAATAGCAGGTAGTGGTGCTTCATATAAAAACAACCATTTCGTTCGAGCGCTAGCAGCAAACTGAATATCAACTGCTATATTTTGGCTTCACGAGCAGTAAATTGCAGAGCCGAGTAAATACGAAGATGCTTTGGACGGGAAATCAAAATCAGGTTCGTGAAAAAAGTTTGTTCTAGTTGTCCGGTCTATGTGTTGCATGGTTAGTGATACTTGTCAATATTGATTACGGTCTTGCAATATACTGGAAAACAAACAAAACAAATCTCGCAAAACTCTCCAGTCCCTACCATTCCTCCATCAGACTATCATTAGGCGCCTTCCGCACTACTCCGATAAAAAACATGCTGGCACAATCAGGACTCCCCGATTTAGTCACTAGATTCCAATGGAGCATTGGACGACATATAAAAAACATCACAAATACACATGGCTCCTCTTTACAAAACACACTCCTCAAGCAACTTAAACGGAAATGAGAAATCAAAAAGCCATCAAGTCTTGAAATGATCATCAAAGAGGCTGCAGCTCTTAACATACTCTTGTCATCAGAACGCAAATACAAAGGAAAATTTCCACCTTGGACACGAAAAAGTCACGCTATACTGTTAGAACTCTCGGAATTTAAAAAATACAATGCACCAGACGAAATCTACAGATAAAGTTTCGACAAAATCAGAAATGAATACAAGGCATGGAGTTTTCTCTACACGGACGCTTCTAAACTGAACCACATAACTACTTTCAGTGGTGTCACAGAAGACAATAAAATATTAAAATCAGCAGTCACACCTTGGCACTCTTCAATTGATACAGCCGAAGCGGAAGCGATCCTCTGTGCGGTGGAATTCGCTCAAATGGACAAAAAATAAACTTTGTTATCTGCACAGACTCTCTCTCCACCTTACTAGCTGTCAAAAACCTAAACGCCTATCAACCCACAATTGCAAAAATTCGGGACAAACTCAATTCAAATCAAAAAAGGATCAAACTACTCTGGACACCTGGACACGTTAAGATAAAAGGAAATTAGCTAGCAGACACAGCAGCTATCACCATTGCTCCTACACAACATCAACAACAACAAAAATATGAATAAATTGATTAACATAACTATCAAAGAAACACTTAAAACAAAAATATGAATAAATTGATTAACATAACTACCAAAGAAACACTTAAAACAATCTGGAACGACTACACACACTTCTACCACTAACCATACAACACATAGACAGGACAACTGGAACAAACGCTTGTGCACACTTATTTTTTGACATTGGCTCCCACTCAACTTCGTATTTGCCCGGGTTCTTACATTTAGGTTCGGAAGACGAAAATTGCTGATGGCAAAATCAATCCGCTTCGAGCGCTCGACGGTGACGGTCGATATTCCAAAAATGCTTGACATGTGCCGCTCGCATATGCTGTAAATGAATAATCTAGCAAAGGATTATTTTAGGTTAGGGTGTGTCTTTGTGCACAGATGATTAACTTGTGGCGGAATTTTAAGACTGTCTTTATACCCTGAGCCCATTGAAAATGGGTATAATGGTTTTGTTAAAAGTATGTAACAGGCAGAAGAAGGCGTGGCAGACTTCCTAAAGTATATATAAATTAAAAATTCAAATTAAGTTTTTTATAAAAAAAAAAAAAAAAAAAAAAAAAACATTTTATTGAATTCGGAGTTGGATTAGAACTGACTTAAGAATAATTGTACAAGAATATTTATAGCTAAGCCGTTGCCGCTGCTGTTGACGTTGCTGCCGCCGCGGTCATTGTCGCTGCTGCTGACTGGTGTCTTATTACACGATAGTGCTGATAATATGCTGATTCGGCGCGCGTGTCGGAAAATGCAATTGTTGGCCATAATCGATATTGCCTAAGTGCATTGATCTTACTGCTGACGACACGCTCTTACGGTTGCTGTTAATATGTGCTGACGTAGTACACGTATCGAAATTGCATGCATTGAGGCCGTGATATAATTGGGCCGGTGCAATGCCCTTTTGTGGGTTCGATCGGTTGTTAACTCTTCCCCCTTTAGATGCGGACGTCCTCGGTCGCAACATAGAAAACTTGTTGGGTAATTTCGCCCTTTTCCGCTTTGTCTGTTGTAACTTGGTTAGTAGTGACGAAGATCTTCTTCTTGACCATGTATCCGACTGCTACCATATGTATTAGTAGAGTGCCGGACAGAGTCAGATTGATTGCTGCTCTTATGTTGTTGCTGCTTTTTGGAGTTTCTAATTTCTTCGTGTTGTTGATGTTTATTTCTCTTAGCATCTGTTATGAGAGGACTTCGTCGACCTTGTTTGTTTCCGTCATAATTTGGAATAACGGTGGGGTGGCTTCTGCCACTAACCATACAACACGTAGACTAGACAACTGGAACAAATTAATATGCACACTTATTTTTTGACATTAGAACCCCATCAACTTCGTATTTGCTCGGGTTTTTACTTTTCGGGTCGGGAGAGAAAAATTGCTGATGGCAAAATCATTCCGCTTCAAGCGCTCGACGGTGACGGTCGATATTCCAAAAAGGCCTGGCATGTACCGCTCTTTCCCTTGATCTCTTTCTCTTTCTGCCCTATGCTTTTTACTCTCTGCTCTCTTCTCACAAAAATATATGTATGCTAGAACAAACAGCAAGCAGCTCAAAAAAATTGAAATTTCTTCTCGACGCGATCTCATTGGTTTCCTTCTGAGCGAAGAGTATACCGAATTCTTAAACAGCTTTGTGTGCGTATGCAAACTCACATTGGCTACCCAACCCAAGATCAACTGCTGTTAGTAAATAGTGCTACAGGCAGCAAGAATATCGCACACAAGCACATATAGCGAGGTAGTGTAAATGTGTGTGTGTATGGTCATCGAGAAATAGTATTCGTTATGCACATCAACACTTTCATACCCTTTCCACAAATAATCATGAAAACGATAATATTTTGTATGAGCATGGCAAAGCCGTTTAAGAATTCGGTATACTCTTCGCTTAGAAGGGAACCAATGGGATCACGGCGCGAAGAAATTTCAATTTTTGTGAGCTGCTTGCTGTTTGTGCCAGCATACATGTATTTTTATGAAAAGAGAGCAGAGAGCAAAAAGCCTAGGGCAGAAAGAGAAAGAGAGCAAGGAAAAGAGCGCCACATGTCAGGCCTTTTTGGAATATCGACCGTCACCGTCGAGCACTCGAAGCGGAATGATTTTGTCATCAGCAATTTTTTTCTTCGGACCCTAAAATTAAAAACCCGAGCAAATACGAAGTTGATGGGGTTCTAATGTCAAAAAATAAGTGTGCACAAGCGTTTGTTCCAGTTGTTCAGTCTATGTGTTGTATGGTTAGTGTATGTACGAACGTATGTACTCATTGAGTGTTCTGTGGCTTCGTTCCACGGTACCTACTGTTTGGTGATGATGTGCGGTTGAAGTTAAATTTTTTATATTTAGATTTTTGCATAATTCTTCAATTATGGAATATATACAGTGTGTAACATTAATATTCGGTTTTTTGGTTTTTCAACTTTAAAAGCAAGTAAAACATAAACTATTTATTAAAATAAACAAGTAAGAAGGCTCTAGTCGAGACGGCTCGACTACGAGATACCCTGAACCCAAAAAAGGTGATACTCTTCTTGTTTACGCGCGTATAGGCGCGCGCTCTGCTAACCGCGCAGTTGCTGCCGTGACTTGGGGGTGGGTTGGGCTATACTTTGAACACTTATAACTCCATTTCTAGATGCATGATCTTGATGAAATTTTCAGAGTAGATTAAGAATATCTAAATGTATCTATGTGCCAAATTTCAAGTGTCTAGTATTTGAAATGCGTTTTTTGCAAATTTTGGGCGAAGGGGGCGTGGCATCTAAATTCCAAAAATTACATAATCTGCGTATTTATAATATCTATCTAAATATACAAATTTGAAGTCTTTAGCTAAAACGGTGTAGAAGTTATGCTCAAAAAACATAAAAAATTGAAACGAATTTTCGATTTTTTATCGATAATTTGGAAATGGGATGAGTTATCGAAAAAACAAAACAAACTCGTACTGCGTAGCTAATATATGAGTGTTCATGTAAAATTTCAGCTCTCTAGCTTTTGTAGTTTCCGAAATCTCGACGTTCATACGGACGGACGGACGGACGTTCGGACGGACGGACGGACGGACGCACGGACAGACGGACAGGGCTCAATCAACTTATTTTTTTATGCTGATCAAGAATATATATACTTTATGGGGTCTGCGACGTCTCCTTCTGCCTGTTACATACATTTTCACAAAACCATTATACCCTGAATTCCCATTTTCAATGGGTTCAGGGTATAAAAAGTGTAGATGGTAAGTTTTATAGTGAAAAATTACCTTTTCAGAGAGGTATACATAAAGGTATTATATTTAACATAACTAATAGAAATTATACATATAGAAGAAAAACACAAAATTTGGCGTTACATTAATATTTGGTTGTTTAGCAAAGTTGTTCAACAAAGCATCACGGCAACTCTGTAAAGCCGCAAATGGCACATTTAACGGTTTTCACCGAAAAAGCAATAAAAAGTTATACTTACATTATTTAACATCATTAGCTGAAATGCACAATAGCCCATCGTTGGAGCAACGAAAACTTGGGCTCCAGTTGCATTGGATGACAAAGTTTAGCTGAAATTGCTTGAATTCTGAAAAATAAGCTAAATACTGTAGGTGACATCCGACAAAGTTTCAGAAATGAGTGAAGGGTCGCCTCAATTACGCAAACTACACATCGCAAAAAACTTACTCTCCCAGGATATATAGCGAGATTGTGAGGAAAGTAGGAGACAATCCTTGACCAAGTGCTCCACAATTAAAAGCTGGACCGATTATAGAATACTCGATTCAGCTTGATATATTTGGAGTGCCAGAAATAACACATTGGTACAATAGCTTAATTGCTATGAAAAATTTAGTCTTTTCTGACCGTATGCGGAAATAAAGGATATTATTAGTCTCAGACTACTCCAAAGTGGAGCAGACCTGGTCGGCTGACATAACGCCGATATCAACAATATCTGCCCTAAAGACACGGACACTGCAGGAAAAGTGGTCCAAAATCGGCTCTAAGGACACAACAACAAAATTTACAATATGTCAAAATTTCTTAAGGACCTTATATAAAATAATGGAAACCATATCAAGTATTACATATGATAAATTTTTCAGTAAAACTCGAATTTTTATAGTTGTGTATGAAAAAACTGAATATTAATGTAACGCCAAATTTGGTGTTTTTCTTGTTTATGTATAATTTCTAGTTATATTAATTATAATACCTTCATGTATACCTCTCTGAAAAGGTAATATTTCAATCTAAAACTTACCATTTACACTTTTTTATTTTAATAAATAGTTTATGTTTTACTTGCGTTTAAAGTTGAAAAACCAAAAAACCGAATATTAATGTTAGACACTGTATATTCTTTTCCCATGTCCGTAATGAACGTCTTCATTGGACTGTACTTCAGCTATTGAAGTATTGTTTTCGCACTTTTATCTTTAGTTGGTATTGCTACAAGATATTTTGTCAGATCGCAGATTAAAGTTACTGCGTATTCATTTCCCTGTTCTGATTTTGGTAAAGGACCGATCGTGTATACAATTACCCTATCGAAAGCTAGTTGTGGCGTTTCTGTGATAGTTAATGGAGTCTTAGCTTGCTTCGTTATTTTTGATTTTTGACAATTTTGGCATTTTCTTATATAATTTGATATATCTCTTGTCATATTTTTCCAATAGTATTGCCGTCTTATATTAGCTAAAGTTCTAGCTATTCCTGTATGACCTCCTTGTATTGGATCGCCATGAAACGTAAACAGAATTGCTTCTTTATCCTTATCATTATTTGATAATACGGTCACAGGCTTGAGTAGCGCTACTTTTAATGATTTCAATATTTTATTGCCCATTATTTTGAAAGATTCTATTGAGATTGTCTCGAAGATCTTTTCGCTCGGTGCCACTTGGAGTTGGCTGATATTAAGTATACCGGCTTTTGTTTCAAGCTTATGTCCTGAAAAGTACTTTGCTCTACCTAGTTGATCTAAGATATCATCAATTCTAGGTAGTGGTAACTTATCGGACAACAGCTTTTTATTAATTTGACGATAGTCAACTACTAATCTCCATTTTTTATTTTCGAAATTTAGGAGTGATTTTTTTGGTACTAGTAAAATTGGGCTATTATAAGGTGATACGGATGGTTCCACTATTTTGTCATTGATAAGTTTTTGCACTTGTTTTTCGATTTCGTCTTTTTGACTGTGAGGATTTCTATAATTTTTTATCTATATTGGTTCATCATCTTTCACTCTCAGTTTCTGTTTATAAAAATTATTCGTAGTTATAGATTCGGTTTCTTGTCCGAATACATCGCTATATTGTGTGCATAATTTTTCTAGTTGTTTATGGAATTGGGGTGGGAAGTTTTTCGAAAGTTGTTTTATTACAATTTTTTCTCTGTTTTCTATATTTGTTTCAACTACATCGTAGTTTGATAGTGAGTGGTATTCCAAATTATTTATACTGACTACTTGATCTCTACTTGTTGTATTCATTTTGGGATTTTGCTATCGTATTTGCTATGTAAATTCCATTTTGTATTTCTTGGTTTGGTATGAATACATTGTCTTCTACTGAGTTTAATTCAATTTTTCGGACAACTTGTGATCTTGCTGGCAGAATCATGGTATTGTTGCCAGAACTGTACGTTATTGGAACGTAGATCGGATATCTTAAATTATTTGGTCTAATTATTAGCCAGTCTTCGGATGGATTGAAATCTAATTGACAGTTGTATTTTCTAATAAAATCGATTCCTATTATTCCGTCACAAGGGATAGCGAAGTGTGAATTGACAATATGAAAAACGTGAGGAATTATATATTTTGAAGTTTGAATTTCTATAGAAGTAAGACCTTTTGATTTGGTTATTTCTTGGCTTATTCCC
This sequence comes from Drosophila buzzatii, assembly GCA_035045845.1. Taxonomy (NCBI): domain Eukaryota; kingdom Metazoa; phylum Arthropoda; class Insecta; order Diptera; family Drosophilidae; genus Drosophila; species Drosophila buzzatii. Next base: position 15,140 of record JAWNOS010000094.1, on the reverse strand, counting down.
TGTATATTGATTATGTGGTTTGTTTGAATATATTGGAAAACATCTGAATTTTTTTTTAGTATTGATATTTCTGCACCTGTGTCTAATAAAAAGACTAATTCTTTTCTAGTTGTTACATTTATGAAAGTTATGAATATGTTTTGGCTGAGATTGATGGTGTGAACTTTATTTGTTTTTACTGTAGAGTATCTAAGGGTTGTTGGGAGTTTCTCGTTGCCGTTTGGGTTACTCTGACATTGTTGTTATTTTGGTTATAGCCTCCATTTTGTTGGTTATTACCTCTATTCCCTCTATTCCTCTATCTATTGTTGTTACCTCTATAATTATTATTTTGGTAATTGTTATTCTGTCCATTATTGCGGTTGTTATACCCTGAGCCCATTGAAAATGGGAAATCAGGGTATAATGGTTTTGTTAAAAGTATGTAACAGGCAGAAGGAGGCGTGGCAGACCCCATAAAGTATATATATTCTTGATCAGGGTGACGAGAAAAGTTGAAAAAAGGTTCGTATATTGCACGCGCAGTACGAGTTTGTTTCAGAAATTCGATAACTTGTATATTTGGCAAGTTATCGATAAACGAATTTATCGGGAACCAGTTTTAAAATTCTAGCTAATTCATCTTTAGAGTTAGAGTCTCCAAGTCTTCTGCATATATATAGATACTAATTTAATACAATTTCGTTTTTTGTCGGATTTTGGATTCCGGTCCCCAATTAGCCCCACCACCCCCAAATGTGTAAAAAATGCATTTAAAATACTAGAGACATACAGTTTGGTTTGGCATATACATAGATATGAATATCATAATCTTAATCTGAACATATCAATATGATTGTCCATCTAGAAACAGAATTATTAGTCCATAAAGTTTTCTATTCAAAACCCATGTGGCGCAGCAAGCAAGGCAGCGATACAGCAAGACGCATTGCGGGCGCACATACATACATACATACATACATAGGTACATAGGTATGTATGTATGTATGTATATGTGTGCAAGCGTAGATCAGCGTGTGGCTGCAATCATACATATATACATATGTACATATTTGTGCATGTAAAGCTAATTGTAAAATAGTTATGATTTCTAAAAAAAACCTAAAATGTTAAATAGAATATCTAGATCATATGCTGAACTCTCATTACATTCCATTATATATTTAAAAATTTTAAAACAATTAAAATAACAATGGAAATGCAAGCAACGTTGAGTAATGCAAATCAATTTTCGTATGCGTGTGCACATATGTATGTATGTATGTATGTATGTATGTATACACACAAAAAGTCTTGGGCTGTTTTCTATGTTGCTATGCGTGTATATTCTAAGAATCACAATTGTTTTTGAATTGCGTTAGAATTGTCTTTGAATTGTATTTGTATTTTCAGCCACTGCTTTAGTGTTTCTTTCGTATGTGGCGAATTTCATTCGTTTTCGCTACTCTGCCGTTTAAGTGAGCCGTGGTGTAGATGGCTAGACAGATGCAACGAATGTTAGGGTGTCGGAGGTTCTAGCCTCGCCTAAGCCCTTCATAATTTATTATTTTTATTTTTATTTTTTTTATTATTTCTTTCTTTTTTATTATTATTTATTCTTTTCTATTTGATTTTCGAAGATACAAGAGCAACTGCGCGGTTAGCAGAGCGCGTGCTTATACGTGCGTAAAGAAGAAGAGTATCAGTTTTTTGCAGGGTTCAGGGTATCTCGTAGTCGAGCCGTCTCGACTAGAGCCTTCTTACTTGTTTTTGCTATCTTTCTTTTTTTTATCCAAATGATTTAAAAAAAAAAATAGTGCGTTGATTTTTACAGTTTTTCCTACCTAATTTGGAGTGTGCTTTTCAGGCCACACTCTAATTGGGCAACTTTTAAGTTCTCTCAATTCAATTTCACAATATTATTTTTTTAATTTATATCATATTTTATGCATCGCAGTACATATTTCTTAAAATTACTTAAGTATTTTTGTTTGCATAATAGTTGTGCGCTCTTGGCAGCGCTATCGGCTCCTTTGTCCTTGGCCTAACTTCTAGTTTCCTTTTGGGCCAGCAGGCTCCACACAGGCTGTTGGGGCGCCGGTGCTGGTCTTCTTCCAGCAGGTGTAGCTGCAGATCACCGATTCCAATGGCCCGGGCAGTCAGCTGGGCACGTCTTCTCTGGCTTGGCAATTGTTTTCTGTTTTGGCGGAGTTGTTATTATGTGTTATTTACACAAATTTGGAATGACAGGGTAGGGTGTTATGGGTGGAGTGGTCGTGTGGCTTTTTCTTTCGGCTAATTGGCTTTTTATCCATTCGACTTCAGTGTGTATTTTCACTTAGTCGTCCCAACCAGTGCCGTTATTGTTCAGTAATTTTAACAATATGGCCTTTCTGGCCTTAAGCTTTTGCACGACACCTTTTCTTTTACTCTTTCCTCTCTGCGTTTTATTTTCTTCTTTAGCTTCTTGTTTGCCAACTCCTGTGCCTTAATCCTTGTAGTCCACATCCAACTTTTTGGTCAGATCACTTCGTCCTTAATGAGGTCCTGACTTCGAATCCGGTCCTGTCACGGTCGCCATGCAATGAAAAACTCCCACTTATGTGTTTTGTTTGGTTTAAGGTTCAGAGCAACTTTTGCAAGTCGCGTTGGCGTTGATGGCAAGCTTAAGCGTGGCCTGATACTGCCGTTAGAAAGCTGCAGCATCGCCTGATGCGTTAAAAGCTTTAGCATCAGGCGATACTGCAGTTGTACATAAAGCTTTGAAACTTGATTTGCATGAAGCTTTGAAGCTTCAGTTACATGAAGCTTTGAAGCTTCAGTTACATGAAGCTTTGAAGCTTCAGTTACATAAAGCTTTGAAGCTTCAGTTACAGGGTGTTTTTCTATGTTGTCTTATTTAGCTTATATATAACTAAGTACAGTGAGCATTTTATATATGAACATACTACAGTACCGTGTAGTTCTATTTCTTCTTCGTCGATTTTGATCATTCCTTCGAAGTCGTTGAGCAGTATTGTGCAAATAGTTCTTCGTGGTCGGGCACGTGTTGATTGTTGATGATACGGCAGTTTGGAGTTTGGCTTTTTAGTAATGGCATTGTACAAGTATCGCTGCTTAAATCAACTAGCTTATTCCTATTACAAATTGTTTTTTCGTTATGTGACTCACATGAGTCTCTTATAGCATAAATGGATTTCTCGCATTTTACAATGTTTTCAAATTTTATTTCGTTATTATAATTTTTTCGTTTTATTGGTTTTATTAACATGGTAGTACAGACTTCGTTTGAAATTAAAGGTATATTGATTATAAAGAGTATATTCTTTCCATTACTTGCAATTTGTACTTGACTGAACTCTAACAATTCTTCTGCATTTAAAAACATGACTTTTTCTTTCTCTAGTATTTGCTCTATTATTTTGACTTCGGATTCTGATAGTATTATTGAATTTATTGTATTTGTCTTTGCCCAATCCATGGCATGTATTAGGTTAGTTAAATCGTCTTTAAAAATTTGGAGTTTGTATTTAAAAAGCATAATTTTTTCTTTTTGAATATTTGAGCTATCTTTTACTAATTTAATTATTTTATTTTCTGGGTTATTTCATTAATCCTGTCTTGTAATACCCTATTAATAACTACTTGCTTATTGTTATTTTCTAGTTGTCCGTTTATCTTAGTAATTATGACCTCATGGTCACTGTGGTCCGGTGTACCGGCCAACCATTTCCATGCTGTTCCTAATGCATTTATTGCTCTTGTTACTCTTACTGAAGGTTTGAGTCTACGTAAATCATTTCGAACATTATTTAATTCGTATTTGAGCAGTGCAAACATTTGGTGTGAGGTGTTTATATTATCTAGTGTTTCTTCGAAGGTTCCGAAGATTTTTTCATATTTTGAAATATTATGAACGACCTTTCCTGAAACTGTTGTAATAGTTGAATTTCTGATTTCGGCTAATGTTTCTTTTTTATATTCAGGTGTCAGTTTCGAACCTAGTCGCTTGTTGATTTTGACATAAATTTCTTCCCCTTGTTCGTAGTTTCTTGTTTCTCTTCTTTCCTTAGTATGGTATTTTAAGTCAGAATTATGTTTACTTTGTAATTTGTTGGATATGATTTTTCTATTTTCTTCTTTTTTTCTGGGTTACCCTGAACTGTTGTGGCGAAAAAAATGCCTATTGGTTTTCCTTTAATTACTGAATGGTAGGAAGCGTAGGTAGGACTGCTTTGAAAATCATATACGTAAAGCTCATGTCTCTATTATCTTTTCTGATACAGGTCATTATTTCTTATAGAGTAGAATGAAATCTTTCTATCTGACCATTACTTGTTGAGCTGTACGGGGGTGTTGTATAAACTTGGATTCCTAATTGGTCTTCAAGCAAGAATTTTAACTAATCTTGGGTCGAGTCGTTTCTTAAGAATGTCAATTAATTCGTCTTCGGTATAATGCGGTCGGGTGATAGTGTGTCTATGGTACGTAGCGAATGGGAGTTCAAATTTATAATCGGCCTTTTTTCCGATTAATATGAATATTTGGTTTTTGAAAACATTAATGGGTGTTTCTATTATGGGGATTAGATTATGTAATGAGCTTTCGTCACTCATAACTGTGGCTTCGGTACTATTAATTTCATTTATTGGGTTTCTTGATAGTGTGTCTGCTACTACGTTAGTGGTTCCTGGTTTATATTTTAACTCATAATTGAACTCTTCTAAGTAACTTTTCCATCGTTTTAATTTTCCGTTGTGATTTTTATTACTTAAAACGAATGTTATTGGTTGATGGTCTGTGAATATAACAACCTTGGCAGTTCCATACAAGTAAATTTGAAGGTTTTGCAAAGCCCAAACTACGGCTAGCATTTCCTTTTCATTTGTTGCATAGTTATCCTCTGTTTCTGATAGTGTTCTAGATATGAAGGTTATGGGTCTACCTTCCTGTTCAAGGACTGCTCCGATCGCGTAGTTTGAGGCGTCGGTTGTTAGATGGAATTCTTTAGAGAAGTTAGGGTATTTTAAAATTACGTCGTTAGAACAAAGTGTTTGTTTTATTTTATTGAAAGCTATTGCTGTGTTATCCAATTTTATCTTTACTTTTTCTGATATTTTTGCTGATTTACGTCCGTCTTCACCTCTGAGGTGGGTAGTAAGGGGCTTAGCTAGTTTCGCATAATCCCTGATAAACCTGCGGTAATAGCCGGAGAGGCTATGTTTCAGGGATAGGGAATTCGGATATTGCCTGAACCTTTTCTGGATTGGTTTTAACGCCACTGTCTGAAATAGTGAATCCTAGGAAATTGACGTCTTTCTTGTAAAACTCGCATTTGCCCATTTGAACTTTCATATTAGCTTTTAGTAAAGTCGTGAAGACTTTTTTCAGGTGATGAGCATGCTCGGTTTCGGGTTTGCTGAAAACAATGATGTCATGAATGTAGACATAGCAGATTTTTTCAACGTGATCCCTCAGAATATCGTCTAGGGCTCTTTGGAATATTGAAGGGGAATTCTTAAGACCAAAGGGTAGTCTGGTGAATTCATACTTCCCTCCGTTGACTGAGAATGCTGTATTTTCTATGTCTGTTTCTTTTAAAGGAATCTAATGAAAACCACTTTTGAGACGGAGGACCGTGAAGAATTTGTTGCCCCGTAAGTGGGCTAGTATGTCGCCTATCTCTAGCATAGGATACCGGTCAGATATTGTGACTAGATTGAGCTTACGGTAATCGATTACTCTAATCTGTATTTCTTTTTCCCTGAGGCATCAGATTTCTTGGGCACGATCCATACCGGAGCATTTTATGGTGATCTAGAGGGTCTAATGATTCCGTCGTCTAACATTTCTGTGATCTGTTTTTCGATTTCAAGTTTGAGAGCAATGGGATATGGATAATGCTTGCTGTAGACGAGGTTGTCTGTATTAGTTCGGATTTCTCCTACAACCTTGGTCGTATAAACTAATTTTTGTTCTAGGTCAACAAATAGAGGTTTCGATTCCTGAACTAGTCTATCTATTATTCCTATCGGACATGTGGTCTGTTCGGACCTTTCTATTATTAACTGCTTGTGCAGGTAATTGCATGATGCGGAATTTTCTATTGCCATTTACTATTAAGACATCATTCCTGACATCGATAACGACGTTGAGATTTCTCATCGTATCATTGCCTAGAATGCCATGGAAAGTTATTAGAGTGGGCAACACGAAAATCTTATTGGGGTATTGATATTAAAAAGGTTCAAGAATATGTGGTGGGTTATAGCTATTTTTCCTCCGATGGAATTCGCAAAAAATGCTTCTTTATTTTCTTTCGGGTTTGATGCTAGAGAGGATTGTATGTAATTCTGATTGTCATGAGGAAATTAGTATTTTGCCGTCCCTCGTTTTACAACGAAAATACGGTAACGAGGAACGATTTAGACTAAACAATTAACAACGGATATATCAGCTAATTCTACCTGAGTCTCATTGAGGGGCCTTGAATGGTTGATTGCTCCTTGGAGGTAACGAAGGAGTTTTTATGGGGTTAACAGAATTTCTGACCGACTGATTCTCAATCAATCTGCATAAATAGAGAGCATGCTTAAGGTCAGTTGACTCTTTGATAGCTAACAATCTGGGTAGGTCTCCGTTGAGACCTCTTACGAATGTGTCTAAGGCTTTATCTCTATAGATCTTTGATATAGCTCTTACTGTCTCTGCGGATTGCAATGCCCTTTTGTGGGTTCGATCGGTTGTTAACTTATATTCTTCGTCCGTCCGTCCGTCCGTATGTATGAACGCAGCGATTTCCGAAGATATAACAGCTAGAGAGTTCATTATTTTTGTGTTAGGTCCGTATATTGCACGCGTAGTACGAGTTTGTTTCAGAAATTCGACAACTTTTGTATTTCTAAAGTTATTGATAAAGCACTTTATCGGGAGTCAGTTATAAAAATTTATCTCGTTCATCTTTAGAGTTAGAGTCTCGAAGTCTTCTGGATATATATTGATACTAATTTATTACGATTTCGATTTTTGTCAAATTTTGGATGCCATGTCCCCTCGCCCACAATTTGCAAAAAACGCATTTCAAATACTAGAGACTTGCAATTTGCCAAATATATACATTTAGAAACTCCAGCAACTGCGCTGTTAGCAGAGCTCGCGTTCATGCGTTCGTAAATAAGAAGAGTATTAGTTTCTTTGCAGGGTTCAGTGTATCTCGAAGTCGAGCCGTCTCGACTGGAGCCTTTTTACTTGTTTGGGCTGAGGTAGGTAAAAATGCTTTATGCACCATCAGTCAGATCGTCACTCTGGCTGGTGTGTCGGACTGCGTGACTGCTTACCGACTAAAAAACGTCTTCTAGGGCTCAAAAACCACCTTAGAATCAGGAACTATCCCGCATTAACCTTCAAGGTGGTGCCCTCGACTATGCTCTTTCCCTCTCTGTGCCTGCGTCCAGGTCATATTTCTTCCGAACATTTTTGGCGAAGTCACAAACTAAACGGTTAACGGTTTCAGGACCTTCTTGCTGATCAGTTTTAGGTGAAACTTCTGTGTCCATTTGGTATAGACGCTGTACTTTTGAGAACACTTTAGGTGTATCGTGTAAAGAATCTCTACCGGCCGGGGTACAAATCTCGGTCTCGCCAAGTTCTTTCACAAGAAAATTTGTAAAATTCGAGACTACGGAATGAGAGGCGTTTCTAGGCGCAGAATTTCCCGTACGAAAATGGGGTAGAGTATGCACGGCCGGAGGTGGCTCGACCCGGGTAAATACGAGGCACTGCCCAGATCCACCACCTGCGTATACCGCTCGGTGTAGTATCTTGGGTAACACTGTGTTTCACCGGTGGACCATGAATTCGGGCGAAGCCCAGTCAAAAAAATGTAGGTAGCTGGAGGTGGCCGGGTAATACCGATACCGTGACCTGGGCACTGCCCAGACTCCACACTTGCGTATAACGCTCGGCGTAGAATTTTGGGTGTCGTCGCGTGTTATTGACGGGTCGTTGTATCGACGAAATCGCGATCTGAATGAATACAAGGCGCTGCCCTGATCCGACACCTGCGTAGAACGCTCGATCTAGAATCTTGGACGTCATCGCGGGCTATCGGCGGGTCGTGGTATGGGTGAAAACGCGATATGAGTAAATACGGGGTGCTGTCCAAATCCGATACCTGCGTAGAACGCTCGATGTATCGGCGGGTCGTGGTATCGACGAATTCGCAATCAGGATAAATACAGGGCGTTACCCAGATCCGACGCCTGCTTAGAACGCTCGATGTAGAATCATAGGTTTCGCCGCGTATTACCGGCGAGCCGCGATGCTGGAATCCACAGTCTAAACTCCTCTTTATTTCGCAGTAAAACTCTTCTTTATTTTACTTGTAACATTCCTTATTTCACTTGTATTCCTTTTGTCTAACTCGCGCCCCTAGCTATTCTACCTCGTCGTGTCTACTATTCTCACCAGTCTACTCCGTTTGGCACGTCTGGTGCCTTTGGATGCCGTAGCTAGAGTGATTTGCATGCTGCGTGCCTGTCTCCTACGCTGGAGCATCTGCTCTCACTGCGTGGGCGGCTGCGCGCTGACGCCGCTCTCTCACACCTTTGCTCTGCTGCGCGTGACAGTACGCTAAGCTGCTTGCATTGGCTGCGCATGAGCTCTCACATTTGCTCAACCGAGCGTCAGTGCGTGCCTACGCTATGTAGAGTGAGAGCTTTCGGCTGGACACGTGCTATGTGTTCTTGTTCGGGTGGCTATGCTCTCCTAATGCTGCGCTGCTTTTGTTATCGTGGCCACCGCTTAGCTTTGAGCGCGGCTATGCTCTCTTAATGTTGCGCTCTCTTGTTATCGTTGTCTGTCTGTTGCTACGTTATTGTCTGCCGCCGTTCGCCGATCTCTCGCTACCCTGTCTTATAACAAGGTATTTAAGATATTACGTGCTTATTGTGCTATTTATTAATTTATAAACTAATAATTCCAAAAGAGACTATCTTATGCTACAAACTACTATCTACAAAAATTTTGAGCCTTCACAATCGTTCATACTCCTTTTGCCGATTCTTCCAATATAAAGATTCGGACGGCAACACTGACCAGAACGGTTTGTCTCCATTTTAATGGGTAATCTTGCAGTCGAATATCTTGGCATAAACGTTGGCCTTTGATTTGGTAAGACTTGTCCTAGTATTGTTCGTTGAAAGACCGATTTGTGGATATGCAGCCGTGAACATAGGTATAGGTTTTCGATAGGAATTGTTATTAATACCCCTGGGTTGATACCCATTTCCTCGAGGAGGATATTGGGTCGCATATGTTCTTCGCGCCGTTTTATTTCTCAAAGAAATATTCTCGAGATTCATGAAAACCGCGTATGCTTCCGGCAAACTTCTTGATTGGCGAACTGTTAGCAACCTCGATAAGTCTCCACTTAATCCTCTTATGACTACGTCCAAAGCTTTGCTTCTGTATGATTCTATCAACCAGACATTATTGCGGTCGGTTGTCCGCCGGGTTTTAGGGACTGATGTATTAATGAAAACTGATTATTAATCCGCATGTAGAAGGAATCTGCATCATCATTCCCTTGAACCACTTGTCCTAACTCGAGTCATACACAAGGGTACGCACGTCTCTTTTATCTAATAATAATGCATTTAAAACTCGCTTTATTTCAGACCAGTTTTCATCCGGTGCATTATACGATGACAGCGAGATATGGGCGTTATCCACTATCTTCCCGTGAATGTGTAAAATAATTTTCTTTGATAATAGAGAAGTCTTCAAGTATAGAGCCAGCTCTTTTTATACCCTGAACCCATTGAAAATGGGAATTCAGGGTATAATGGTTTTGCTAAAAGTATGTAACAGGCAGAAGGAGACGTCTTAAATTTGATCATTTTTGTATTTCCAAAGTTATCGATGAACCACTCTATCTGGAATCAGTTATAAAATTATATCTCGTTCATCTTTAGAGTTAGAGTCTCCAAGTCTTCTGCATATATATATATACTAATTTATTACAATTTCGGTTTTTATCAGAATTCGGTCCCCAATTTCCCCCACACCCCAAAATGTGAAAAAATGTATTTCAAATACTAGAGACATACAGTTTCTTTTGACATATAGATATGAATGACATGATCATAATCTGAACGTTTGCATACGATTGTCCGTCTAGAAACAGAATTATGAATCAAAGAAGTTATGGCAGCAAAACCAACACGGCCAAGCAAGAGAGGCAGCGAGACAGCAAGACGCTTGGAATGCTTACACACATACAGGCGCACAAGCGTAGATCAGTGTGTGTGTATGCTCGTGTTTTTGAATGTATACTTTCTTACGCGTGGAGAATCGAAACGAAGCATTTTTGGAATATGATTCATTCGAAGAAGGGGATTTCGAAGTCGAGCACTCTCGACTACAGCTTTTTTACTTGTTACCCATGAAACATTCTGAAATTTCATTCAACTCGTACTCATTGCGTGGATGAACCAATGGAATTTGTCCAAGAGCATGAAATATTAAGATTTTTTAGTCAGGATGGGATGTGATTGTGAAGAAATATTCCACATTGGGATTTAAAGTTAATTTTCGTGTTTTTATTTTCTTTTCTTGTCTTTACTCATAACCTTGTTGTTTATAGCACAAACCATACAACACATAGACTGGACAACTGGAACAAATTAATGTGCACACTTATTTTTTGGCATTAGAACCCCATCAACTTCGTATTTGCTCGGGTTTTTAAATTTAGGGTCGGGAGAAAAAAATTGCTGATGACAAAATCATTCCGCTTCGAGCGCTCGACGGTGACGGTCGATATTCTAAAAAGGCCTGACATGTCCCGCTCTTTCCCTTGCTCTCTTTCTCTTTCTGCCCTATGCTTTTTACTCTCTGCTCTCTTCTCACAAAAATATATGTATGCTGGCACAAACAGCAAGCAGCTCACAAAAATTGAAATTTCTTCTCGACGCGATCTCATTGGTTCCCTTCTGGGTCTCGAATATTGGGCGTGTGCCTACCTCAACTTTGAATAAAGTAAGCTTAAGAATCTTAATCTTAATAATTTTGTTTGGTCGCTGCGTGTGGTATTTTGTTGTTTTATGTTTTTAAACTTTGTTCCCAAAGGGAAAAAAAGTATATTGGGTTTGTGCAAAGTCCGTCTTGTTGTCCGTCCGTCTGTCCGTATGAACGCAATATTTTTCGGCGCTATTAGAGCTAGAGACTTGGAATTTGGAACATATACTCATATATGCTCCCGAATTATAAAGTGTAAATCCGCCCACTAGGGGCGTGGCAAATCGGAAAACTCTTCGGCCCATAGCCAAGTTATCATACTAGATGATGAGCTAGAGAGTTGCAATTTGGAATGTATACTCGGGTTGACAACCCAAGATCAATAAGCTATGGTAGATATATCTACGCCCACAGGGGGCATGGCAAACCTTAAAAGTTTATATCTCCGACAGTTTTAGAGCTAGAAGCTTGAAAATTGGATGGTTGAGTTACTAATGTCCTCCTCTATCGATGACCCAAAAATAATTTGTCAGCCTCTTTGGGGGCGTGCCATATCGAAAAATACCCTGTAATTTTCGCATTTTTGGAATGTAAGCAACCAAATTTTGCTGTCATGTCAGCCTCTTTGGGGGCGTGGCAAATAGGCAAAGAAGTTTGTTGTGGCCAACTGCATAATTCATGCATATAATAGCTTAGTAGCAATTGCTAGGATGGCAAAAAGCATTTTAACATAAATATACAAATATTAATAAATTTAAAAAATAAAATTGATAAGTTTTCGATTAATAAATAAAAAGTTTCCAGCGGGATTTGAACCCAGGTCTTTTGAAAATAACATGTAACCGTTAGCTAAACCTAAATCAATAAAAACAAAACAATACAATCGCAATTCTTGGAATATGTATACACACTTGGATGTGTATACACGTACAAGCATCTGTGTACACATACATACATACATATATGCATGCATAGAAAAACAGCTTGCCACACAGCGTGGCAAATCGGAAAAGTTGTTTTAGTTTTTGCTTAAATGCACAATTCATATGCATATGTCTATAAATTATTATCAATTGGCAGCATGCATTTTATAATAAATATACAAATATAAAAAAAATAATAATTTTTGAAAAAATGTTTTCTGCGGGATTCGAACCCACGCACCTAAGTATAGCTTGTATAGCGCTTGCCACCATTTTTATACCCTGAACCCATTGAAAATGGGAATTCAGGGTATAATGGTTTTGTAAAAATGTATGTAACAGACAGAAGGAGACGTCGCACAGTGGGGCCTTTGCTCATTTTGCGTCCCAAAAATCATAACTTTCGAACCAAGTAAGATATTTCAAAAATTTAAAAAGCATTCTACAGAGAATTCTTCAAGCTTTAAAATGAATCTACAAACAGGGTGATGCGGCAGGGTGCTTCACAGTTTTAGGCCAAACATGAAAAATGTGAACTTCGTCAAAAATGACTGGTTTTTCAATGAAAAAAACAACAATTTTTTTGTTTCAATAAATTATTTGTATTAGTATTAGATAGTTTGTTTCAATAAATAAATTAATTAATAAGACAATAATTAAAAAAAAAAAAAAAAAAAATTGTTATTTAATTTTCTTTGTCATCCGTAGAAGGCGGAGCAATATCTAAGCTTAAAATTTCTGCACAATAATTATTAATTAATCAGGTACCTGTTTTCTTCCATTCAACAAAATATTTGCTTATAAAATGCAGCATTAGGTAGACAAAACAAATAAATAATGCAAATTGCAACGACGAATTTACAAAAAAAACCCCAAACCCATCCCAAACCGTTTTGCCGTCGGCAATTCTACCTACTGCATGCAGCGACACGCTACAACGACCTTTTATGCGCATTTCGTGCGTTTTTTGGCCTGTTTTTTGGTAGTTTTTTGGCATAGAAACCCGGAGGGGCGGGTAGGGGCAGGCAAAGTTTTATTAATATGAAAGAGGACATCTTCCTTAACACGTGCGTATAAGTCGCTGCCTGGGACTCGGCGGGACTCAGAAGATGCAGACCATCAAAGATGAAAAATAGTGTAAAATAAAGAGGTTCACTAAATTTAACTTAACTCTTTAATGACAAATCGTAAAAACATAATTTTTGATTTATATTTTTAGATATGAATTAATCTTTAAATCGCAACCAACATGTAAACAATTGGTGCTGTATTTGTCTTGCAACTCAATTCACAAGTTGAGCATTTTTCACAAAAATGCGCTGTTGTGCAAAACAGTCCGTCCGTCCGTCCGTATGTATGAACGCGTCGATTTCCGAAGATACAAAAGCTAGAGAGTTAATTCTTTTTGTGTTAGGTCCGTATATTGCACGCGCAGTACGAGTTTGTTTCAGAAATTCGATAACTTGTATATTTGCAAAGTTATCGATAAACGAATTTATCGAGAACCAGTTATAAAATTCTAGCTAATTCATATTTAGAGTTAGAGTCTCCAAGTCTTCCGCATATATAGATACTAATTTAATACAATTTCGGTTTTTGTCAGATTTTGGATTCCGGTCCCCACTTCGCCCCACCACAACCGAATATGAAAACAAGAAAGAAAGCTGTAGTCGAGACTGCTCGACTACAAAATCCCCTGAGCCCTTCTTCGAACGAATAATATTCCAAGAATTATTCGATTCGTTTCTGCACGCATGCAAAACCACGCGCACACATAGATGCTGATCTACGCTTGTATGCATGTATGTGTGTATACATGTATGTAAGCATTGCAAGCGTCTTGCTGTCTCGATGCTTTGCTGCTGAGCCGCATGGATTTTGATGAGAAAACTTTGATGATTTATAATTCTGTTTCTAGATGGACAATCGTATTGATATCTTCAGATTATGATTATGGTATTCATATCTATATGCTAAACCAAACTGCATGTCTCTAGTATTTGAAATGCATTTTTTTCACATTTTGGGGTGGTGGGGCGAAGTGGGCACCGGAATCCAAAATCTGACAAAAACCGAAATTGTATTAAATTAGTATCTATATATATGCAGAAGACTTGGAGACTCTAACTCTAAAGATGAATTAGCTAGAATTTTATAACTGGTTCCCGATAAATTCGTTTATCGATAACTTAGCAAATATACAAGTTATCGAATTTCTGAAACAAACAAACTAATCTTCGGAAATCGACGCGTTCATACATACGGACGGACGGACGGACGGACGGACGGACGGACAGACGGACATGGCTATATCAACTTTTCTCGTCACCCTGATCAAGAATATATATACTTTGTGGGGTCTGCCACGCCTCCTTCTGCCTGTTACATACTTTTAACAAAACCATTATACCCTGATTTCCCATTTTCAATGGGCTCAGGGTATAAAAATGCATTTCAAATACTAGTGTAACGAACCTTCGGTTATATCCGAGTCTAAGCCGGGCCAGTTTCAGCTGACTGTGGATTCGTTTCAACAAATTTATTTGTTGAAGCCCTTGCGATATTGAATAATAACACTTGTGAGTTTGCTTTGAACTTGGTATATTCTCGTTATAATGCTTATTTTAAATTCGTGGTACAACACATTTGTATAGTCGTCGAGTGTTCTTATGTTTGTTCACGCACTCCGGCTGGGCGAGCAATTGCGGCTCAGTGGCACCAGGATTCGCCCAAGCGCTCCAGCTCACGCCAGGATCTGCACTGTCTACTCCGGCGGTTCGCTCGGCTATACAGGCTACTCCTACTACTGGACTCGCTCTTGGCACACCTAGGTTCTTATGCGCACAATTGCTACCTATTCGCACGGCTGCGTGAACTTCCACAATTCTGTGACGAGACTTCTGACCAGGCTACGATTTGCAGCTGCCCTGTATCAGCTCTCTAGCTGATGGCCACTGCTGCTCCTGCGTGTCGGTGGTCCTTATTAGGCGTCTGAAGTATCCTCCCAGGATACTTTGGATGCTCCCACGATGTCCTGCCTGATTCGAGTCCTGGATATCGGTGTCCTGCGTCGATATCGTAGTCCTTCGATGTCTTGTGTCCTCACTCGCGTTGCCTCGTACTTGCACTTTCACTTGAATCTCACTTCACTCTTGATTCTTGATCCACATTAGTTTCACTCTCCATTCTTGATCCACTCTTGATTCTTGATTGATCTTC